>OZ021726.1:71930767-72530767 GCA_963978545.1 Linyphia triangularis
CCAAAAGTTAAAATGGAATGAAAAAATTCTGGAGGGGTTATCGACCATGATAATTTTAATGGAATATATATATATATATATATATATATATATATATATATATATATATATATATATATATATATATATATATTATTTCATTTCAAATGATAGTTTGCTTAAGGCCAAACATAAATAATATGCAACTAAGCATTTTTTTAATAATTAATTATTAATTAAAAAAAACAAGTTTTAGAAACTTTTAAATAGAAACATATATATATATATATATATATATATATATATATATATATATATATATATATATATATATATATATATATATATATATATATATATATATATTATATATATATATATATATATATATATATATATATATATATATATATATATATATATATATATATATATATATATATATATGTTTCTATTTAAAAGTTTCTAAAACTTGTTTTTTTTAATTAATAATTAATTATTAAAAAAATGCTTAGTTGCATATTATTTATGTTTGGCCTTAAACAAACTATCATTTGAAATAAAATTTGCTTGGCCAAAAAAACGAATTTTCTTTTTAACATTAATGTATCATTTTTTTTTTTTGGCATCGTTTAATTTACTAACCACTCACTGCAAAATTATGAAATATGGTATTTATAATTTTTTTTTTTTAGGATTATAAATCTAAATATGGTATAATATTATGGGCTTACCATTGAGCTTTATAAAGTTTGGTTTAGTTTTAATATGTAGATGATCCCTCATGATAAAAAATAATATATACAATTAATAAAGACCTTTCACAATTTACAATGGTACTTGATTTTTGTTATTTCATCAATTAGAATACAAGATAAAGCCATCCTTCGGATTTTTTTTTTTTTTTTTTTTTTTTAGTTGATTTCTGTACAAATCCCAAACCTACGTTGTTTCATTTTCATTTTTGAAATGTCTAGAGATAAGCAAACAATATAACGCATTCTTTCTCAGGTTTTATAATTGCAGTCATTTTATAATCTAAAACGAAAGTCATCAAATTGCTTCGTCAGCGTTTCCATATAAATTGAGTTTTTTTTTTCCTCCAAAAGTACGAGGGACGGTCTAAATCATCGTTCATTATTTCGCTTCATTACCTGTTTAATTCGTGTCGTTTCAGCATTTCTTTTTGATTGCGGAGTAACATTCTAACATGATATTAAAATTTAACTTCGAAGCAATTATTACACAAAAAAGAGATATAGGGAGGGAACTACTTCAAAGGCTTTTGAAATAAAGGCACATCTTTAGTAATGAAACTTTTTCTAGAACGTGCGTGTTAAATCAAAGAGATTTTCAAAAGATAATTGGAAATGTGTTCATATATTTAATGCAAGCAAAATGACTGATATGTCATGAATTTGATGTAACTGTTTAAATTCTTGTAAAATAAAAAAGTGCTTTTCACATTTTTTTTTTTTTTTTTTGTGAAATATAATTTAAATTGTAAGTTAAGGAGAAACCAAAATGCAGTTTGCTTACTCTCAAGTCTGAAATGTTTTAGTTTACATTATTTGAGATATATTCAAATAGTGCATCGGTAAGAAATAAATAGAAATGTTTTTTATTCAAGCAAGTAACAATTAAATATTTAACTAGCATTTTTCTAATGCATCTAGTTTAGTTTTTTTTTTAACTTACTTACAAATAAATTTGATAGGTTGTAATAAACTATGCCTTGGATTGAGAAAACCCATGGAGTCATTAGTTTTTAGATATATATTACAAATAGAGGAAAAAGCAATACATTTCCTAAACTTACATAATTAATATAAATTACCGTTATCTAAAGTATGTACTTGCTTTTGTCATAATGCTAAGTTCACTGTAACAATACGCGACAAATATTCCAGTGAGATTAGGAAAAATATAAGTCTTGAATTCAGTTATCCTCAACAAATTAAGTATAAGTGTTTCAATAATTCTTTCAAAATACCCGAAACCTTTTGAAAATCATGTTGTGGATTTATTTTAAGTATCAGATTACTGAAATTGCATTTAAAGACGGCAGGTGGGTAAAATTACAACATTTATTTCTATGGAACTGGGTTACAAGATTACAAAATGAATCGAACACCCCCTTCGGATTACAATTGTGGTCGGCGTTAAGAAGATGTAGTGCATGCTTTTATGCAAGTCAAATCGTAGGTCCAGTATCGGAAAAGCTCGAAAGTGGGAAGCAGAATCCAATTAAGAATCAAAATATATTATTGCTATGAATGGAATCGGAAGAAGTGTCAAAATGGTCGTCAAAATCTCTGCACTTTCGTAAAGCTTTCATGGTTGTAGAAAAGAGGAGGACTCGTTTGAAATCCAATTGGTCTGTTCTTCGAGTCAAAGAAGAGGGCCTCCGCCTGTGCAAAGTTGTCTGTATAAGATAGTTTCGATGAAGTACTCTTGAAATACTCATAAATTTTAGTTCCATTGTATTTGCGATTCCAGAGAAAACTTTCCCTTTGACTTTTAACCGTAAAGAAATGTATGGACACTTTGACTTATTTGCTTAGTTGCTGACATCCCGTTGACCTTTCAAATAAGCAGTCGGGTCATGAAAGCTATTAATGAACTATTTGTCGGTCTTCACCTCCTTAAATATATAAATTACTTCGCACAGAATAATGTAACATTGAAATAAAAATACTAATTAGATTATGTGTCATACTTTAATTCCTGAACCTGATTCTTTAAAGATAATACTGATTTGATTATAAAGTTTTAAATGTATGCATATGTAATTAAATATTAATATTTGATTTATAATAAAGTATAAAATATCCCTAGTAATATCAGCTCTACACTAGCCAATCCCAATGTGAACCGTTGTAGACTGGCTGTTGCTATGTATCTTGACTTCTCAACCATTGTGGAGTAAAATATAATTTAAGTTTTGAAATGTTGATGCAGAGTTTTAAAATTGGAATATAGTGTTATAAGAAAAGACGGAGGGCTAAAAAGTAAATATTATAATGATTTGGACATGTTTATTTAAAAAAAAATAAAAAAATCGTGTATTTTGGAACGATGCTCGAGATTTGACATGTACAGGTACATCTTCCTAGAACACCTGTTTTCGGTGTTTAATATATGAATGGTTTTAATATAAATGTTTTTTTAGTTGAGTTATGCAACTGTTTATATCAAATTATTATGATTTAAAAAGCTTAGGTTTTTTTTTTTTTTTTTTTTGTTAAAGGAAATAGCGGTTTACGCTTACTATTTTAGACCACAGTTGTAATGAACAATATTAAAACAGTTTCAAAATCCTGAATTAAAAAATTAGAGGTTAAACCAGAATCAGAAAAAGTACCAAAATTGTTACTAATACTAGATGTAATTTTGCTCATAAAGTCCGTGATTTCTTAACCTGATGGGCCCTCTAAATCTAGTGTTAATATTAATTTTTCTTTAGTTGAGTTATGCAACTGTTTATATCAAAATTATTATAATTTAAAAACCTTAGTTTTCTTTTTATGTTAAAGGAAATAACGGTTTACGCTTACTATTTTAGACTACAGTTGTAATAAACTGTATTTAAACAGTCGCAAAATCCTGAATAAAAAAATTAGAGGTTATTTTTACAATTAAATTTAAACAAAAAAGAAACTTTCACTATCTTAGTAATTTTTCTCTAAATAGTTTACCATATCTTACATATTAAATATTACTTCACTTCCTCAAATTGTAATTCTGTAGAAAGAAAAAGCTACATAAATTTTAACCAAAAGTGGTGCTAAACTTTATTTTCTTCGATAGCAAATTGTATCTCTCAGTTCCGAAAATCTTTCTTATACTCTTCATCTTAATTGTCTAGTACCAAGGGAAACAAGTATTATTTTTATCCTTAAAAATGTCATCACTCAATGGCGTTTGAACTTTGAATTGCTTAATTGGTGTTGAGCTTCAGTAAGTGAAATAATTAATTCGGGACTGTGGGAATTAGCAAAACTCATCCTTAATGAGAACTTATCAAAGCGAAAAGAGTGTTGTGTAATTGTGGAAGGATTAAATAACTCGACTGCTTTGTTTCTGACCATTCTATTTCGTTTAGGTGTAGATTTTTATAAAGATTGCGAATTCCATTCTGGAAAGAAGAATTCCTAAATGAAGATTCTTTTAAACGTTGCTAAATAAATTCATTGAAAAGAACGTTTGATTAAGACTGTTACATTTCTAATAATTATTTTTAATTGTTTGGTGGTGCGTGTTAATGAAAATGATTTAGCTTTAAGTTAAGGTGGGATGTTTAAATTAAATGTGGAGGAAAATAAGGGTTTATATTCTAAAGTCAAATTATTAAGTGCATGTCTTTGGCAATGTAGAGAAAAATTAGATGTCGAGCATTATACTGCTTTCAATTACTCTATATAAATTCATGAGTAAACGTATGCTAACTAGAAAGGCTTAATTTTTGGCGACGATTATTGCATTATTAGTTTCTGGTGAGTGAAACTGAGGAGAAGCATTCGTTATTGGAAAATGCTCAAAGGGAACAGAACAATATGTTAAAGACATTCGCGTTTCAGCTTTTTTTACTTTTTTATCGAATTTTTAAGGATAGTTTTTACCAAACTATAGTTATAGGGTTTACTATAGTTATTTTACCAAACTCGAAGTGAAGTTTTTTGGCAATTACTGAATTACTTACCCCTGTAGACAAATTTTTTTAGTTAGAAAAACAACAATTATTATTAACAGTATCAATACAAGAAACTACATACCTGTGTCTTTAAAATTGAGTGACTCACACATAATTAAAAATTTAATTTGTGTACGATCCCTAATTAAAACACTCTTTCTTTTTAACTATAAACATTAATTCAGATTTTGAATGCAATATTATATAAACAATTTTCAGTTGTTCTAGTCTACAATAACTAAATGAAGTTTATAATTTGCGAAATATAATGTTTCAATTTTGTGTAACTATATTTCTGAACTCAGAGGATAATTTTCGTAAAGCATATTGTATTTGCATAAAATTTAATGACCTCTTATATCAGAAAGATAATTCTGAAAGCTCAAAAAAATAATTTTACGTTAAATAGTTTACGTCATTTTAGATATCAATATACTGAAAAATCAATGGAAACAAGAACAATAAAATCATAAGCTCTGTTTTAAAGTTATTATCCTGTGCAATCAATTTTATGGCTTCATCATTTTCAAATTTATTTGGAATATATTAAATTACTAAGCATACATGCAAGTTACGTTAACTAAATATATTTACATTAGTTTTTCTTTTGCCAATGTAAACTTATGTAACTGCTTTAAATTCGAAAACTCTACTGAATTAATAAATAGAAACAACTCAACGACCATTAATACAATTCTTTAAATAAATAAAGGAAACAAGCTACATAAATGTACGTACATGCACAATTTTTAGGTTTGGGGTAAAAACAAAATCAAATCAAGTAAATGGCTTAAGGGACTTCGATTCCCTGAGAGACCACAAATAAAATAAAATAAAAAGTGTTTCCTTATTCTGGTCATACTCATGAAATTTGAAGACTTTCTTTTCTTTTGCTTATTTTGAAAAAGAGATAAACATAATCCCAAAACTCTCATAATTAAGTGTTATCCGATCCTAACGAGTATTTGTAAAGTCTTACTTTCCTCTCCCAGTCGTAAATAATGCATTTATCTTCTTTATAATTTGGTTTATTTTCGGAGTAATTTAAAAAAATCAGACTCTATGGAGAAAGTTTTTATTTTGTTCAGTCTAAAATGTGAAATTGAAGTTGTTGTTTTACAGAAAAAAAATTAATCTTATCAAAAATATTTAAAAGGTCTTTCGGTTTTGGATCACAAAAAAAACCTTTTAAAATTAAAAATTATGAACTTTGATATTGCTGTGTTTTTATTTGATGGGATGAATTCCGTTGCTATCAATTACCAAATTTCGTAATCAAATTTTGTAAAAAATTCAAAGGTTTAATTTTTAAATATCATAGCATAGAAATTTGATTCAAGTTTCCTTAAAGCATTTTCAAAAAAGTTCTTATTTTTTATATTTCTTTGTGATTAAAAGATTAAAACCGTGTTTAATAGTATCCGAATGAAAATTTATTTATTACTATGTATTTTAGTAATATTTTATTGATAACTCCATTTTTAATTAGATAGATATGTTAATATTTCATTATATAGTTTAATAAGATAATTCTTAGAGTTTTCTCTTAACTATCAAAGGCATTATTAATATGTCTATATTGCTCATAAAACCTAAATAAATGATTATATAGTTAAAAAAATTTAATATTTACAACAAACTTGAAAGTAAAGGATGAAACGGAATTTTACGAAGCATTTTTTTTTTAAAATTGCTTTGAATTTTTTCTGATGTTTCATCTAGTTACTAATGGTAATTTTCTTAAACTATCATCTTCATTAAAGTAGTTTAAGTTGAGAATATAAAAAAAAATATAGTAATTCTAGCAATTAATTTATTAGACATAAAAATTATTTTAAAATCAAAGATTTGTGAGTACTGAAAATAAATCACAGTTTATTTTGTTTAGTTATGTTTTTTAACAGCTAAATGGAGAATTGCATTAAAAATGTTCCATTTCTACTGATATTTTAAAATTAAGTGTTTTATGATACTTTTTAGTAATAGTTCTTGTTCTCTTATAATTTTGCGTATCCCTCAAAAGTTGTTTCAAAACATTTATCTGTTGATATTTTTTTATAATCTATTTAAAGCTCTACACACAACTTTAATTATAAATTTGACTTATTTAACGTTTCACATTAAGGATATAATAATATTAAAGTACTTCTCTTGATGTCTTTCGTTTTAAAGTAAACAGAATATTAAAAAAGGTAATATACTCTTCAAACACGTCAATAACATGAAGTTTGTGAAAAAGACAACAGCCATGTTATCTTTAAGTTAGGTTAATAAAAAGCTGACTTTTATACATTTATTTTATAAAATTACACAATATTGTACAGTAAAGTGTTTCTAGATGGGATTAAAAATTAATCCTAGAGTAAATTCCACTTTAATCAAAATAATATTTATTTAATTTATTACTACTTTATTTACTTAAATACTCTAAATTAAAAGATATGTATAAATTCATATATTGATTAATTCATTATTATGAAAAAAAATTAATGGCATGGAGCAAGATTAATTTTAGAACTTAGAGTTCCTTCTAAGAAAATAAAATGCCATTCATCATTAAATAACATTAAATTCAGTAGCCATTGTTGATAAGAGATATGTACTAAAATGAATTGTTACTATATAAATTGGTTTGTGCATCTTAAAAGTGAGAATGAATATAAGCAGAGTAGAGAGGTGATGGAATAACAACAAATTACAAAGTATACATAAAATAGTGTTCCTAACAACAAAGTATATGTATAAATGAAATAGAAAGAAATAACCAAAAAATGCTTAATAATTCGATTTGACTTTTTACCCCGTCTGTAAAAGGATTTTATTGTGAACCACAAAGTAAAAAAGTTTACAGTTTCTACATTTATGATATATTACAATAAATTTATACACGAATCAAGTAAATAAAAAAAAAAGCACAACGTAAAGGAATATCATTACACTTTTTTAAACCAAATTGTAACTTTCCCAATTGTAATCTAAAAGTGTGCATTTAGAACGAAAGGTATATTTTTCAGATTAAAGGAATTTTATAAGTATATTTTTGAATAAGGTTATTATAAAATTCCGAATTGTATAAGTTAAAATAATGTATGCAACCATAATTATTTAACGATTTTAGTTATTTTTATTATGCTTGTTGAAGGGTTTGGTTTAAAGATTTTCCCATAATAGGTACTGCTTCAAAATGATTCGGATTTAATTTAAGATAGATTTCTGAAGAATGATTAAAATTAAAAATAATGTTTCATTATCATATATTCATTCGTATTGAATTGATCCTCTGACTGTACAGTACGCAAAAAAAAAAAAAAAATCCGAACGATGGCTATATCTTCGGTTCTAATTATCGTAGAATCTTGAGGTTTACGATTTTCAATATGTCTAAAGCAGATTATTTTTCTTTGGGGGATTTACTAAGTAAATTTAACTCTATCTTTAAAAATTTCAATACGAACCCCTATTTTTTATGTTTTTATTCGATTTAGAATATCTCGTTTATCCTAGAAACCGAATTTCAGTTCATTACGTGGAGAAACGCATCACTTATGAGCAAAAATGTTTTGGCCGATCTTGAGGGCAAATTTCTCTATAACGGATTGAATCGAACGTTTATGACGTAATCTATTGCGTGGTACCTTAAAGTGAGCTTTTTTACATTTTTGCTAAAATATCAAGAACCAAAAGCCAAAATGGAATGAAAAAAATTCTGGAGCGGTTTTCGACCATGATAATTCTAATGGACTTGTCTTTTCTAACTTGTCCTTGAATCTAACTTGTTTTATTATTTAATAATTAATTATTAAAAAACTGTTTAATACAAAAGTTGCATGTTATTTATGTTTGGCCTTAAACAAACTATCCTTCGAAGCAAAAATTGCTAAAATGTATAAATTGTTTAAGGATTTATGGCCAAAAAAACAAATTTTCTTTTTAATATTAATTTATCATTTTTTTTTTTTTTTTGTATTTTTTTTGCATTGTTTAATTTACTAAACACTCATTGGAAAATTATGAAATTTGGTATTTAGACGTTTTTGGATTCTAAATCTAAATATGGTATAATGTTACGGGTTTGCTATTGAACTTTTTAAAGTTTGGTTTGGTTTTAATTTGTAGAGGACTCCTCATGATAAAAAAAATTATATACAATTAACAAAGACCTTCCACGATTTACAATGGTACTTTACTTTTGTTATTTCATCAATTAGAATATAAGATATAGCCTCGTTCGTTTTTTTTTTTTTTTTTTTTTTTTTTTTTTTTTTTTTTTTGCAACACTGAACTTTTTGTCGAGATAAAATGGAATGAATTTAAAGTTCTACTAAACATATTTTCTTAACTATTTAATAAGAAAAATAAGCTAGCTTAAATTACTTTTTTATTTTGCTCTCTAATTCTAATAGTATTTCAGTTAAACATTAAAAAAGATAAAACTCCACTCATCCTTAATTTTACGCAGAAGGCATTTTTTTGAATATTTTTCCTTACTATAAAACTAATGTTAATGAAAAGTATTTTTCATTTTCAATTACTGTAAAATGTCTAAATTTTATAAAACTTCAGATAAAAATCTAAAAATAATACAAAAGTATTTCACCTGGTATGCTATTTAAAAGTACATTAATAAACCTTAAATTAAATTATTACTGTTGTAAGGTGTAATTGCACATCGATATTATATGTACCAAAGGTGATAATTATTAAGCCCGTAAGATAAAAAGAAAAATTGGAATGGTGAAAATATATACGAGAAGAAAATTCCTAGGATGAATTGCATTTTCTATATTCTGATATTGCGTTACTATAAATATGCACCCTTTTATATTATGCAATTGCTTCAGCTCTCATGTGGCATTAGGGGTGGTCTGAAAGTGCATGAGCTGGAAATACATTTTACAGTAGCGAATATATATTAATATGAAAGAGGCTAAATATATACTATGTTTGTTAAAGATATGAATTCACCATTGGTATACCCATTTTAGTAAGGACATATTAGTAGTAAAAATATTTAAAATAATAGTAATACATATAAAATCTAGAATAAAAATATAATTAAATTTGCATCGTATTTTTATTTATTCTGTATTCATTACTTGTAACATATAAACAAGTTACTTATAAAGGTAAAGTGTCTTTGTTGTGAAGCTTAGTGCTTCGTTAATTACATGACCTATTCAGTTTGAGTAGAGAGCATTTGTTTATTTTATGACTTAGATAATTATTTGTATATAGTAACTAATCTACCAGTGAATTTTACTAGAGTTTTCAAGTATAATTTGTAATTGTCTATTATGAGTTAGTACAAACTATTTCGTGAATTACGAATCTTGAAAAAATAAAAGTAATAATACTTTCAAATATATTTACCAAACAATATACACTTATGTACTTAATGTATCCCAGTAGATAAATGCCTTTGCATTGACCAAATCACAAATTCATTTAGATGGATTGAATTTCAATAAATTTTGTTGCTCACTTTATACTTTTCTATTCCAGGTAGTTTACCCGCATGAAAGGAAACTATCCCCTCTTCCTAAAACAGCATTTCAGTTTTGTTTGTATTTCTCGAAACAAATATAAACGGATGCTTTTCAAATTGAGCCTTTTCTCTAGCAAACCCCATCCGCCCCCAAATGATATCAATAAAACTTAGCGGCAATGACACTGGTCACATCTGGTAGCTTCTCTTGCATGAAATCTCATTATTTCCTAAGGCTAGAGGATAAAAAGGATAACTGACTCAAATATCGTTACCTTTGAATGTATGGAAAAGCATGGTTTGTTGAAAAATTCTCATATATACCTATATTATCAAATTCCAATCTAATTTGAAAAATAAGTTTAAGAACACGAGTGATATTTTTAAATTTAATAATCTTAGTGGCTAAGTATTTTGAAATTAAAAAATATGTGTAATGGTAAACTTTTACAAATAGTACTAACCTGTAAGGGAATTGAATAGTTAAAAACATGAACAGTAAATAATAATAAATTTTTGAATTTAACTTATATTTTGATTATAAGAAAAGTACACGTAAATAAAAATTTTATTAGCTTGGTAAAATGAGAAATTTATTTTTTATTTTATTAAAAATACTGAAATAGAAAAGTGAAAAAAATGGCAGATGAAATCAAAATAGTATTTTTAAAATATTATTTATTGGATGCTTATAAAACTATGTATACAGAAATACCAAGTTGCTCATTGTAATTATCTTTTTCCATTTAGTGGATAGTATGCAACAGAACCGGAGTAATTAGATGTTTATAATTTATTATACTAATTGATACAATTATATTTTCAGTGATCTTTTAAAAAGGAATATTCAGAAATAAGCACTATGCTCTAGTTTCAAGTACCTAACGTTTGTTAAAACTTACAAATTTATGTTCCTTCTAAAGTAGTGTAGAAATATATTCATTCTCAACATTTAGTCTATGATTGTCGTCTAAAACTATTTCTACTCTTTAAAATTGAAAATCTTGATTGTAACAACGTAACAACTCGAAGTAGACTGAGTTGCATACCTCTAAAAATAGAATAAAATAGACATAATATCGTAAGAAACTAAAAAAAAAAGAAAATAGAGATCCTGTCATTTACTTCTAAAGCACAGAATTCTATT
Source organism: Linyphia triangularis (assembly GCA_963978545.1). NCBI lineage: Eukaryota > Metazoa > Arthropoda > Arachnida > Araneae > Linyphiidae > Linyphia > Linyphia triangularis. The sequence continues at coordinate 71,942,072 of OZ021726.1, forward strand.
AATTATTTTATTCTTTTATAAGTATAATAATAATTTTTTTATTGAATTTATTGACGCAGATTTCATTTTAAATTGTATCCTACACTAATGAAGAGAGAAAGTAGTACAAAGGACCATTTTGTCTTTTTAATGTCTTAGGTCATTATTCTCAACTGAAACTGCTGTTGCTGCATATATGTGTGATATATCAAATCAAAGGTCTTGACAAGACTAGATATTAATGCGATATTAACATTCAACTGAATGGTAAGTCGGGAAATAACAGAAATGTCAACCGGAAGTCAGTTTGTATATCGTTAAGCTTCGACTATAAATGATCCATATATGTGTGATATATCAATTTGAAGGTCTCAATAAGGTTAATAATAGTCAGACATTACATCAGATTTACATTAGGATAGTCAGATAATTACATATGGAAATGCTTTAAAGTTATAGTGAAAGATTTCTATAATAATCAGTATGATATATCATATTGTCTAAGAATACCAATACGGATAAAAGCTTGAATAAGGGGGTAGTTTTTTTCGCCAAACTAATCTCCAACAGCACCAGTTTGATGAATTTTTTTTACGAAAACTATAACTTTGAACATCATATATCATATGTCATCAACCTGAACAAATGAAGGTTTCGGTCCTTACGTCTCGACAAATTTGTACATTCTTGGTATCTGTTCTACAGTAGAAATGTGCTTAGAATTAACCTTTGTGGCAGTTACTGTCTTACTTATTTGAGTCTGTATTTGAGGCATGATATTGATTGCATTTGATAAAAAGTTTAAAATCAGTAGTTGTATGTTCTTATGAAAAAGACAAAAACACATTTCAAATAAAATGTTCTCGTTTCAATCAGCTATTTTTGTAAACAAATATCTGTGAAAAGGAAAAGGTATGAGACAATGCTTTTCTATCAACTAACCTTAGAAATATCGCATCAGTACTCTCGGAGAATTATTTGGAAAATATCATGGTACTGAGGGTGATGAAAACCCGCATTATAAACATGGTGGAGAACGAGGATTTGCTTTCCCCTCAGGTTAGAATATGTTGAGCAGTAGAATTTCATATTTTGATGGATTACTCTGTTTAGTTAAACTGAGTCAATACTGTTCTTCAATACTTTTTTTTATCATTATTCTTATTTTTAACTTGTTGGTATTGCAGATAAAATTTAATGGGAAACAATTTTGAGCTTGTTTGGGCGTGAAATGATATGGTTCTCCAAGTAAATTTCTTTCTACTTGAGTTGGAATTCAAACTAAAAGGGAAGGTTAGATCGTGTCAAACAAAGTTTAATCTGAAAAAACTGTTATATAAAGAGGATGTTAACAAAAAATTTAGTTACAAAACCTCATTAAATGAATAAAAAATAACTGAAATTTAAATATGTTAAATAATAAGGTAGATGGGATTTATTTTGATGAGGGACACATTTAAAAGGTTAAAATTTTCCATGTCCGATACTGATATTTGATTCGTCAAATTTTGTAATAAAATAATATCTGACACTAGGTTTCATTTCATACGTTAAGTGCTTTGCAATGTATTGGATATTGTTTTGTGTGCTGCAAAGTAATAATTTACTTTTCTTTTGACACATAATTTTCATTATTTAATTTGAGTTTGAGTATTTTATTGTTAGTATTGAGGAATTCTCTTTTTAAATAAACAAGTAGAAGTTTAGAACTTCTTTTCTTAAGTAAGATATAGCACTTTTACTTAAAATTCAGTACGTGGGGTATATTTAAGCAAATCTCAGGAGTAGATGTCAACGTTGTTGAAATCTCATTTTTTTTACAGAAAGTTATTTGATGTAAAACTATAAATTCACTACAGTAGGAATAGTGATTTAGCTTTATGATTTTGTCCAACTTTACTAAATAAAACTTGTACCGAAGTTAAAATAAGGATATCCTAAGCCTAACGTTTTCTATTTACTACTTTCACTTTGTTACTTACAATAGGTAAGCTTATTATATGGTATTATTTTAATATAATAATTTTTTTTTTAATAATGTAGCATTTACTTAAATCTCAATTAGTCTAGGCTCATATAATAGTGCATAATACTTGTAGGTTGTTAAAGCCTTAATTGAAAAGAAAGTAAGGCTAAGTTAGTTCTTCAGAGCATGATATATGAAAAAGTAGGGGGAAAAATTCAACGTAAGCCTTCAAAAAATGTTTCTTTAATTAAAATTTTACTGATAATTGTAGAAAGAAGAAGTTTTTTCACAAGTAGAATCTGACTATGTAAATCTAAAAGAATTATTTATTACCATAATAGCGGAGTGTTGAAGATATCAACTATGTTAAATGACGTTTCTATAAAACAAATACAATATTTCGTACTTGTAGAGTTTGTGGCAGAGAAGGATGTTACTAGTAGGGCAACAGGATGATAAAAAATTTGAAATTCGTGTATTAAAACGATAATTTCAGTTGCCTTAAAAAAAGATATTATAATGAAATTTCGTCAACTAAATATGAGAGTCGAAATTTATCAAACCAGATCAATACGAATTTATGTTTATTTTTACTCATTTGAAGGTAATGTGTAATGAATAAAACATTATTCAATATTTTTAAAAAATAACGTAAAAATCTTATACTATTAATTTGTAGAAATGTACTTTATACCCCTTTGGAATTGGGGCCGATGGTTGAAATACAATTCAACAATAAAAACAGGAAATATAATACTTTTCCTACTATTTACAATCAGGAAAAAAGTTCAAAATTGAGAATCTAACCAGTGTTTCATTTTAAGTGTTCAGATAAAAATAGAAATAAAAACTATATTTTGAGTCAAAAAAACAAACAAAAAAAAAGTTTTTTTTTTTTTTTTTTTTGTTTTTTTAATTTACCCTTTCTACTTTATACATTTTAATACCATGGATACTATACATGTTATAATGAAATATACATGTTCCGTTATACTATACATAACATATGATTCACTTTTAAACTACATAAATATTTAATTTTCAGATATAAAACTGTACAGTTAATCGTCAAAAAAAACTTGGTAGAATTTATTAACGGTATTTTTTTCCACAAAGTACACATTTTTAACCCAACATTATTCAATTCAATCTTTTTATTTCTACTCTGATTAATTGATATCTGGACACATTCATGTGGAATTATTTTTATAGTTACGTTCAAGCCGACCAAGCGGTGTAGTGGTTAGCATGCTAGCTTCTGGACTGCGAGGTTGCGGGTTCGAGTAACGTGTTAGGCATGGGTGTTTGTAAATGTATGTTGGCTTGTCTAATGATGAATGTTTCGGCGCATTATAGCCCTCGCGTTGCTGACGGTGCCAGATAATCTGAATACAACCAATAGTTACTTTCAAAAGAATAATTATTTTTTTATGTTAATGCATGCGAGAAACCATTTAACGTGTTTATATATCTTATACATATGGCATATATGTATTACATAGCAAAATGTTTTGTTAAATTATTTGGTATAAGTGCGTACTGACTATGGAATATAAATAATATAAGCACCTTTGTAAAATAAAAATACGGTACTTCCGATTTTGAATATACAGGGTGTCTATAAAATGTTGGACATACTTTGATGTTGAATAATTCATAAAATAATGAAGATGTAAACAAACTTATGGTATTTATAGATTGAATTACGTATATACTTTCATTTATAGTGAACGTTGTCGTAGAAAATTTCCTTTTCTCATTTGAATATCATTTCTTTTGTAAATATCGTCTACAAGTGTTTTTAATTTTATGTTTTTCTTGTTTCTTTTGTAAATATCGTCTGCGGGTGTGATTAATTGTATATTTTTCTATCTTGGCCACCCAGATCACCTGATATAACGCCACTGAACTGTTTTCCTTAGGAATTCGTAAAAAACATTGTTAACAGGAGGAAAGTGTAGAATGACGTAAAGGCCATGACTACAACCTCAATAGCATCTGTGGATGCCTACATGTTTGCCCGTACCTGGTGAGATGATTTTCTCTACCAAGGTGATATTCTCCATGCGACGAATGTTAAACATTTGGAAGTCCATTGACAAAAACCACAAAACTTTTTGAGTCTATCTAACCATTAGTGCTATCAGTTTAAATTTATCTTCATTATTTTATGAATTATTTAACATCAAAATGTGTCCTGCATTTTATAGACACCCTGTATATTTGTGAAGTTTATGTATTTGGAACTAAGGTATTAATGTCTTTGAATTTTTGTATATGTTTGAATCGATAAAAAAACATTCAAAACACCATCTAAAATAGTAAAATAAATTATTACAATACTAAATCTGTTTTCATTATTCATGTTAAATGTCATTTTTGCATGGTGTGAAGATTTTACAAGCTAAACAGGACAATAAAGACATAAATGCATTATCAAAACAACAGAAATGTTTCAATATAATCTAAATTAATAACAAATGTTTATACATAGGAACAATAGAATAGCTCAGCTTATCTTCAGCTTTATTAAATCAGTCGGAATGCAAATTAAGCTTTCTTAAGAATAGAATAATTCATTCAAAGAAAAACTCATCCTTTTATTCCCATCGGCATTATGTTCTTACCGTTACTGACCATGAATTTATTTCAAACTTCAATGCAGAACCTCTCTAAATTAATTTACCCTTAAAAGAAACTGCACTAGTGACATTGGTCTCAGGTTCAAAAATGTACTAACGCGTCGCTTCAATTTCTTTTTCTCCCTGAATCAATATAGTGGATAGCGCATTCATTATCTTGTGTTCCCTAAGGAATTGGTAAAAAATCTATTTTGACAATAGTTAATGAACTCGTGATAAAAAGAACACATATTTGAAAAAAGTACTATAAAGGAAAAAAAAAAACATTTTGATGGTTACAAATTAAATCTCTTTTCGGTAATGTTGATCAGACTCTGAAAAATGCAAATTAAACCGAAAAGTAAATTAAAAAATGCAAGAGTTCTTTCAATTTTATAAACCCAATGATAAAATTCTTATTTGGTATGAAAACAGATTTTAGTTAAATAAAAACTGTAATTACAATGAATGGCAGTCTGTATCATACATTTGCTATATCCCCAGTAGCACAAATATGCTGGCCAATATCGCTCAACACTAACCAATCTTGATGTGAACCATTATAGACTAGTCTTAGTTATGGATCCTGGCAAATATCGCCCAATGCTGGGTAAAGTATATTGAAAGTTTTGAAACGTTGATGCAGAGTTTTAAAATTGAAATATAGTGATATAAGAAAGGATGTAGGGGTAAAAAATATGTTTTGTGATAGTTTTAACATGCTTAATTTAAAAGAAAAAATCGTGTATTTTGGAACAGTGCTCGAGTTTTGGCATGGATCGGTTAATATTCCCAGAGCCCCTGTTTCTGACATTAGTCAGTGCCACTGTGTTACCTGCGAAAATAATACATAACATAGCGTCTATAATAACTTTTAATAGCTATTTTTCTAATATTTGTACAAACGTGTTTTAGCAAAAACAAATTTTATTGCTAGAAGTTCGAAATTGAATTCGAAAGTATTTTGATCTATGAAGACATGAATAATTTTCTATAATAATAATGACATATCTTGAGAAAACTAGTAATATATTTTTAATTTACGATGGAGAGCATTCATTATGTGACAATGTATTGTATACTTATAAAAAAAATACGAAATCAAGTTAAGACTTTAGGATACTAAAAACAGTTTATAGGTTTGTTAATTTGAATAAGTTATAAAATTACATGAGCAGGACTCTCAGGTGTGAGGCATAACACGAAGAAGAGAATTCACTTATATGATTCCTTGGAATATTAATGATTAGCGCAATATATATACGAAGGATGGCTATATCTCCGGTTCTAAAAGCCTTAGAATTTTGCAGTTTGCACCAACGCAATTTGTTTACTATTCGATGTATGCCTGGTGCAATTTTTTTTAATCTTGTGGGGGGGGGGGGGGCTGCTCAGAAAGTAGTTTTGAAATTATTTTAATAAGATCCCCTATTTTTTACCACTACATTCGATCTATAATACTTAGTTTACCCTAAAAGTATTTTTTTTCTTTTATGTTGAAAAACATGCCACTTATGAGCTAAGGGCAAATCTCAATATTGAGAAGGGTAATTTTATGCCGAGTGGATGAAAGCTTCCCATTAAGCTAGAGGACGGACGCTTGTTGTCGGATGTTACAGGCATTCGTCTATAATTGCTTGGAAACAACTTATATATATTGTGTCATGTTTAACAAGAGACTAAGTTAGTAAAGGTTGTAATCTTACTAAGAATTGAATTTTAATGTAACATAATTAACAAAGTTGAAGATAATCCAACTTTATACGCAATCTAATTATGAAGTCGGAAACAAAAATTAACATATATTCCATTTATGTATCTGTATATACTAAAGTGAGATTTTATTGTTATTTTAAAAATATTTTTTGTTTTGGCTTATTTCAGTAAAATGAACATGTGTTTTTTAACAAATTCGAGTGACTTTCATGATAATTCATCTAACAAAAAAGTAAATGAATTAAAATCAAAAGCTAACATCAGTAGAATAACTGAAAAAAATTAGCCTTCTATGTCAACTATTTTTTGAGAAAAGGGTACCTGAAATATGTCAAATTAGCATTAACGGTATAAAGGGTACCAACTTCCCTTAATTTTTAAAGAATAGTTTATTGTAAAAGTTGCATGTTATTTATTTTTGGTATTTAATAAACTATCAAACAAAATTACCGTAATAAATTAATTATTTCATTTATGGACTGTAAAACAATTCTTCTTTTTGCATTTGTTTGTCATTCCCTTGTCATAATTTAAATTACTTACTCTATTGGAAATTATGAAATTTGGTATTTCAACATTTTTTCGGATGCTGAATCTAAATATGGTGTAATATTACTGGGTTACCATTGAACTTTTTTAGGTTTGCTTTAAATTTAATATCGGTACTTTTCTTTTTTTATTCCATCAATTTGAATATAAAATACATCAATCGTTCGGAATGTTTTTTTTTGTTTTTTTTTGTGGTTTTTTTTAGGGTGTGGGGGGGGGGAGGGACTGTATCACTACAGATTGGAAATTGGGAAAATAAACCCTTGGTTTAACATTTGGTTTAACATTTAAACCCTTGGTTTAACATTTAAACATTTGGTAAAAATAACCCGTATTTTCTTGGTAGCTTTAAAATGGAACTATGTTCTTTATTATATTCAAAATAGTTTTTAAACTATATACTTTTTTTTATGAAGATACACAGTGTTAAAAGATCCCTACAGCAAACTTTGAACTTGAATTGTACTTTTTGTCAGATTAAGACTTTTTTCCATCTGATATAACTTCAGTTTAAATTAACCCAATACAAAATTGATAAAACAATTTAAGGAACCTACTAAGATATAATATATCTATGTAGTAATTAATTCATAACTTAATTTTAATTTTGATGTTTTTTAAAAAATGGGTAATTTTAAATACTTTCAAAACAAAATTCTATGAAAAAAGCTATTTAAGTTATAAGTACAATTCTATTACATTTCTTGTGGTGAATCATCGGTTTTCATTTGCAATTAGAATTGAAATTTTAAATAAATTACCAATTGAGTTATGACTGGTGCATAAATCCTAGTTATTCATTGAATTTATATTAATAATTTTTATACTATAGTATTAATAATTTTAAATCATTAATTTTTAATCAATCAATTAAGTATCCTTAAATGAAAAAAATCTGCATAGATGTATTACTTTTTTAGCACTAGATAAAAATGAAAAAAATTGTGAGAATATTTCAAAAATTAAAGAAAGCGTTTTGCAATGCATACTGGTACTTTTATCATGCAATGTTTTTCTCTTAGAAAAAGGATGAATTATAATCAAAATTAAAAAATAAAATCTTTTGTTAATGATTTATACTAGTATTTATAATATATGTAAATGTGTAACTTATAGAAAATTATTCAGTGACGATATTACCTTACCTTTAAACTCGTGACACATTTCAGTTCAAATTGCTAGAAAAAAATCAAATTCTTTACTTACACCACTTTCCATTTTAACGAATAGGTTAATACCTTGAATTGCTTGCTTGAAAGGGGTGTTATGTAATGAAATAAAAATGATCCGCCTTAGCATTGCTATGAGAAGAAGGCATAGGGCTCCTGTGTGTTAAACTCATCATGGCTTCAAAATTATTTTATATGTCGAGCTAGAGGCGTGGGTAGCTGAGTTTATGGCGGAAAAACACGAACGCCAAACAGTTTTCCAGGAGGAGCTGAAGTGTTCTTTTCTAACCCTTTTATGTTATAGTTTTGATGGGATTGGTCTATTAAGGATAGAGGGTTTTCAAGAACGAATTGTCGTTGTGTGTTGTTGTTTTTTTTTTTAGTAGGGAGGTATGACACGATACAATTTGCAAAGAACTAAATGTAGAGATAGTGGTTCTTTTCAAAGCTATATGGGGCAATTCCGTGCTTGTATGACATTATTTTTGAACGGAAATATAAGTTTTGTAAATGTATCATTACGTAATCTCCTAAAAGTACAATTGATCTGCTGCAGCAACATAAAGCTTATCATGAACGGTTGTTACGTGATTAATTTATATAATTGTTAGAGATAAGAAATTTGTATAAGAATAAGAATGCTCAAAATATGATAAAGAGTTAAAAACAGATAATCTAATTAATTTCAAAGTATTTAATTCTCTTTTTTCCTCTTATTTAGGAGGAAAAGTCAATTTACAAAGTTTTCTTTACTTAAAATTACATTAATTTAAGAAAAAAAATACTTCTTATCTTTAAAATGAAATGAAATAGGGGTGCATCAACAAACTTGACTAACAGCATTTAAATAATCAATATGGTTATAATGTCATTCTGCTCTGGTTAATTTTTAAGGTAGAACATTTATTTTTTTTTTTTATTTTTTTTTTTTTTAATTAACGTTATTAGATATATGGGAGAAAAATTTTATAAGTAATATTTTCATTTCATGTGATTCATAAAATTTAAATGATATAACTGTTAAATTAAATAGTCCATGAATAACCTACTATGTTGTTACGATTCTGTTCATTACTTTGTGCATTTTTGTAATTTATAGTTATTCTATATCTGATATTTAAACAGGTACAAACTTTTTGTGACTATCTAGATAGTTGTAATAAGCACCACCCTAAATAAATTACATAATAATCATTATATTATTCAGTATAATGTGCTTCAACTACTTGCAACATACTTTAAGTGTGTAGAGGAAAGTGGAGGACTTTCTTCTTTTCCTGCATGATCGTTATTACAGATGTACAAGATCTTCATTTGTAATGGTACTAAAGAGTGTTAAGAAAACTCCTGCTTTTAAAACAAAATTATTCTCTATGACCTTACCCCAATAAAATATAAACTAATGTATTACAGTTAGCATATTATAGCTATGAACCGAGCATTCCCTTCACTGGAACTTTCTAAGATACTCATTAAACTTTATTGATACGTCGTGCAAGTGGTCTATAATAGCCAAATTATGCTTATTTGTACCACCCTTTCCAGTTTTCTTAATTCAATTGTTTTCTTTCATGTAAAGGGATGGATAAATTGGATAAAATATGTACGTAACATATGGTAAATTGCTAACGTAATGATGCTAAAACTCCTTTGAGAAAACAAAATAAAACTTCCCTAAAAGTTCAACAAAAATTCACTTACAAATTAGATATTCAAATATACTCAATGATATTACCACAATTAGGATCAATATTTTTTAAAAGTATTGAATCCAATCACAAGGCTTAGTATAATACTTAGAATAATACTTTTTTCAACGTACTTCTCAAAATACAAGTAACACGGTAAGGATAATAAAGTTAGCATATTACAGCTATAAACCAGGCATTAAAAGAATAGAGCCCTCTCAGAAACGGTAAACCTCTTAAAAGACTCTTTATTCTTCCTTGATATGTCATGCAAGTGGCCTAAAGTAGCCAAGTGGCGTTTATGGATCAAGTGCATGCCCCTGCGGCAGTTTCCTGAATCGGAACGTTTCACTTCCCTCTTTTATGTAGTTGTGATAATGGGATCACGTTACTTTAGAGGAGGTATTCTCTTTATGAAATTAGGGTTGCTTTTTCTGGATGAGGTATAAAACTAGAGATATTATTATAGGGGTGGTGCTTGTGATTAGATTGTTTTTTGTGGTGGTTAGAGATGATACATTTTTAAGATAGATATTTTTCAGTAATTGGAGTAGGTAGGGCATTTATGGTTTCTTTTGGTTTTATTTTTATGGCTGAAAGTTATTTAGGAATCCAGTACTTTGAGAAGTTATTGAAGTTTATTTAAGTAGTATAAATAATAATTTAGATTTATTACTTATATTTCTAAGATTTATTTTTGTATGGAATGTTATTTACTTTATTATATATGCATAAAAAAGGAAGGTCAATTAAGGTTGATAATATATTATAATTGAGTTTTATGATTCTGTTCTTTTGTCAAAAAAGTTATTTGAAAAAAGACATTTTAAAAGTATTGTATGAACTTTTAACCTTGCTTTTAAAAATAAAAATAAAGTGAAGAAAGTGACATATTTTATAGGAAACTGAAGTATATGTATTTAAAATTATTATTTTAAACAGAACATTAATGCCTAATTATTAACTTTCAGTAAAAAAATCCAATTATCATTTTTGAAAAATCAACGTTTGTACATGTTTTTCCACTTTGCACCCTCATGAATGCTATTTTCACCGCCTAAAAATAATCCTGGTGGCACCAAAAAGTTGCAATTCTATCATAAAAAAATTGTGTAAAAATGATATTCTGTAATTGGACAACAAAAATATGGAAATATCAGAAAGATTAGTTTTTATTTATTACACCACAAAATAGAAAAATTTAATGAATAAAATTATTGCCTGTATATACTCATTTTCATGTAAAGATAAATAATGAGTACTAATAACTATAACTAAATGTCTTAGATATTATGGAACTAATATAAATGCTTGAATTTAGAAATTAAAGTTTAAGCAAAATATAATTTATAATATTCTTATTAAATGAGAAATATACCTTCGAAATGCATTTTTAATTTCCTAAATAATAAAATTTTTACTTAGGTTTAATGTTTATTGTTCGCATTAATAAAATAATCAAAACTACGCATCACAACTAGCATCTACTACGACAACTTTAACTTTTTATCTATGTTAGTTTGAAAGATTATCGTGTATGATTAAAACGCAACTCAAGATCTCATTTCCTTCTATGTCATATCATGGAGTGTTTACTTTTCATTAGGGATAAAGTTAGTTTTTATTTATGCAAAATTAAAACAAAATTGCTTTAAATCCATCTCAAAAAGGAGAAACTTGCTCAGTTCAAATTAAAAGCATAATATTTATACAGCAGTTTAGCTGTTATAAATTGAGTTTCTTTTTTGAAATTTGTTTTAAAAACGCTAAGATAGAGAGTTTAAATTAACTTCTGTCTGATATTTACACGTAAAGTTTATAATAACTGAAAAAATATAACAAATATTGTTTCAAAAACACCAAATCAGTCTATTTTTTTACAGATGTTGAAAAGAATATAACTTTTGCTTGTTTATATTTATATTATTCATTTCTAGGTGTATGTGGAACTTTCAAACTAATAACTTAAATTTATTCTATATCTATTTAACTTGAGCAGCTACAAGAATATTGTAGAAAATGTATTCATAACTTATTTGTGTTTTGTTAAGTATCACAGCATCAATGAAATTTGATTTAGTGCATAAATTCTTCAAGGAATACAAGAATTTTAAGAAATATAATAGACAATATTTCTTGCTAGTGTAAATGTTTTTTGTTTTTTTCTTTTTAGTTTAATATGATTTTTCGGAATTAAACTACAATTCCTTTTATAAAAATCTTTATAAATTTTAAGCGAGAAAAGTAAGACAAAATTTTGTTTATGTATTGGAAATTGTGATTGTTGTTGAAATATTTATTCCAGTTGTAAAAATTATCTCTTTTAAAGAAATGTATATTGCTTGGGGTTTGGGGCTAACAATTTTTGATGCTCGAGTAGTTATTTATTATGTACATATTTTATAAATATATACGAAGAAATAGAGATAACTACTTCATATATTTCTAAAAATATCCTCTGAAATAGTTAAAAAAATTGTACAATCTGTATATCTTAATTAAGCTTCATGAGTATCGTTTTCATGTATATAAAAGTGTTTCAAATAAAAAATGGGTTGGTTATGAAATCTAATGGATTCCTGATTTTGGACACCCATAGCACCTTGACCCACGGATACGAATATCCGAAATTGATTTTACCGGAGAGTCAGAACTGATTGGATATCGATTGATTTACTTCCTGTGTATCCTGCTTTTTATCATTTCGAAAGGCAATCACATGTTTTATGTGCAATTATTTCACAAAAGTAGGCAAATACCAACATTTTATCATTTATTTCATGTTTCCAAAGTTGTTAATTTGCGTGTATAATGTTTAAGCACTTGAGAATTGCAATTTCTAATAATTTTTTTCAAAGTGAGAAGTTTTAAAGCCAGTTTTTATCTAATTCTACACTAAATCATTAATTTTATTGTTAAAAGCGAACGAATCTACGTTACAAAGCTGTCGTGTCTAACCCAAACGCAGTGCTAAATTTCTAAAATGTATTCCTTATAAGGTCTAATTATATGATGAATCGGGCCCCATTTAAAAATTCTTGGTTGATTTAAACCTGGCAAAATAGGAAGTTTTTTTTTCCTTCCATCATCTAGTGAGAAATTTTAGAAAATAATGCCTTCCAATAAAAATACAATTCAATTCTAAACGCTAAACATAACGAAAGTGCTAATAATTATTGTAGATTGATGTTTTGATGGCATTAAATGTCATCAGAAGAGAAAACTCCTTAATTAAAATATTATATCTAATAAGTTGGTAGTAGACTTATATAATAAGAAGCTTATACGAAGGATCTGGCCGTGTATCATGTATGCAGTTTCCGGCAAAACTAAAAATATCACTTAAACATGCTATTTGTCAAATAAAAGGTCTCGTTTAGACGAGTTCATATACCATAGCAAACCAAATTTATGACAAGAAGTAACCAAAATCACAACCAGAAGTCAACTCGAAATGGTTTTTTTTTACTACAAAGTCTTCACACCTATATAATATATGATATTAAAGGTTTCTGTAGTATTATCAGAATTAGGCAAAATTCAGTCGGAAATAACAACCACAAGTGCTTCAAAATGTGACTGAAAGCGTGCTTCTAATGTAATTCTACAAAAAGTTCACATCCGCTTCAAATAGAGATATCGCATTGAAAGTTGTATACTCATTGACCAATTTTTCTTCTCAATTGGAGAGTTTATTGCAAGTTTCCCCAACTGTACAAAATTTAAATCATTAAATGTGGACAAATTGTACTAACTTGATATCGGGACATGACAGCGTAATTAAACTTTGCTATTAACTGTCTTGTTTTTTAGTAACGCTACTATCAAATTCTGACTTCTTTTATTTCAGAAATAAGTTACATTAAAACGTATTAAGGAAAAGTTAATGCATACGTAACGTATAAAGATAAAATTAAAGTATTACATACTTCACATTTCTTATCTAGAATGTTAATAATCTTGAAACCTCACTATGTATCCTAAAAGCGTTTTATTTCGTTCCGTCAACCTCAATGATTATAATTTATAAAAAATTTCCGTGTGTATTTTTAACTTTATTTAATAGCAAGAGCTAATATTCGGTTCGATGCAGAAAAAAAACTACCTCAAGGCAGAGTTAATTAACTTTTTTTCAGGTCGATACATTGAACAAAATAGCAGTAATTTTTGGGAAGTTTTAATATGACATAGAATATATATATTTAAAAAAAATTTACGAAGCTAACATAACCATAAATTTTAAATGCTTTTTAAACAATGTGATAGTATTTAAAAGCCTTTTTAGTGTTCATATTTCATATTGCTAAATTAGAAGTGAAGATACTTGAACCCATTAAACTTCTTCTTCCTGCTAGCTTTAGTTTTAAAACCGTATTACACAGTCCACATGTGATCCACGAAGAAGTCAACTGCGGTTTATCGAGTTACAAAAATGTAAGTAGAAATTTTTTTTTAGTTTCAATATCCCGTTTGTTACTTCATCAGATTTTTTGTTGTTTTTATTTTCATTTTTTCAGCTATGAAAAAATTTATAGAAAAACATGAAACTATACATAAGTAATAATCTAAATAAGAAACTAGGGATGTGTTCGCACACATCAATCGAACATCGCACAGCTTTCAATTATGTGTTGAAGACATTCGTTTTTCAACTTTTTACGTCATTAAATCATTTTTACGGGAATTTCGGAGGTGGGAATGTTTAAGACAACTTAAGAGGCATTATCACCGCGACTTTGATCAAAATCATTACAGCCATTTTTTAGCAATCATTAAAAACATGATATTTTCAAGGGCAGCTACCTTATGCGCATGCGTTATACAGCTACCTCAAGGGCAGCTACCTTATGCGCATGGTTTTTGACAAAAACCTTAACGATAGGTCACTGTGCCATCACCAACCCGCACACCAAATTTGAGCATCGTAGGTCAATTTGTTCAGGAGCTATGCTGATCACTTACACAAGGGCGTATCGAAAGACACTTTTTTTGAAAGTTCAAAACTTCAAGTCGATAAAAAACTGCCATTATGCTCACATATATACCAAAAAAAAAAAAAAAAAAAAATGTAGTTCAATTGAAAAATATTTAGGTCCCCGGAATGGACCTGAATTTGGATTTTTTTACAAAAACGAAGATTTTTTAAATTTTTTAAAACATAAATATAAAGCACATTTTTATTTACAAAAATAAAATTGTAAAGTTTAGAACATTAATTAACTGTATCAAAAATTATATCTGCCATTTAACATTTAGGTCTCTTCGAATCTACAAAGAAACTTCATTTTTTTTTTTTTTTTTTATAAAATACGGATATTTTTCAATTTTCAACCCATTTTTTTGGTTAGTTGCAATTATTTTATTTGTAGTCTAGAGAATGTGATTTTAGAGCTTTTCTAACTCTAGCAAAAGCTCGGTTAGCAAGTGCTTTTTTGTGGGATTTAAATGTTGTAATACTAGAAAATTAGGAAGTGATAATGGATAAATCGAAGGTTTTTCACGAAAGTGAAAAATACCATCAGTGGGTCCCATGGTCCCATAGTGTGTGTGTGGGGGGGGGGAGGGGATGCCCAAAAGTTGGTGACAAGGGCCCCCTCCCACCTCCTCCACTTTCAATGATAAATTTTATAATTTCGTAACTTATAATAAAAATATTAATTAGTATGGAAATAATTTATACTTCCTAACACTAACATTGAAAAATTGTCCAAAATTTATTTTCAATTTAATGAATTTTCTGCTTCTTAGTTTTTTTTACTTGGAAGTAAGAGATAAAGTTGAGTTATAATTCAATGTTAAATACATAACTGTTTATTTAAATTTAAATAGTGCTTATAAATGTGCATACTTTCAAGAAATTAAATTGATAGAGAACTCTAAAATGTTTTTGTTTTTTTAAATAGTTTATCTTTATATAAAACAAGAATAAACATTTAATTTAAAAGAAAATTTTTTCAAAGTCCAAAGTTAAAAGTTGACCAAGTGAAATAAGTATTTGTTAATAAAAATACTTATATATTTATACAAAGCAGTATAATACATTTTTATAAGAGTATGATATGTACCATAAATACTTTTAAAATTTTCACACAAAATTTCTTTTTCAGTGTCACTACATTTAAGGAGGATTGAGTGTTTTTAAAAATGGGGGATGGATTTCAGTGGTTGTAGAAGTGGGGGGGGGGGGGAGACGCATGAGTATTTTCTTGAAAAGTGGGGGGAAGTGTCATCCCGTGTCTACCCAAGCTTCTAGCCCTGCGTTTATATATTGTATCACTTGATACAACCTCGCAGTTAAAAAGAATAGCTGCGTTTGTAATGCAAATTTACACTCCCTTATGGTTTACGATATAATGTCATCCAAGAATTATTTATGCATCCAAAAACATTTTTAAGATAGTAATACAAATATTTAGAAGAAGTTCATTAGTCTCTTGTTCAATCAACTCTACAGAAAAGTGCTTTTATGGTAAACCCAGAACATCTCCTTTTGGGAATGTTGTTTGACTCCCGCAAATATATTCGATGTCTGACAAGCAAAAGAATACAAAAAATGTCTTCAAAAATTCATTTTGCGGTAAAAAAAAAAAAAAAAAAAACACTATATAGATTTTATTGACTTTTAGTTGAAACAGAAACTAGCGATCGAAAGGAGTTTAAAATATCCTCGCCCACACAAGCACCTTTTCTAGAACCACTGTCTAGAATTGAGTGCCCAAAATATGTTGAAAATGGTTCTTATACCAAAGATAATAATCTTCTGGCTTATTTATGCGACTATATTTACTAATCACAATATCTATACTTATTGCTTCATCCTTCCGATTATATTATATAAATAGAGTAAAATAGAGTGAAAAATAGTTGAACTAATGTCTTGATGATATTTTACCCTTTCATGAAAAATCTTCGATTTATCTATTACCACTGCTTGATTTTCTAGGCTTACAACATCTAAATCTTGCAAAAGATTATATTGTAATTGGAGCTTCTACTCTAATGGAAATTGCACTACCGCACATGCTCTAGAAAAAGAGAGTAGATTTTCTGGCAGCCCTTGTTTCACAGAAGCAATTGAACTTAATGGCTTTTCTCCTAGTAAAAGCATTTTACTATCAAATACATTTTCCTCACTCGTACTCTGTGACATTCAATCATTTTCCAATAAAATTACCTTCATGGCTCAAACATTAAGTCTTAGTAGTTTGGAGCCTCCAAGGTCATGTGGAGATGACATGACTTAACACTTGAGTTTAGTATAGGCTATTTCCTAAAATGATATTCCCGATGTTTATAAACGCTGTACTACTATACTTAGATCTATAATAATAAAACAAGATGCGTGTGTGTGTCTGTCTGTGACTCTGTGGATCTATAGAAACTTATTTAAAATTGGAGTAGAGCTCTGAAATTTTCAGCAGAAGTAGCTTTGACCTTCTAATTGTATACATGTCAAACAGAAGGTTAAAATTTTAATTAGTTCTTTTTTTTCTTTTTCTTTTTTTACAAAGTGACTTCAAACAGATATACAGCTCTGAAATTTTCAACATAAGTAGTTGTGTCCTACTAATTGGACTTTTGAAGAACAGAACTTTAAAATTTTATTATTTACTTTTTAATTAATTTTTTTTAAGCTATACAAATATTTTACCTTCTAATTGGACTTTTTACATAAAGAATATTAAAATTAAATTTTTTTTAATTAATATTTTCACAAAAGTGACTTCTAATAGGCCTAGAACTCTGAAAGTTTCTAAATAAGTAGTTTTGGCCTTCTAATTTTGCTTTTCACAAACACGTGTTAAAATAATCTTAAAGGGGTGTTGTAGGGGGTGTTGTATTAACGGGATATTAACGGGGATGTTAATATAATTAGATTTTAGTGAGTGAAGCAAGCTTATGCTTACGCAGCAATGGACCTTTCAGCGTGCGAAGCGAGCCTATGTTTGCATAGTAATGAACCTTTTAACGAGTGAAGTAAACCTGTGCTAATGTATCAATGAACTTTTCAGCGAACGGAGCGAGCTCGATTTTGCGTAGCCTTCTGCGTAACCTTCCTGCAAATGAATCACCTAATAAATAAAAGTTATTTAATTGAAATATTTTTATTTGTCATAGTATTTTCGTAACAAAAAATCCTCCATAAGTTTGGCAAAAAAGTAAAATTTGCTCTAATCTCTTTTGAAGAAAATGTTTATCTAACTTGCATATTTATTGATTATCAATATTTTGAACTAAGCCTTCTTATAATTTGAAAATGATGCATAAGCACTTTTAAAGGGATAATCGTATAAAAATAATCATTGATATTGATTTGATATCGATTGGGGAAAAATACTAAATGCAAGGTGTGAGATTTACATATATCCCCAAAAAAGTATAAAAAAATATAAATTCAATTTATCGAAAAGTTAATATATTTCAATTACTATTAAAATATTGCTCAACCTAAATATCACCTCGATTTACTTTACAAGAAATTTTCTTTTTATTAAACTTCTTCTTTTTAAAAACATATATTTTGTCCATAAGCAAATTAGAGTTTTTATGCCTATACACATCCACTGTTAATTAGACGCTCTGGGAAGGATCAAATTTAAAGCATCAGTAAGATGAAGAATAAAACAAGGCAGAATTTTACGTATATTATTCCCAAAAAGAGATTATTCGAGAATCAATAGATTTAAATATTTGTAGAAAATGTTGTACTATATTTAAACATAAAAAAAATTGTTTATCACAAATCTTCCAATGTACTTTTGTCTCAACTAATTAAATTATATCCTTTTATAAACACACAACACAGTTTTCTTTACAAAAATCAAGCAAAATGTTTCAGTTACAAAATTTAAAACTCTTTCACTCAAGTTCAAGTTTACATTCGTAATTATTTGAAATGCACAAAAACACGATACTGACTTCTTAAAATAGTTCATTAAAATTTAAAAGTAAAAATTAGTATTAAAAGGAAAGTGGAAAGTTTGAATTTCGAATGTGAATTTTTTAAATTGACTTACAAGTCCATATTTTTCTGTAAACCTTTTAATAAAATAAGAATTTTGTAAATATAGGCCTTTAAAAAAATAATGATATTTTATCCATTAAAAGTTCATGGAGCTTTGTTATTAAAAATATTACTCAAATTACAATTCATTAATAAAGTGGTCTTCCTTTGCCGAATTTAAGTATTCGCTTATTGTAATAGAATACAGCTTTTAGCTAGTTTGTCAAATGTCAGGCACACATGAATTAATGGGGAAGTCATCATTATATTTTTTACTTCTTCGGCTAATATAAAGCCATAAATCATTTCTCACTGATAAATTAGGCTCTCAAGAAGAGCATTAAACTACATGAATAAAATGTATTAGAAATCTTCTTTATTATTTACAGACCCCATAACTTTATATATTTAAGACACCCCAGGAAAAAAGCACTGTTTTTATAGTCCACATTTACTCATCGTCAGGAAAAGCAAATTAGAAAAAATTAATTAAACAAAGACAACAATCACTCTTAAAAACATTACTAATCGAATTTTATCTAACCGTTCCCTTTTTAAAACGAAATATAAATGACGAATGTTTTAGTATTCCAATTTTACTTTATTAAATTTTAAAGAACTGAGACGAGGTTACTTCTGAAAGAAAGTCGAATACTTGGTAACAAACTCAGTCTGAAGAGTAAAGTTTTTTAAAGTCAGGTACTCTGAAAAAATATATGTATATATATCTTAAGAGATATAGTTAGTCTCTATCAATCTCTTACATAATTTAGTTTAGCCACATTATTACTTTAAAGCATATGATTTTTTACCATAAATAACTACAGTAATCAAACATCATTAATGAAATTTGAAGGGAAAGAAATAGTCGTTTTTTACTTCATTTTAATTTTTAAATTTCTTACTTAACATTGTAATGCCAGAGCTCATTTAAAAGTAAAAAAGAGATTTCAGGTTATTTTAAAGAACTTGAGAAAGGTAGGATTTTTTTTGCGTATTTTCTTTTCTTTGAAAGAACTCTTCTACATTACATCGCAAGGATTTTCACTCAGGCAGTACCAAAGTATCCTGTTTTCCATCTCCATCAGAATAGAACTTACGCCTTTGGACGGAATTTCCCTCGAGTCTTTTGAAAGTCCAAATCGCGAGGGTAATAGAGCAAACATCTGACGGCAAATAAAAACAGTAAGAAAGCTCTTTCAATGATGGATCTTACCGAGAGAAGTACGGATTGAAAAATATCCAATCTAAAAACGTTACCCCAATTCATTTCAATGTAATGACTGCTAAGTAATACAATATTGATACTGTTTCTTGAATTTTTGTGTCCTTTGATTTTCAATTGAATCTATTAAATAACAATACGTTCATGCATTCTGGAATGAATCCGTTAGAATTAGTGAATATTTAATGGTTAAATTATTTAAAAATTTATTTATTTTGTTTTTGATATTTTCATGTACATATTATACTGATACAAAAACCGACATTTTCATATTAATTTGAAACTGCAGTGCAAGCGAAGCGAGTATTAGTTTTTATTTCAAGCATAAAATAAAATTTTATTTTTACTTCTACTATACAGTATTGAAGTGAGATGCTTATACAATAGTTCTTGTCTGAGATAAAAATTAGCAGATAAATTTACAAATGTTAAAGTTACGTGCAATATGTCAAACAAAATATCAAAGTTACAATATTAAAATTTCTTATAAAGTCATTAACGAATTGATCGGAAATAGTCACAAATCACTGTTTTTTAATTCTTTACGAGGACTTGGTACTCTTCAAACTATTCTTTTTATATTATTTCTGCATGTTTTGATGTAGTAATAAGTAAAAAGTAAAATTTACTTACAAAAAATTCGCATAGTTTTCTAAATTTTTAAAATTTTAAAATTTGTAAAAAAATTCATCAAATTTCAAATTCTATCTTTTTTTCCATTTTTCAATATGTTTTTTTTTTTTTTTTTTTTTTTTTTTAATGTTTCTATTAATATACTCTAACTTGTAAGGCATAGGATTTAGAATAAGTAAAATAGTTTTCGAGAGAAACGATAATTACTGAACCTATAGGTAAAAAAAGTGTAAAAAACAGGTATTTTTCAGCATTTAAATTTGTTAAAAAGAAAGTTTTTATTTTATTCCAAAATCCACTCCTATTTTGTGAAATAGATATTAAGATTGACACAAAAATAATTTAAGTCATTTCATTCATATTTGCTGAAGTTTTAGCATTTTGAGTAAGATGGGAATTTCAAAAATCTCGAACTGAGAAAAATGCGTTCGAAACATCAAAGGAGCTATTGCAGCAATGCTAAATTCTCCATAAAAATATAGTTTTTCTGCAATTGCAGTTATCGGATCAATTAAAAAAAATTCTAAAATAAGGAGAAGGTATCAAAGATTATGAACATGCAAAAAATGGAAAATGGATATTTTTATTAATTTTTGTGAAAACAAGGGGTACCCAAGTCCCCTTAAGTATAAAGTATAAATGCTGTAGATATATGTCATATATTAATTTGAAGGTTAGTATTATACAGTAAAATAACATAAAATTTAATTGGAAGTTGAAACGAAATGTGCCAGAGAAGTTTCTTCAACGAAATGTGTGCTTCTTGTTTCCAAATTCCGATATTGTGTTATAAAAGTTCAAGTATTCTGTGCAAGTGTTTCTATCATATGTCGTCAACTTTAACAAGAAAAAGATTTAAGCTGTTATTTGTTGTCACCCTGTACATATTTGATATTTAGACCTGATGTGCTTCAATGAAAAAATAAGTAGAATCGGTATTTTAGTGACAGAAACTGTTATAATCCAATTTGTTTAATTTTCAAGTGATTCTCTCTGCAAATAATATACTCTTATTTGTTGCTCTCATCATCCCTTCTGCACTACAGAAGTTATCAGAAAAGTGATAATGTTTTTTTATCAATCTATACAAGGTATATATTTTTGTCAAAAGTAGACATTTCCAGTTATTTTTGTGTACAAAATATCTCCCTGCACGGTAATAAGAGATATTTATGAAATTTAATACTTTCAAAAAGTCGCAAAATTCTATGAAATTGCACTTTTTTATTTCGATGATTATCTATTGTCCACTTCTCTATATGTTCGTGTCTGAGAAAGTCCAGAGTATCTCTATAAGCCTATAAATTTAACAATAGTTCTGATCAATTCTTCCAGTTACCATTAACACATAAAAACGTCCTAATACTTATCAAATTCCATTCAATCATCTTTTTTTTTTAAATATTTCTAAGCAAGAGTAACCGACTTTTCCAACAACAGTACAAATATGACCCCTCCAAAACAAAACATGTGTAACAAGTTGAACAATCAAGTTGTTTTTCTCAATATAAAAAAATGTTCAGCTATTTCTGGTCTAAGAAAAGCTTAATAAAATACACTAAAACAACTGAGCAACAGTTTATATATCCTTTCATGCATCATCACACAAAAATACAACACCACAGATTATTTCATAACCTTTGTTAAGCCCTCACTTCTACTTCATACACAATTATTTCTGGAACAACAGCTTACCAGGACATGACTTTGGAGAAGTCTGGAGGATTATAGCCAAGCTTCTGTCCCTCAGTCTTCAAGCTCATTGGATTTGATAGCAGGGAATGTCAGACCTAATCCCATAACTGTGTGATCATAACTTCATTGGTTATTACGGTCAAGATTGATTCCTTGAACTTTTCGTGCCTTATGGGATTGTGGCTCTAATCCTCCTAATACTCGAAAGAAAACAGACATGCTGTGGAATATAAAGAAGTTATCAATACTCGAAAAAGTTAGTTTCAGATAATAAATCTGTACATTGAAACTACGAAGAGGTACGTTTATACATGAGTCATCCTGTTTTTTAAGTTGATTGCATAAAATTAGTTAATTATAAGTATGATTATAAAAAATCTCTTTTTTTTTAAAAAAATTTTTTATTTTTATCTTAAATGAGTCATTATAAGTATTTTTAAAAAATTTGATATAGTTCTTTCATTATCTAACTATTATCTAACAAAAAATTTAAATTGTGTTATGTTGGTGTATACAGAATTTATCAAGTTTTGGAAACTGTAAGGAGTTCATTAGTGTTTAGATTCAGCTTTAAAAATAACAACAAACTTGTGTATAAAAAAGCAGACTTATTATAAATCTAAGGATGTGAAATGGGGGGGGGGGGGGGCGAAAAAAACGGTTTTTCCAAAATTCCAATCGGCAGGGAGTGCAAAAGTTGTATTTTAGGTTCATTATATAATCTTAAAAATTTGATCAAAATCCGTTAATATCTTCTGATGCCCCATGTCCCCTGAAAATTTGCTGAAAAGTGATTTTTTAGCAAAAAGTACCCTAAAGGAAACATTTCATAAAAAAAAAATTCAGAATTGGCAGGATAATTTAATAATATAATTAAGATGTAATTAAATATAGAAAAAAGACTTTACATTTGCTTTATATTTTTTGGCACCCCAAGCTTTCTGAAATCAAGTCACAAACCAATTAAAAAAAAAAGTATTTCCAAGTTCGATGAATATAACATTAAAATCTAAGATTATATAAAAGTAAACTTGCTAGATTTTATTATTATAATCCATCTGTGAAACATATTTATATTTCCAACATCTATATAAGGTGATTAATCATTTACTTGGGTTCAACTTTAGCTTGTTACCATAATCATTAATTAAGGATTCAGTACTAGTTAATTGAAATTAAAGCTCATTTGAAATCTTATATTCTGACTTAGTGTTGAAACTCTTTACTAAGGATCTTGATTTTAGTCTACTTAATACGAAACCATGATGCTTCATTTCACCGCATACACTTTCTGATGTTTCAGAGACAAGTTGGACTCCATGTTCAACTGCTCGGGTGGGACGAGGATATGTCGCTCATTATACTGCTTTCCAGGTATTCACTTCACTCACAATTTCATCTTTTGGGATATTACTCATTATCGGAGGATCATACGGACCAACTGTTTTCTAATTAATAAGTTCAGATTAAACCACTGATTTAAAGTTAAGTTTTAGAAAGTTAATGTTTACGGTTTCTTTCTTTTGACTTGCAGCAATTAATTTTCAGGATGAATAACATAATCAACTATAGCTAGGATATCAGGTGCCATATACCGAGAAAATGATATATTTCTCCATGTATGACGTGCTCCTTCTCTAAGAGCGATATTAAAATTTCTGATGGAGTACTTGTACCTATATATAATCTCAAAATACGATTTGCAATTGTTAGCCATCTTGAGTGTGCTACAAGACCAGGTTTTTTCAATGATAGATCGGAAGAGTATGCACCAAGTGATACAGCTAAACAAATATCATATAAATAATACTGGACATTACTGAGAAACTATTTATATGCGGCATATTCTCTAAACTTATTGCTACAAATTTCTTTATAGTGAGATTCTCACAGGTTTTAATGGCTTTGCCAATTGGCCTGGGAAATGCTTTGGGACCAACTGTGGCACCATCCAATGCACATAAGAAGTGTCGTAAGGGCAGTTCGTTAGGATGGGACAAACGTCCATGTTATCTGTTCCATCACATTCAATTACATTAAATTCATTCAGATCTACTCCACTTACTTCCAAAAATAACACTAACGGACTCTTCTATAGTTTTTGCTTCTCCAGTTTTCACAGTAACATGGCCGATATATTGCAAGCCTGGTTCTTGAAGAATTGTAAAATGATCTCTTTTCAGTACTTGGATACAATTTCAATCCCTTCTTGAATGTAGTACATATTTCTGATACAGTGTTCAAGATAAAATGATGGGAATATCTGACTTAGATAAACAGGGGTGATAGTATTTCATTTGAATGGTTTCGAATGAAATCTTACATATTTTGAAAAATTAAATATTTTTAATAACTTAACCTCCATGTGTCACTATATAGACATGCAGTGAATTAAAAATATGTTTAGAAAAGTCATAATGTATAAAATGCACGTAGTTACTTTTTTACACTATATGGTCTGTTTATTTAGAGGCAAAATTTGAATGAAATTTGAGTTTGGGACAGTTTTTAGATGTTTTGGGGCACCGGAAGATATTATTTCAAATTGAAATAATTAATCATGTATATTAACAAACTTAAATTATATGTTTTGCACCCTCTGCAGATATTTTGATATTGCTAGCTACTTTTAAAAGTTTTAAATAAAATTTGCAGAAATTTGCCCATTTTCTGAGACTTTAAGTGGCTTGGGGCACCAGAAGATATAATTAAAATAAGTCGGTGCTATATCTATTTAAAAATGCAAAATACAACTTTTGCACTCCCTGCCGAATCATTTTTCAGACTTTTCAATTTTTCGTTCTACCCTAGTATGGAATATCGTAAGACTTTCAATACACTATAATACTAGTCATTACATTGACATGGAATGGAATCACTTATCATTTTCGTTTCGAATTTTGACAAACTAAAAGAAAAGAATGGTTAGTTTGGCGATAGTTTTGGCAATATTTAATACAATGACAGAAAACCCTGCCAAAATGTTGAAATTGGCGCTCTGTTTTATAATTATTTCATGATCCTATCGGGAAACAGAGGAGAAATATTCGATGTTGGGAAATCCTCAAAGAAAGAAAACATAGGTTAAAGACATTCCCTTTTCTACTTTTTGCGCCTTTACCGAATTTTTACGGGAATTCAGGTGGAGTTGTTTAAAATATCTTAATAGGCATTATTGGGACCTATTTGGGACCCTTACTATAACAATAAAATTATAATTCTTGAAAGGGTTCAGACTAAATTTATGCGTTATCTCTTATCTTTATTATAAGGGTAACCATTATAATTCTCATGATCTCTCCTCTTCTTTCCTCCGCAATTTCTTCAGCATCTCCAGTTTAAAATCTAGACGTGAGCTTTCTTGTGTTTCTTTCTTTTACAAAGTCCTTAATAATTTTATTGATTGCATTGAGATCCATAATTCCATTAAATTTGCTATACCGACCAATACTCGTAGCCAAAATTTATTTATCAGACGAAACGGTCGTTTCGCCGCCAACCTTAAAAAGGCAGATAACTATCTATTCTCTGCACAACTTCCAGCGAAAAAGCCGAAATTGACTATTTTCTAACGCGCTTACGAAACTTCACATAATTATACAAAAAATACCATAGATTCGACTCGGTGATATCTTTCAAAGAAAACAAAATTGAGTACCTAGGATGAAAGACAACGCAGAAAAAAAATATTGAAATTTCCAAAACGAAATAAAAAAACGAGTTCTAGCCCGATTTTGATGTAAAATTTTAGACAAACGTCCAGCCCTAACTAAGCTATAGATCTTCAAACGGATTGAATTATAGGATGCGGAATGTTTCAACTTAAAATCCTACGCTGGTTTGAACTTCGTTAAATAATTCTTTCTATTTTTAATTAATTTAAAACCACTTTTTTTCATTTCATAATTTGGCGACAGATAAAGGCGATCAACATGTAATTGTGATTCTGATATATATGCCAAAAGTTGCCAAACAGGTTTGCTATCATTTCGAAGTTAGTTTTTCCGACATGTTAGGCTTAAGTGAGAATGAACTTAATGTAATAGTATAGGCAGAACGAATTAGACTATGATTATATGACTTATAACATCTTTAAAATTGAAATAATTTAATTTTTGAAGAGACAGAATTAAAGAGAAATATTTGTTCTTCAAATTGCATGTGTTATTTGAACTGTATGACAATTTAGGGTGAGTTAACTTTCAAAAACATTTTAATTTTGGAAAAGCTCCGTTTAAAAATGAAAATAATCACATTGTGTTGCAAGATACTATGGGCTGAATTGCAAAGTATAAATGTGGAGGTTATGCGAGCTGACGTCACAGTCAATTCATTACAGCGGGACTAAATGAAACAAGCATTGTAATTGGCTAATGGATTGCAAAAATGTCATTCGTTTTTAAAGATGTGTTAATTTTGTTTAATTTTCGTTGTAAAATGAAATCGTAGAATCATATATCATCAAAATTATAATTTCATAGTGAATTTTAAAATTGTTGTTAAGAAAATATTTTAAATTTTGTCAAATATCAATGGGTTATATTATGTGAACCAAAATAATGCTTGGCATAGTAAAAATAATTTATATTGCAATAATTAGACTGTAAAAAACTTGTAATATTTATTTGTAACAATTTATTAGAATAAATTTCCAATAGGATGAACTCTCTGGCCTTGTATGTTAAAGGTGCCGGATTTGATTCCTGGGTTAGGTGTGGATGTTCGTTGTGATTCGGAATCCACTTTAAGCTGTGGGTCCCGGACTGATTAGTCGTTATTATGCACTAAAATAGGTCGTTGAGCGTACAAACTAACCAATCCAGCTGAAACTTGGCAGACAGGCTCTTTGTCGATGGCAACGTATTTCTTTAAGTTTTGGGGGTTTAAGCTGCCATACACAAGTTTCTATTACTCGTTCGTGGTCGATTTTGATGGTTACTACCGTCCGCATTCAACCAATTTGTAAATTTTCAAGTATATTTTGGCATGTAAGATATCATTGAACTCAACTTGAAGAATTATGAATATTCATGGTACCAGATGTACCATAGGTGGTACTACTTCTGGTTTATCAATTTTGAAGATAAATATGGCATGTTGGGTGTCGTTGGGCTTGTTTTGAAAAATTATGAATGTTTAAGGTACCAGGTATAGCATAGGTAGTACCATTTTCGATTCATCAATTTCCAAGATAAATAGGCATGTTGGACTTTTGTTTTGACGAATTATGAATGTTTAAAGTACCAGCAGGTATGCTATTGGTACCACTTCCGGTTTATCAATTTTAAAGATAATTATTGCATGTAAGGTATCGTCGAACTCAGTTTGAAGAATTATGAATATTCCTGGTACCAGGTGTGGCCGACCAAACAGTATAGAGGTTAGCGTGCTAGCTTCTAGACCGCGAGGTTGCGGGTTCGAGTCCCGTGTTAGGCATGTGTGTTTGTAAATGTATGCTGGCTTGTCTAATGACGAATGTTTCGGCGCATTATAGCCCTCGTGTTGCTGACGGCGAAAGATAATCTGAAAACAACCAACCAACCTGGTACCAGGTGTACCATAGGTGATAAATAGAAAAACGATTAAAAGGACAAATTCAAAAAATTGTTTAAAAAAAGTTCTGATATCCCCCAAAATAACACTTTTGAAAAGTAGAAGAACCACCAACCTCAAAAATACAAAAAACTTTCTTGCAATAAAAAAACCATAAACATGATGAAAATTTTCAACCACAAATACAGTGATATAAAAAATGGCCAACCTCTGATTACTGATCTCGGTTGTGACTCACTTAAGAATGTATGCTTACTTAGTTTATTTTTAAAATTTAAGTTCCGTTCCCATAAAAATTTACGCTGTTTGAGGTTGCCACCAGTCTTAATTACTAACCAAAAACCTCCCACACAATAAAAACTTTCCAAAATGAGCATGTATCAACCAAACAAAAGCTTACCACAAACACTTCAGTTTCCTACTTAAAAAACTCTTAATATGGATAAAAATGCGAGCGTTTGAGCAGTTTCTCTATACTATTTTGAAAATTACATCTACATGAACATGAAGATTTACACTACTTTGTATTTCCTACCCATCCTAATGAAATCATATCTCCTCAAATATTCGTGCAAACAGCCATAAATTAGTTTAAACGCAAGCATTGTTAAAATTCCTATGAAGGGTGCCAACCTCAAGCAGCGTAAATTTTTATGGGAACGGAACTTAAATTTTAAAAATAAACTAAGTAAGCATACATTCTTAAGTGAGTCACAACCGAGATCTGTAATCAGAGGTTGGCCATTTTTTATATCACTCTATTTGTGGTTGAAAATTTTCATCATGTTTATGGTTTTTTTATTGCAAGAAAGTTTTTGTATTTTTGAGGTTGGTGGTTCTTCTACTTTTCAAAAGTGTTTTTTTGGGAGATTACTGTTTTTACCAAATATAACTACATTGACAACTTTTGTTTGTATAAATTTTATAGAATTTTTAATTTGGTTTCTGATGATTTGGATATTTTTAATGTATCTTTTTCTATGTTCAAGGCTAAATGTCTGCTGGTTTTAAATGTGTAATCTTGTTTTTGTTACTATTGTTTGCTTGTTTGTAATGTACTATTCTTTGTACACTTTAAATTGAATTCTTTTCTGTAGTGTGCTTTATAATAATAAATAAATAAATAAATAAATAAAATTATTAAAGCGAATTTTACCATAATCGCAAGAGAAGTTTTTTGGTAATTGCTGAAAAACATACATTTTTCAATATCAGCTATTTTGTTCGCATGCTCAATTTGATGAAAACCTTAAACGCTAATAACAAATACCATGGCTATCACAGACCTGTATGCAAAAGTTTAACATCGTATGTCAATCCGCTCGAGAGTTAAGCTGACCACAGACAGACATACAGACCTCACAGGCAATGTTTAAGACCACTTTATTTGACTGTCTACATTCCAAAACGTGTAGAAATTCAAATAAATAAATAAATAAATAAACAAACAAACGAATGAACGAACGAACGAACGAACAAACAAACAAATAAATAAATTGAAATTGTTTTTTGATCGAACGCAATGCTTTCATTACGCTATCTTAACGTATGAGTTATTAAAAGTAACAGAAGATTACAAACTAAAAGGAAAACTGTGTAACAAAAGTGCCCACCTGATGGCTGTGGAATAAGTGGTTCTGGCTTCACATTCTAAAAGTACTGAATTCAAATCCTGGGTAAATAATGGATGTTCGTTGTGCTTCCGAATCCCTGTTAAACTGAAGATCTCCACCTGATTAGTAATTATCGTGCAAAAAATAATGGCTAATCAGGCCAAGACCTTTAACTTAACATGGATTCCGAACCACAACGAACATCCATGCTCAACCCAAGATTTGAAAACAGTACTTTTAGCATGCAATCACACAGAAGCAAATGTTAAAGAGTTTTCAACCAAATCTGATTCTTGGTTTGAACAGATGTGTGCTGCAGAAAAGAATTTTACATTAAGGAAATTGTATACGATCCTTTGATTACGAGACAGCACTAAAGTGAAACTTACAAAAATGGCGTGAGTTTTTTCACGAGTTTTGAGCTTGGGCACCTAAAATGGCACTTCATAGAAACGAGCCAAGAAGGCATCTTTTAGATATATACTTAATACTTCTCAAGAAATATTGGAGATCTTTCGATAAGGAATTTGGAAAATAATAAATCTATTACTTGAGTTGCTCTTGGAATTTCAAACATAGTTTTCCAGTCATGCACATAGCTCGAAAAATCGCAAATTTTTTTATATCGATTGTTCTTGTTTTACTGTTTGAAGGTACAGATATAAATATTGTTGAAAATAATTTTATATCAATGTTATCATCAATTTCTATGAAGAAATAGAATTTCGTAGAAGAAAAGCATTCAATAAATTACACACTAATAGCAAACTCATCTTTAATTTAAATTTAGTTTCATACATATCCTGAGAGCAAACAATTTTGTGTAGTAAGTAGCATTCTGTTAACTTGTTCATCTTGTATTATTGCCATACATAGAATCCTTGATGCACAAATTTATATTTTTTGACATAATATATAAAATAAAAACTCTCCGAATGTATGTTCTGAATTATGTTCTTTGATTTCTTTAAAATAATTGCATTTTCGATAAGAAAAGTCCATAATGTCTCTATAAAAATATTTTGAATCAGTCTTTGGAAAAATTTTCATGAATAATTCACATTTTTCAAATCTATGTTTTCCATCACAAAAATAAATAAAAATTTTACAATAGCCGTGTTTGCACCAACAAGGTAACTTCCTTCATTATTTTCAGCTTTTACGTGTTTCTTCTCAAAGTAACATAATATAAAACGCAACATCACATACTTTCTTCTCTTAAAGCTAATGAAAAGGGTATCTTAAGGATGACAGAAACGCTAGGATGTCCGTTAGGATGTCATGTTCCAAGTTTCTTTCTGGACATGAAGAAATACTTCCAATACAAAAAAAAAAAAAAGAAGAGAGGGAGGAGCGGAAGAGTACTCGATGAGATAATTATATGTGCTATCATGCAAAGAATCCTCTTAGAAAAAGTGAAACCAGAGTAATTTGCATGGAAATGA
This sequence comes from Linyphia triangularis, assembly GCA_963978545.1. Classification (NCBI taxonomy): domain Eukaryota; kingdom Metazoa; phylum Arthropoda; class Arachnida; order Araneae; family Linyphiidae; genus Linyphia; species Linyphia triangularis. The sequence goes on from OZ021726.1 coordinate 71,972,928, forward strand.
GAAACATTCTCTTTTGACAAGTTCACCAGAAAATTACGTATCAAGGAAAATGCGTTCCCGCATGAATAATCTTCACCATCCAATATTTTTAAGTAGAAGAAACCATGTCCATAAATGCACATCTGGCTCATAATAGAGACACCCAGATTCAGTGATTTCTCAGATAAATTTGTCAAGATATTTATGTTGTATTTTTAGTGTTCCAATGTGTTGAAGAAGAAAAAAAAAAAAAAAAAAAAATTCAAATCTATATAAATTTCTTTAAGTGTAAGAACAACTTTTTACCCTTTAATAATGTACGAAATAAAAGGTACGGATGACTTAAAAAGGAGATAAATTTTGGCTAGTTATAATTTTGAAAGAAGAGCCCAAATCAACTGAATAGAACTATAATGCCTCCTGCCCCCCCCCCTTCCCCTCTGATCCCCTAAAAAAAATACGATCCCACGAATAAACTTTTTTAAAAGTTAAGAAAAAAAATAATTGTCTGATTTTGTTTCATATTTTTAAAAACACATTTATTTTATTTCATCAAAGAAAAGAGTGAGTGAAAGACTTACATTTTTTTCTAAAAATGTTGCGTTATTAATATTCTGTTTTACATATAGTGTTTGTAGAAACGGTAGGTGCAATTCTTAATTTTTTAAATGAATAATTAATGTATAAAGTTTAACGTTTTTGTAGCATGTTGTATGTAATTTGAGCGATTCATTTCTCACTATATTATTCAACGCTATATTATTCATACTTTAACTCTTGATAAAACATCTGTTAAACTTTTTATATCAGGGACAGAGTTTTTTTTATATCAGTGTATGATAAGGAAACTTACAAGACCAATATAATTTAGGCTATATAAAAGTTATTAAGTAAAAATTAAACATGTAGTTAGAACTTACAAATCCTTGAGCATAGAGGAGCGTTCGCTGAATTTTACTAAATTGGTTTTCATTAAAAACTTAGGAGCAGAATCTACCATTTTCAAAAGCATAAATCAATCAGCATAATAATTTTCGCGTAATACTTTTTTTTTAAATGAACAAGAGTTTTCACTTACCTACCAAAGAATTCTCAAAGAAATTGAAACTAGAACGATCTAAAATATAAGATGTTTATTATTTTTTTTCACACAATATTTTACTGGCTTAGTTGGTAGCGAATTGGACTACTGTCCAAGATAGGCGACTTCGTATCCCACTTCATACGGTTACGCTCTTCAAATAGATTTAGGAAGATAGATTGAGGAATTAATAGAGTATAGGATCATACCACTGGATACATTATTTAATAATTGCTTTGTAAATAATAAAAATTATTATTATGTAAAGTAATAAGTGATAAACGAGTCAGTGTACCCACGGTTCTGTTTTAAAACAGCTTTTCAATTATAAGATTTTTATTTTCGTTATCTGAATATAAACCATCCAATGAAGCTTTACAAAACTTAACCATAAAAAAGTAATAATGAGAAGCATCAGTTTAAATTTTGATTAATAATCAAGGCAGATAAATCATAAGGAAGAAGACAGCATTTATTTCAAAATAATTAAGTATATACAAGTTAATGGTACATTTCTATAATAAACTACATAAAAGCATAAATAATACATAAAATTCCCAAAATTGTAAAAAAATAAAAGTAAAATAAACTTTAAGATATTAATAAGCATCTACAAGATATAACCTTTCAATGCTTCATACAGTGTGCTTGATCAAAATCGAAATCCCGTCGTCATTTATCGACTAACTGACATCTTCTCGGGGTATAAAGCACAGAGGTTGAGGACTCAAACGCGCAACGAGGCCATTTATTATTTCGAATTCAGGTTCAACTCCGGGAGGAGTGGAAAGTTCAAAATTCTTAATGATCTCGGTAAAATAGAACAGAATCTCCATCCAAGCAATTGTCTCCCCAGGACAATTTCTCCTTCCTAAAAGGAAGAGAGAGATTATTATATAGAACATTTTACTTCGGGAGAATACTGATTATGATATATTATTATAATATCTATCATTTTGTTTCAAAGTAAAGTTGTGTCTTAAATCCAACTATTAAAAGTGTCTAACCTATAGTCTATGAACCCGTTTATTAAATAATAATTCAAATAAGAAAACATAATAACAGTTCAATTATTTTTTTCCTTATCTGAAACTTCAATTATTTTCCACGCTTGTAAATTTAACATCCTTATAATCCTCAAAGCACCATATTTCCACGTTTTGTGGAAAATATGCTACGGGGATTATTGGATCCAAAATTAACTTACGTATTAGTTTTTTCTATTTTATTTTATTGCAGTAGATTATGAATATACTGGTCTGCTTTTGGAAATACAACCAAAAGTTTACTTTGAATGTGTTGAATTAAATTCGATAATTAAAAAATATCATTCCTTTTATTTGGTTATGTCATAACTCATTAAAAATTTAGAATTCTTCTTTATTTGGTAAATCAGTGCCCTTTAATTTGCAAAGAATAAGGGCGCAGGTGATTTCACTTTTCTTGAACCAAAAACTTGCATCTCTAAGTCAGCCAAGTTTGTGATACATACGTCACTGAGGACGTAATATTCATTGCCAACTTGGCTCACGTTATTTTTAAACATAAAAAAAATTATTCGATTTTATAACAAATAACACAATATACATTTGTAAAAACTATTCGTCAAAAGTAGAGGCCTTAGCTATTAAATTGATAAAGATTTTGTCAATTTAACTTTGTATAAAAGGAGAAAAAGAGATCATTATGAAAATAATTTTAAGATGCCTCACATATTAAAATCAATTAGCAGTTGTGTTAAAAAATTTCCGAAAAACATATTGTAAAAAATTCTTGAAGAAATACTTAAAGTTGGGGGGAAAAAAGAAATTCGAAAAAAAATTTGAACTTTATATTTTTTTAAATTATTTCAAGCCTCTTGTTAAATATTTTTGCTTTATATAATTATAAATACATTGTAAAAATACAATGGTTTGCATGGTAGTGTTACCATTGATAAAAATTATTTTTCTTTTACTGCAAATATCTTGTCGCAATTACCAAAAAAACAGACTTTAGGTAACTCTAACCAGACAGAATCTAACGAACCAAGTAGTTAAAAAAAAAAATACTTTCATATTAACACTTGCATTTTGTTAGAAATTGATACATTAAACTTAAATTTTAATAGCATTTATCTTTATAGAAGTGCAAAAGTGATATTCCTATTAAATAACCAGAGATATAAATATTATAAATCACCAAATACCTGTGGAAAATGGTGCGAAACTCGGTGGGTATCTGATAAGTTTAGTACCATTATCTGTGAGGAACCTCTCTGGGCGAAATTCTTCTGGCTTATCCCAATACTTCGGATCATTGTGCAACGCCCAAAGATTGGCCACTATTTCTGCGCCTTTAGGGATCACGAGTCCATTAATGTGAATGTCTTGTGCTGCGCTAAACAAGGAAAATAAATAGATATAATTCAATAAAATAATATATTTAAATAACTGAAAGTGTTTAGATAATGTCTAATTGTATTTCCTCGACAGTAATGGAAAATAAACCTCAATTAGACTAAACAAATGCTTCCGTAGTAACTGTTTGAGATATGTTTAGCTCGGCTACAAACGAGAATAGAGGAACAAGCTAAATTTGTAATCAGAATTCTCGCATTTCGTAAAAACCGTTAATTTGGTAAACAATTTGATATTGCTAAAAATGCTACAAAAGTCCTCCTATTACCCTAAATTGTGTACATTTTTGTTATTAATTTCACCAACGTTTGCTGCCTTAGTATATTAGCTTCTAATAAACAATTTCATACTCAGAAATCGCTCCTAACAATTATTTACAAAATTCGTAATATGAAAACCTCAATTCCTTCAAACACTCTTGAATTAATATTAAAGCTACGTCAGAAAACCCTTCAGTTATATTAAAAGCATGGCCTACGCTGCGGCATTGTTGAAAAACTACAACTCTTACAAATAAACTCATTTACTTCAGATGTTACTTTCACCATTTAAAAAAAAATCGATACTACTCGATTTTCACAGCCATGGAGATAAACCACAAAATTATAATGTTAAAAACGGTAGCCAAGTAAGGGACAACCCTGAAACCGATGTCGAGGAAATATGCAATTACAACCCCCCACCCCCCCCACCCCCACCCCTACCCCCTTCTGCTTTCAAAAACCTAACATAACTTAAAGATTTATCGCCGGCGCCTTTAAAGTCAAATAAGACAAGAAATTCATTTATAATCACATTTGTGACTAAAATTACCTCCTGGTCGTGCTGAGTGGCACTATACTGGAAATTCGTTGCGATTCCATCACCACGGCGAATGTGTATGGAAACTTGTTTCTCTCCTCGTACCTCACTCTCCCGTCTTTCCCTACCACCTCCATCACCTCCGCATACACCTTCGATTGCACATCCTCGTACTTGCACATCAACCTCAGAAGCCAACCCAGAGAGCTGAAGATAGTGTCGCTGGAACCGAGGAATAGGATTTTCACATTACCTTCCAACATTGTTTCTAGATCGAGATGAATATGTGGTCACATTCAATATGGAGTAGTAATATTAGATATACAATCAAGTTGTGTTTCAACATAGTTTCTAATTTGGTTGTATTTCATTTAATTGCTCAAGGGCAACACTAGGACCAAACTGGGCCATAAAATATCATAAAATAATAATTTTTACAAGTCAGTTAAAAGACTAAAAATGAAAAACACAAAATTTAGCAAGTAAAAATGCATAGATAAGGTGACAAAATCCAATTTTTAATCAAAATTAAAAAAAAAAGGTTATGACGAGGAGAGGAATTTAAAAGTATTTATAATGATGGATGACCTGAACTAAAATAGCGCATTCTATATTAATTAAAAGCTGGACAGTCTGATAAAATATGGACAACAGTAAAAGGGACACCACAAGAATTGCATGTAGGGCAAATCGTTTCAAGAAGGATAAAGATTTGCTAAAATTTGAGAAGGATAGTCAAGCATTCCCATTTACATAACCTTTTTTTTTATATATATAGTTGTAGTTAGAAATCAGTGGATGGGAATCCACTGATTTCTAACTATTACAACTTCTGGATAATGCAAGCATGGTTATGTTATTGACTTGAAGCCAACGATTGCGTAACAGCCACCATACCGATCTATATTAGCAACTTCCCCCAAACTATTAAAATATGTTTGTAACCACACCCAACCTATTACACAGCATTAAAGAGGACATTATTTAATTGGCTTCATCGATTTGCTGAGCAGAAACCGATTATAAGCTATCCAGAAGCAATAGTTAGAGGTCAGTACTTCCTTCACATCATATCTGCTGAAGTATTGCCTCTAAGATATTAATTATTTCCCCTGATTAACAATTGTAACAAAAACTAATTAAACAATTTGGAGAGAAAATATCGCGTGGCTTATTTGTTATTAATTTAAAAAAGTTTCGATATTGTGTTACTTGTTGATCACTTCAAGTAAATACTGAAATTTAAATCTGATATAGGATTGTAGATAATTTATTTATAAGTAAAGTAGTATTTAAAGCAATTCATGCTCTTTTTCTCTTCAAAACGTTCTAGAGATTCAACGTTTAGCCGTTATAAAAATATACACTTTCTTTGTCTAATTAGGGACTATAGGTCAGATTGTATGGATGACGACTTGTAATAATTGTATTCATTCTAAATTTAAATTCAAATAGCCTTGATGCATTATTTCAAGGAAAATGAGGAATTGCTTAATATTTTTACCCTTGAAATATAAAGATGATTAATTTAAAATGTCCTGACTTTATCGTTTCAATAAGAGGGTAGATCAGAAACAAAATCTGCTCAAACAAAATAAATAAATAAATGATTAATTAGTTAATTAATAATAACAATAACAACAACAACAACAACGATAATATTAATAATAATAATAATAATAATAATAATAATAATAATAATAATAATAATAATGATAATAATAATAATAATAATAATAATAATAATAATAATAATAATAATAATAATAATAATAATAATAATAATAATAATAATAATAATAATAATAATAATAATAATAATAATAATAATAATAATAATAATAATAATAATAATATTATTATTAATAATAATAATAATAATAATAATAATAATAATAATAATAATAATAATAATAATAATAATAATAATAATAATAATAATAATAATAATAATAATAATAATAATAATAATAATAATAATATTATTAATAATAATAATAATAGTAACAATAATAATAATAATAATAATAAAGCTATACCACAACAAAAGCTTCAGGAAAATAGAAGTAAAAATAGTATATTAATAAACAGAATAACTGTAACAACAGAGTAATTGTAACTGTAAACAGAGCTACTTTATCTGTAAACTGAGTTACTCTAACTGTAACAGAGTAACCTGCCTCTTTAAAAGGTTAGAAACAAAAATGCGACAACGAGCTCTCACGTCTCTCTTTTTTGGAAAGAAAAAGTTGAAAATCATTATCACAAACAATTTGTACAATGCAGTGGAATGTTTCCTATTTATATTAACATTTTTAGTTTCATTGTCTTTCATTAGAAAAATAATGTATTTACGTTTTATCAATAAAAGATTTTAGTTAGCAGAAAATAGAATTAAATTTTATTAATATTTTAATTTTTTTTTATAAAGTATCACATTTTTAGTGATAAAATCAGCCTTTTATGAGCATAATTTTGTAGGATTTTAATCAAGAATAAAGTGTTATGTAAACTTTTTATTTAGAGTTAATATTGTATTATAAATAAAATTTAATTTTTTTTTTATACAATATTTTTTGATTATGCTATAAAACAAATTCAATCTAGGTAAGCAAGCAACGTATAGTTTCTTAGGAAAATAGAGTTAAACATTTTAGATAGCAGTTTCATCTTACCAGAAAAATAATGCTTGTCAGATTTAGGCAGCTTTGACAGTTTTTCTAAATAAGTGTTCATAAAGTCCCTCACGTCCTTCAACATTGGAGAAGTTTTGTGAAGAGCAATTTCGTTCCTGAAATATGTAAAAAATTATAATATAAAAATATTAGCATCTGCCAAATACTCAAGTCAAAAATCTCTCTTCGTTTTATACAACTGATTCTTTTGAATACTAAATTCTTGAATTTTGAAATTTTATGCACAAAATATTATATTATAGTTATGTATAAACAAAAGTTGTACAAACATATCAAGTTCATTGTATTGCTCTACAAGAAATTCAATTACTGAATAATCGAGGCAAAGTAATTCTTATGTTTTTAACACATAGAAATATCTTTCTAACGTAGTCATTCTTAACAGAATGTTGACTGAGCACCATACTTATGATATACTGTGCTTGGTCATAGAATATGTCATTAAACTAACTACTATAATAGACTTCGAATTTAAAAAAGTAATTGGATAATAGCCATTCAATAATAATTGAAGATAAATTTATATTTTATTCTATTCTTCTTTTCAGTTTTTGAATACTATTCACAGTTACTATTGCTATCTAAATGCAATCGAACACAAGAGAATTCGAGAAAAACGGATTTTATCTAATAGATGCATACTCCGAATTTAAAAGGAAAATGCTTTCCGGAAATACTTTTATCATAAAGTACAATGCTTTTATTCGTATCGATCCACCTAAAACTCAATATCTACTAGAAGTCCACCGAACGATCGAGGCCAGACATTCTATCTTTAAAATCCATTTCTATTGACTGCGTAGAAAAGTGTTTTTTTTTTGTTTTTTTTTTAAAGTACTTCTAAACAAAGAGTTCCACATTACCTCACAAACGCAGAGAACTTCCTTATCACTTCCATGGCCTTATCATATCCGGCAATACCGAATACTTCACACACCTTTCTGAGTCCAGGGACCACGCTTGTAGGGTTGGAGGGTCCCATATAACTAAACGAGACGTCCGAGAAGTCCACTGATAACTGGACTTTGTCCGCTTCTTCGTCTTTTTTCAGCCTCCTGCCGATTAAGAGGGTGATGATATTGGATGAGATGGAAGACGCCATTTCGTGGTAGGTGTCTTTAGGTTGGCCCTTGAGATCTTTAAGGTTCTGGATGAAGTCGGAGGCTTCTTCCTGTGGGAAAAGTATTGAAGGTAGCTGTTGTTTTATGGTGATAAGTTTAGAGTTCGTAAGAAAAGGTATGGCAAAGGTTGCATAATTTACATAGCAACAGGGTTCTTGGTTTGATTTAGTGATAAAAATTAGAGGTTCTTGCAATAAATCCTTAAATACAAATTTTTGTTGAAATGTTGAAGGACGTTACACACAATGTAACATACGATGGCGGATAAATTAGCGAGAAAAATTGTGATAAACAGACATTAAGCTGATTTTTTACCAGTTGTCAACCAAAAGGTTTTTCATTGATACCGTGAGACATTAAAATAACACCATTATTATTTAAGACTTGTTTACGAAGTTTTTTAATTTAAAATGTCACCATCCTACATATTTCTACTTCTTAGACTGTATTAATTAAAAGCGATTTGAATTATTCATTTTTATGATCATTTCTTTAGCTAAACTTTCTCAATAATTTAAATTGGTAATGTAAGCAAGTATCTTTCACTGAAAGAATATTTTACTTTTATAATTTAGACATTTCAGTTAAAACGTCTTTAACAAATGCCAATTCGTGTTATTGACTTTATGTCTTAAAAATAAAAATAAAAAATACATGGTTCACAAATGTCAAAGTTTACCATGGAGATGTAGAAACAACATGTACTAGTCAACTTCATAATTTTCATACTTGGTTAAGCTTGATAAAAAGTACAAAAAATAATATGCTTTTTTTTTACTATAGCAAATAGCTTCAATCAAGAAATGTTAAACTTCTGAAAAGAATATTGAAGTCGTCATGCCCATTACCATAATGAGATCTTCCCAATGTCCTCTTCCAAGCCCCAAGTCACGTGTTGCAGCAAGGCAAAAACGTCTCTGCTCTATCCACTTGTCGCCGTTCTCTTGGATAAATCCTGGAGGGAAAAAAATGAATAAAATTATATTATTCATGCACCTGTTTAAAGTATTACTACATGATAAATGGAATAGAACAAGCTATTCATTATCACGATTCAAAATAGTTTATGCAATTTAAACGCAAGTAAAAATTACATGATTTTAAATTCTGTTCACCAAATTACTCTTTTAAAATAGAAAAACTGCATTTTGAAAGATTTGTTTTTGCTGTACTGAGTAGTTGTGTAAAGTAGGCAATTATTACAGTCATTCAAAAAGCTTCATTATGATTCCACGTTTCATTATTATGTGAATAAACACTTCAATACTCTGCGCATGATAAATGTGCAAAGCTATACTACAGTTGTACTTTTCTTAGAAGTGCATAATTGTTATTCCACGAGTTAGGTTAATTTACTAGAGTTTGAGTCAAATCTTTTAACCCAATAATGACCTAATACCAAAATGATCAATCAACTTGAAAGTTTTTATAAATCTATACTCACAGATTTCCAATGGTATTGAAATTTTCAATCATAATATTCAACCATTTTTGTTTAAAATTGTTTACTAATTATTATTCTCTAAATAAACAACCCCAGTAGCACAACACTGGCCAATATCACTCTATTATAATGGCAAATCCCGATGTGGACCGTTGCAAACCTGCCGTTGTTACCGATATTGATCAATCTCTCCAAATGCTGGAACTTTAAAATTGAAATATTTAATTAATAATAATGGTTGAAGAACAAAAATATGTTTTGCGTTATTTTTGACATGTTTATTTAAAAAAAATCGTGTATTTTGGAACGATTCTCGATTTTCAATCAGGATTGGCTTATCTCCCCAGATTTCTGTGTAAGACATAGTCCAATACTGCTGTTCTTCTTGAGAAATAACTAGTATTTCATATAGCCATGTTTATTTCCTGGTAGAATAGTGTGATCTGCGTTTAAATTCATCTTTCAGGTCCAATAACTATAATTAATCTTATTGATTTAATTTTTTGTATCTTGTGTCTTATAAATTTACGATTTATGAATCATCAATCCTGTGAATTTAATTTTATGAATCGTTAATCATACGAAGTAATTTCTACTAATAAAATTCGTTAAGCATGAGTTCTACCTATTTTCAAGTTATGAATGTACATAATTTCAATACATCCTACAAATCGCAGCTCGTGTTCATTTTATCTGCAATGTTGATGTAACTGACCATCCTATTACTATGATCTTCAAACTATAAATGTACCAATATTAACACAGATAATAAACATTTCTTTAACTAGATAACGTCATTGAATACATCCTGATGATTAACGAATTGATTTTCTAATTCTTCTATTTTCTGAATGATCACTCTTAAAGATTAAACCATAGATAAAAGATGCACATATTCAAGAGCACATTCGAAAACTTTTCCCAAATGGAAAATGGGGAATACATTCACATCAAGACCAGTTTCAGTTTTAGAAGTATTTATATCTGATAGTGCACTTAAAAAGCTTTATGATAATTCAAGATAGGATATCACTAAATGTCGATATTTGGGAGACATAAAACTTCTTGGTTGCTTTCAGGAAAACAAATTGATCTTTGTGTAAGCACAGATCACAAAATGGTGTATTTAATCTCAATTACGAGTTATCGTTATAATTCTTTACACCACAGACTTAAGGTAATATTTTAAAAATCTCAATGGATGGCAAAACATTTTTAAAAACGCATGATATTGGGTATCATATCTACCGACAGTAATAAAATATATAATATATGTAAAAAAGTTTTAAAGCATAATAACATGATTTGTATTACTATTTAACATATTAAAATGACATTCGTAATTCTTATTTCTGTTTCTGTGGTGTCACCTTTTGGACAAAATCTACCACTATCCCAATTTTATTTTCGATTTAAAATGTTAAACTTATATTAAATTGAATTCTCTTGAGTTTTATGTCAGGAATTTTTTTTTATGTTGATGTTAGTTTTGTGATAAAAAAGGTTTCTTTTGGTCTTTGTGAATAAAAAGACTATGCCTCCCTCTTACATGATCATAGAAGAAAAATAATTTAGATGCTGATAAGCACGTCTAATACTGACCTATCCGAGGCAAGTGACCAAATAGATCCGGTGCTCTGTCCAAAGCTGCTGAATTGCAGAGAACTTCTCTCATTACGCTCCACTCGTTCAAGACCACAGTGTACTTTGGACCCATTCTGAGACTGCAACAAGAAAGAAACATATATTTCTACGTAATAAAGAGGTAATTATACTAATCTAAATCCATATGTATATCTTTTAGACTTACACCACTCCTGTAAGAGATAACCTAAGGCAAACTTTTTACATCAATTTCGCACGCCTATACTTTTCAAAGACAAATTGTAATGTGATAAGTCATTCCATAGTCATTTACATTTGTTATTCTACAAATGCTCAGCTTTAATGACGTCATTCTAAGAGAGTTTAATGGAGTTTTTGTTTTAATGATTAGATATAGCAGTATTTTTAGAAGTAGAAATGTCAGTATTGCAAATGGTTTTATTTTGCATGTTTCGGTTCGTTGACCTCAAAGAAAATCTTTTTCAAATTGAATTATTTTTAATTGTATCCCACTGTATTTTATTTCTTAAATCTTTGTAACTGATATCTTTCCGTGTTCATTAAGTAGCGTTTTGTGAATTACTAACTCAATTTGGGCGAAGTGGATAAGAACTTGTATTGCAATATTGAATAATTTTTCCATAATAAAAGTTATTAAAATATATTCTAGCTTTGTTTAATGTTAGACAATCTCGATGTGGATTGTTGTAAACCAGCCATTGTTACGATTCTGGGTCAATTTTGCCCAATGTTGAATAAAATATACTGGAAGTTATAAATGTTGATGCACAGTTTTTTAAATATCCCTATAAGAAAGGACGAAGGGCTAAAAATGTATTTTGCGATGTTTTAGCATCTCTGTACTATTTAACAATCGTGTATTTCTGAACGATGCACAAGGTTCTGTCCAAAACCCCTGTTTTCGACTTTGATTAATACTGATATTCTACTTGGAATTGGCTGGAGATCTCAAAAGGTCAAATAGCGTTGAATATATATTTATAAATTATGTCTAATAAACGTCTCTAGCGAATTTGTCCAAAATTGCTATGGTAATGCCTCTTAAGGTATTCTAAACATCCCCTCCTCCGAAATTCCCGTAAAATACTTAAAAAGTTGAAAAACGAATACCTTAAACACAAAAGTCTATTTCCTTGAGCATACCTCATCAACGATAATTTTTTCTCTTCTCCCCAGTTTCACTTATAAGAAAGGATAATATATGAATTAGTCAAAAGTATATTGCTAAAATCTTTTATTTGGCGTTGGGTAAGTTTTTTTTTTTTTTTTTTTTTTTTTTTTTTAAAGACATTTACAAGAATTAGTTAAAAAAAATATCGCCGATAAAAATATAACAACGGCAAATGGCACAAATTGACATCAGTATTATAGTGTAATTCAGCGATTCTCAACCTGTGGGGCGCGCCCCCCTAGGGGGGCGCGAGCACGCTAGAGGGGAGGCGCGAAAATATCCAAGAGAAAATATTATTTTAAAAAATTAGTTAACTTGACTAAAAGGAAAGCATACATACACATAGAAAACAAAATACATTTCGACATATTTAACAAATAAAGTAAAACAACTTACTAACTCAAAATTTACTTAATCAAAATATACTAAATTAAAAACAAATTTATAATTATTAGTGACTTCCTTGGGCCTGTCTTGCCGAGCAAAGTTTTTCGAAGGAAGGCTTAATATTAGAAATAGCCACTCTCAGTTCTGTTTCTATATTTAGCCGAGATCTATATTTTATCTTCAAAGAAGCCACAGCAGAAAATCCAGTTTCACAAAGGTAGGATGTTGAAAATGGTAATTGAATGCGAAATACCCTTGTTTTTAGTGCAGAAAAATTATCCTCTACTCCTACCCAAAATTCAAATACTGATTTATTACTAAATTGTCTTTTGATTTCGCCATTTGTCGTTAAGTCCATGAATTTCTCTTCCTCATCAATTGAGAGTCCTTCGGGAGTCTTATGAAATGGATCCCTAACCCACTCGTAACTAGCTATCAGTTTGTCGTAAGCAAGAAAATACTTTTTAAAATTCTTTGCCAGCATGGCTAAATGTTTTTCATTGGGTACAAAAACAACTTTTACATGTTCTTCTTCAGACTAGTAAGTTTTAGTTCAATCATCCACATTTGCAAACATTGTTAGTTGTTTTTTTGTTTTTTTTTTGCTTTAAATTTCTGCTCCACCATTCCAATTTTCTACAAAAAGCATTAACTTTATCACTCTTATCCAATATATGTGTATTTGCTCCTTGGAGTTGAAGATTCAAGTTATTTAATTTCTCGAATATGTCGACCAAATAGCTCAATTTCATCACAAATAAACCTTCGCGAAAATTCTCGGCTTTCAGTCTATTTTCTTCATTTAGTAAAATGGCGATTTCTTCTCTTAATTCATAAACATGTGGCAAAAATTTCCCACGTGATAACCATCTTGCCTCGCAATAAAATAGTAACGCTGAATGTACTGAACCAATGCTGACTGAACCCATGTCTTTACAAATTGTGGAAAAGATTCTCGATTTCAAGAGTCTCATTTTTATATAATTTACTACGGTTACAATCGTAGTTAACACAATATTCAGACCAGGACTCATTTCTTTCGAAGCCAAAGCTTCTGTGAGATCATACAATTTGTCCAGACGCACTGAGGCGATTTTTGCTTTACAAGGGCTTGTATACCTTGGAATCTTCCGGACATTGAACGAGCACCATCGGTGCATATTCCGACGCAATTTTTCCACTCTATGTTTGCCTCGTTCATAAAATCATTTAAAATAACAAATAATGCGAGAGCTGTTGTTTGGAGTTCTATTGGTTAGCAGAACAATAGTTCTTCTACTACTGACATATTATCGCAAAATCGAACATAGACCAATTAAATGAGCATCTTTATTACTATCTGTTGCTTCATCAAGCTGTATTGAAAACAATTAGTCAAGCAACTTTGAGGAAAGCTGACACTGTACATCTTCAGCTATATCACCAATTCGACGAGCAACAGTATCATTTTAAAGAGGTATGGAATGCAATTGTTTTAAAAAATTATCGCCAAACATAGTTTCTACAATCTCGATTGTTGCTGGCAAAATAAGTTCTTCACCAATGGTGTGAGGTTTTTACATCTGGTTATTTTATATGAAACTTTGTAAGATGCAATTAAAGCTTTTTTATTCACAGACAAAGTTTCTTTAAAAAAGAAATTTTGCTTTTTATATGATTTTAATTTTAATTCGAAGAATTCTCTGGATTTGTTGACGTACTCACTATAAAGCGTTTCCAAATGTAGTTTAAGTCTATTAGGTTTCCTGCTGTCTGCGGCCAATATTTTTGAGCAAATGATACACAGGGGCCTTTCATCTTCATTTACATCAGTACTAGTAAACCCAAAATGTAAGTATTCTTGAGTATATTTTCTTGATTTTATTTTCGGAACCACGCTCGTCTATGTACTTGTTGATGCTTGACTATCGTCTAATGCTCGCTTACTTCCGCTTAAAAATTTATCCATGAGTCTGTATAAATCTGCTACCTTGAATATTTAAGATGGTAAATTACAATTGACACTAAAACATTTATAACAGACACATTCACGACAGATTCGATATTGATAGAAGGATCGACTAGAATGAGACTGGCTGGAATTGAAACTTGTGTTATCGAACATTTTCCTTCTTCCTATGAGAAAACATTTACTCTGCGTATGCTCGAGACGGCATCGGTCGTGTTCACCGCCCGCTTGGAAAAAATCCAGATGTGTTTCTCGCCAACGTTGGCTCGCTTGTACTCTTGTTTCGGCAATTAGTTAAAAATAATTTAAAAACAGAATGCAAAATACTCAATATACATTATTGTTACATACATTTTAGTGTAAGCGGGGGCGCGATGAAAATTATGATTGAAATCTGGGCCTCAAATACTGAAAGGTTGAGAAACGCTGGTGTAATTGAAAGTTGTGCGATGTTCCATACAAGCTTGGGCGATGTATCGATACATCGTCCAAAACCGGTGTGAAATCAACATCGTCAAACCGGTGTCACTATTTTAACAAATCCGATACATCACGATCTTCTTTGACGAGAGCGCGATACTTGCCTAGCACTTCAAGGATGAAGAACAGTGATGTCACTATTCATGCTCGGTGTTTCTAAGATACTATAGAACGTATTGAAATCGTCGACACCGCGCCGCTTGAGACATGACACTCCACCACAACGCAGTAATCCTCCCTGCATATGAGCGGTATATTCAAGACTGTATAGAAACGTAGTGTAACAGCTACACTGCGCCGTTTGAGACGATTTCCATTTGTTTTTGCTGGGGCGATACTTCATCGGCATCGTGGTAATTGTATCCACCTTCGGTATGTGCGATGTTTCCATGATTGCATAGAAACAAAGCGCCACAGATGGCATTGCGCACTTAATCACTTATACATGTTGCATTCGCTTTTGCATCTCCTGTCTTTTGAAAATTAAAATAAAGTTGGAAAAAAGTGCACATTTCAAGGGGAAAAAAGCACGTATGACATTTTAAAATAATAATTCTATTTAATGTTTTTTCTTTTTTTAAGGTCTCGCATTTATTTCGTATTTCGTTTTTACAGCTGAGTATTGAAATTGCGAGGCTGTTTTCAGGCGTTAGTAGTCTAGTAATATTGGAGATTCGATGAAAGAAGTATTCCTTTTATTGTTTGAACATCTTTTTGTTGTTCTCTCAACTTTTGAAAAAGGTTTTGAATTTTATTTAATTTGTCATGAGATATTCGACCTCGATATTCTATTTTTGGAATTCAATTGAGTATATCCGAAACATTTTGTGTTTCATTTTTTTCCCTTTTTTTTCTCTCCCCCCCCCCCCCCCCTCCTCTAACTTGGAAGAAATAAAATATAACATTTTTGTATTTTTAAATTAATTGAATTCAATAAAATGTTGCAAAGCTAAGTAAGCATACCTTTCGGCTATATAGCGTGTTATGAAAACGTTGTTTTATATTATTTTGTAAAAAAATATAGTTAACATCGTGATATATCGTGACATCGTGATGTTTGCTTCCCGATATATTGCGATGCAGCAATGTTAACATCGCCTAGGTATAGTTCCACACCACTATTTTACAAAATAAACATCAAGGAAAAGCATTGTTTCGTAAGGCAATGAGTTATTGTTTCAGCTGCACAGACTGTTGAATGGCCGCGCAGACCTCCGCATCTTTGACAAGGGATCTGTTATCGGTATGTGGTACAGAGACGAAGTGTTCCACACATTTTTTGCTTTTTTCGAGGTGTTCTTGGCACTAATTTTGTTTTAATGCATGATAACGTGACTCTTCCCCATGCAGGTCTACCACCTGGTCGCTAACTTCCTTGAAATTGAAAACAATTGAGCACATGCAGTGACCTGATAAATCTCTTGATCTCATACCAATAGAACAGTCTTCTGTCCACCACCAAGCTCTGTTCCAGAACTAAAATCCTTTATTTTACAAGTTTGGAAATCTCTAAGTACAGAATTAATCAAGCTCCTTATATATAGAACCACGACAAATTATTGTGCAGCATGTGTTGAAGCCAGAGAATGCATTTTTAAATTATTATTAAACGTATTACTGTGGTGGTAAAAAAAAAAAAATAATAATAATAATAATCTATCTATTTTTCTATCTATCTATCTATCTATCTATATATCTATCTATCTATATATCTATCTGTCTGTCTATCTGTCTCTCTCTCTCTCTGTATATATATATATATATGTATATATATATATAGTTATTATTATTATTCAAGAGACTTACATTTTATTAAACATGAATAAAATTCCATAGTTTTACGTTGCAGTTAAAAAAAAAATTCTATAATTTGAACTTATCTAAATAAAATTGAGAATTCGCTATTGATGACAAACAGTTTTCTTTGATTTTCATTTGTTTTAAAGTTAAACAAATTTAAAATTAGTACACACCTAATACGGTAGATAGCAGCACCAAAATGAATTAACCCCAAATCTTAGCAACAAGATTTCGTTAATTACATGATATTGGATGGATAAAGTATATTATGTGTGTTAATTTTGTAAAAATCAAATTTCATTTGAAATACCTAATGTCTTGGGATGTATGAAATTATTGTTTACTAAACACTTTTGGAATTTTTAACATTGTGATATTTTTACTGTATATTATATTCCATTACATTTAGAAAATGGTTTATGATCTTTATACTTTATTACCTATTTATGGTTCATTCAAATAAGTATCACCATGGTCTTAAAGAATTGTTTTACTATTTTTTAAATTCTTGTTAGATTTATAAAATGCATTGTCAGTTAATATTGATTGGTGCAAGAGATTTAGAATATTTCTCTTTCAGCTTATACTAATAAAAATCAAAAGCCCGCATATTAATAAAATAATAGTTGGAATGCACAAATGTTTAAAACTTATTAATATTTCATTTAATATTTACCAAATAATTTCAATATCTGTTTAAATTGATTTTAGAATAGTATTAACCAAGGCAAATATAAATTACAATTAGTACAAACATTGAAAAATAGATGGCGGCACCACAAAAACGCTTTATATTAGTGTGTAAATTATAACCTCTCACAGTGAAGTTTACCTGACCGCAAAAGTACCAGGCTAAGAATTTAAAATTAGATAAATATCACAGGGATTAGTTGAAGTGGCTTTTATTTTTAGCAGAAAAACTTTAGGTGTGACAGTAAATGTCCGAAATGGCTTTCTTTTTCGCGAATAGAAAAGCGAAATCACTTTACCAGATTTCGTGTGTCACTGAAGAACATGGTAACGTTGACGTTAGGTATAACTATTGTGATGTTCGTTTACATCTCAGAAATCGTGAGTGGACTATATTTCGAACGAAGAAACACCGTTTCAACTTCTTTCAGTTTTCCAATGCTCAAAATGGTGAGATTCCAACATGAATATTCGCTGTTCCTGGCATAATACCAGTAGCCGCCTTGAACAACAAGCGCTTCACCCATGAAGTCTCAGACCACTAGATCATTTATACCAATTGAAGTATATTCGAAACAGTCTATTGTGTTATCTACTTGGATGATATAGAAACTCAATGCGTTTCCACTGATTTATGACGTGTTAAACTTTGATATGTGTGACTTTAAACTCACCCTGAACAATATGCGTTACCAATTGAATTTTAATATTTATTAGACATGCATAATAGTTCGAGAAGCTACCGCAAATTTAGATACTCCATCGAATATGATTCTAAATTTTTTTATACAATGTGAAGAAAAATTAGTAGATTATATGAATATACTGGTTTGCCGTGGCAAATATGGCTTAAACTGGTCAAATATTGTCTTTTAAAGGAGTTGAACTAAATCCTGTTGCCAAATATGTCATAACTTGCCAAATAATAAGATTTTTTTTTTTATTTGGTAACCCGTGGCTATTTAATTTTCAATGAGGAAGGTTGCAGTCGATTCAGAGCTCTAGTGACGTCTTACTTGTATCTTTTTTTTTTTTTAAATGAACCAAGTTGGAGCTAAATGTTACGTCATCGCAATTACGTAATATTTATTGCTAATTTGGCTCAATTTAAGAAATTGGAATATCTTTCGCCAACGAGGAAAAATCTTCTGAATCAAGGAAAATCAGATCCTTCCTCATTGAAAATTAAATAACGGGAATTTACCAAATGAAAATGAATGCTCATTTGCCATTTTCACATTATTTGGCAATCTGATTTTGTTCAACTCATTCAAAGACAATTTTTGACAAGTTTCGGTCATTTTTGTTCCGGAAGACCCGTATATTCATACTTTACAAACTTTTCTTCACATTCAATCGAAAATTCAGAATTGTGTTCGATGGGGTACCTAAACTTGCAATTGCCTCTCAGTCGATAACCCAACAAATCGCCAAACAACTTAGATCTATAATGTTAATAGTTAGTGGTTACAATTTAAATATGCAAACAAAACGACAGCATGTGTATATAATTCTTGTTATAGCGTTTTGAAGAATCTAAAAAACGATATCCCAATTTTCCGTCATATTTCTATATTTCTCAAAGGCTATTTCTCTCTTTATATCTTGAATCATTTAATGGCATGTTAAATTTGGACCTTACGTGTAACTGTGAATACAGTAGTGAATAACAGTCACAAATATTTTTATTTTATTTGTTTATCATCTTAATAGAAAATTATACCATGCTAAACTTTGTGTTAATAAAGTGATATTTTGTGCAGTTATCTTATAAAGTATGTTACATTAAAATACTACTGTAAATAAGCATACTTCTGTTACAAAATATATCTTTGTTAAATATGGAAAGTTTTATATTGAAAAACTATCCCCTATTTAAGATTTTAACAGTTGTAATTCTATAACTGTTGTTCTTTATTGTAATTGAATATGACATTTACTGGTAGTCTTACATAATACATTTTTTTAATTTTGTTCTCTAAAAAGTTAATGTGTCTCTTTTAGTCAAGTTAATTTTAAAAAATTTGAATTTAAATTTTTAATGTGGACTCTAAAAAGTAAAACTGGTATATTACTTTTCTAGAAATTGTATTTTTTATAATATTTGGATCTATAATACACTATGAATAATTTAGGATAGACCTTTGAAAAAATCGAAATGAAAAATTTGTAAAGTTTACAAAAGTAACTTTATAATGCATACCACATTCTTAATCATTATTAGCAACTGAAATATTAGCACTTAAAAAAAAGGATTTTTTAACATTTTTAAAATTAGTAAAAAAGATTAACTTGATTAACACCATCATTTTTATTTGATTCAGTCAAGTTACTGGCTAAAGCATTTTGAGCTTATTACATATTGAAATGATGAAGATACTACGCGAAACATTCGCAAATATGTTATTATTTATATATGAATAAACTCTTTTGGAACACCGAACATCCGCTAACAAATCAATTTAGGAAACAAAAACGCAACCTACCCAATTATGTCACCATATTTCTTTTTCATGTTCCATAGCGTTTTGTGTGGTTCCTTTCCCAAAAACGGAAGATACCCCAAAAGAGGTATTCCAGTGGGTCCAGGAGGTTTCTTTTTACCAGAATCATTCCTTACACTCCAAAGCCAGCCGCAGACGACACAAACTGCGGTGAGCAACAACAATCCCCGTGAGGTAAAATCCAAATCCCCCAACTTGAGAACCCGGAAAATACTTTCGAATGCCATGACAATTGGAATGGCGACTTTGACAAAAGTAAACTACGAATATATAATCTAAGCTAGTCATGTTCGTATAATTTATCTGTATGTTAGTTTATCTGTTTACTGACGAAATATCTGTTTCTGATAGTGGTTAAAGTCCTATGATTGATAGTCGTATCTTTTAAGTTATTTCTAGGTTAATTATTAGCTTATCTTGTAGTAGGACGTTTACCTGAAGAGATTTTTATTAGTGAAGGCAAAGAAAACTATTAATAATTCAATATTTATTTAAAGATAAGGTCGGCAACCTACCTATCTTCAAATTCTTCTCAAACCTGCGAACTTTTAGACATAGTGATGTAGCTGGTTTATTTAAGTTTTTTGAGACATGAAATATACAATACACGAACAATTATAAACATGAAGTGAGAAAGGTTTATCCGTATTATCATAAGCTTTGGCTTATTTAGGTTTCTGAACTTAAAATCGAAAGTTAAAAGCTGAAAACTTAAGGGGACTCAGCATAATCTATACCAGTAATGCTAAATTGCTTATTTGTGTTGTACATTTCAATGGGAAGTTCTTAATAAATGGTGCTGAATTTTTATATAGGTTAAAATAGATTTTTTACATGAAAGTGAGGTTAAAGTTTGGCAAAAAAATATCTTCAGAATTTTTTTAGTTAAATTTCAATCAATCAATTTATATTTATTTAATATATTTTTTTTACAAAAATTGTGTATTTAAAAAAATAATTATCGAAATAACATGACATTTTTTTAATCTCAGTTTAATTTGAAGATTATTTACTAAAATTTCATAAGAAATTTAATGATGTATCTCTACTAGTTAATTAGGAAATAAGCACATTAAAATTTTAAGTATCACGTTTAGAAAAAAGGAAACTTAAAAGGTAACATTTTATATAGTAAATAACTGAGAGCTTGTTTCTTTAAAACAAAATATAAATATATTTCTAACTTGATCAAAAACAAAAAGTAATACATGAATGGGGGAAAAAGTACCTAAACATTTATTATTATTGTTTTTTTTTTAATTTTAATTTTGATTTTAAGAGTACAGTGTCTCTTTAAGCAAACAAAAAATATGTCGTATTTCTAAGTTTCGCATTTTGTTGAGAGCCCCAACATTGAAGTTGTTAATAAATGCATGCTGTTGAAAATCAGAGTAGATAAAAACGCTTTGGAGCCGTCTGGAAGAATCTGTAGAAATTAATAAATCTTCCTAAAACTCAGTGTACGTACTACTGAAGCACTAGAGAAATAACCTGAAAAAATTGTATAAAAACAATAATAAATATAAAATAAAACATTTATTTTAATTCAAATTTTCGAAAATTACTCTTTAAGGGTAGTAGTTCTGATATGATAATTATTTAGAACTTTATCGGATTGTTTTCTTCCTGTTCTAAAACTCTATTCACAATTTTCTGATACGGTTCAAGCTGTGTTATTTTTCTAAGTTACAATAAGATGTTTTCCAAAACTACATTAAGAAGTTTTTCACAACGTGTTACTGAAGTTTTGGAAGGTAAGTTACATAAAATTAAATGTTTCAGTTACGTCTGTGAAAAGATTTTGTCTGCATAAAACACCACAGGCGCGTACACTTATCATGCAAAAACGACTTACAATGCTTTCAGAAACGATGGCTAAAATTGCTACGACGGTTTTCCATTTGAATATTTTTGTTATCTGTCGACTATCTTATCTTTTTGGTGTTTACATGCATTTCTGCAACAGACTGTCTGATATTATTTCATCTAAAGCGTTTATATTCAATACAAATTTACAAAAACAAATTCTTTTAGGGTAAAAAGGTTACATTTTGCAATACGAATTAGATGGGTGAAAAATAATCCTATTTTGTTTTCTCTTTTTATTTTGCGTCTGTGTGCAGTATGTTCAAAAATGAGTTATCAAAGTTTAATACAAAGTACGAAATTCAAATACATGCGTATCTTATAAAGTTATATTTTTTCAATGGTATTTTGTTTCGTAATGATCAGATTAGTTTATTTTTGATTTTCATAAAATAAATTTCAAACTAAAGTAATGTTATTTTGAAGAATGTGTAATCAATGAAATATATCAAATTCATAAGTGGTAGGCCAGATTTTAGAAATTTCTTTTGTAATACATCCACAAACTTCATATTTGAATTAACAATAAGGTGTATAAATTTTTTGTTTAAATTAGTAAGCATCTTCAGTGGATCACTAGCATGTATATATTAGTGATTCGGCCCTTTTGAGGCATTTTTGAAGAAAAAAAACTTTGAAAAATTTTACTTTTGAGAAATGGTGTTGCACGATTATATTAATGATATGTAGTTGTTTATCATGAAAAAAAAGAAGAAAAAAACCATTCAAGAATGTTTAATGTAATTTTTAGATAACCACTTGGCTTCAAAATGCACCTGAAAACTTAATTTATAACACTACCCAATGAGAACATAAATCTTCCAAGGTACCACTGCCAATGAGTAAAATACAAACCATTGAGAAAACACAATAATAATCTTCAGTAAAAAATACCTTGTTTATTTCAAATTCTTTTTTTTTTCTTATACCTTTCTTAATAAAGGAGTTTATGCCACATTGGTTCTCAAATCTGCTCTGGAGTTTGGACCTTTTCATTCAAAACTGATGTTATGTTTCAGAAAAAAATTTTAATACTAGTATACATTGGAAGTATTTTCTTAAACTTTGTAATTATATTCAACTTTTTCATTATATTCAACTTTTTCATTATATTCAAATTTTTTCTTACTTAACAAGTGTAAGAAAACTAACATATCTGCATAAAAATTATTCATTTGAGGATTGATTAATAAAAAATTAACTAAAGGATATAATCCTGCACCAATCATAATTCAATTTGTATTAATTTAAAATTTCAAATTTAAAGACAAACGATACACACTGATTTGATCTAATAAACCGACTAGAAATGTAAGTTTAACTGAAATATTTTTTTATATAATTTTGTTTTGAAAGCATTTAAAATTACTGACTTATTATAAAAACGTCAAGATTTAAAATTAAGTTAAAATTCAATTATTGCATAGATGAGTTAGATCCCAGTAGGTTTTTTGTCCCCAATTATACACTTTAAATTACAAATAAAAATTAAATTAGTTAATTGAAACTGAAGTTACCTATGGAAATTACGGAGTTATACCTATTTCTGCGGTTCTGCACGAAGATTTTAACCTGAGTGCTGGTCCGCAGGGTGTTCTCCGCACCGTGTGAAATGCTCCATTAAAAAAACATTGGTCACACGTTTTGCGGGCCAGCACTCTCATCCGTGTCCGTACCGTGTGAAAGAGGCCTAAGACTATTGTATCCTGAAACATCATTGAAACTGTAGAATACTAAGGGGAATCATTTTTCTGAAGATCTTTCAAGGGAAAAGGCCTGCATTTTAGTCTAAAATGAGAAGAATCATGAAAATCTTCTCCCATACACACCGGTAATCATATAAACTATTTGTCACAACCGTCAACATGCCTACTCAGTTCTGAAGTAGAGTTTTAAGCCATGAGTAGCCCTTGAGACGGGAATTGTGAATGAAATTCATTTGCCACCAATACTGTCTAAATTTGATCTTTGAGTGCGCATTTTATTTTATAAAGCAACTACGTACGAAAACATTTTATAAAAGTTTTTATTTTTTATTTATTTATTTTTTTAAATTAAAATCCGACCAATTTTAATGTAAATGAGTTTTTGTAATATATCATTATAAATTTTATTTCCCTCTTAATCTTCCAAAAAAATCTGGCTAGAAGTTGTATGTTTGATCAAATTTTACTTTTTGAATTTTCTATACGCTTAGGTTTTTTCTTAAAAATATTGTATTATTACAATATGTGTATCTAACTGAGTAGTAGTAATTTACGAATATGATTTATTATCAAAATTTTGAATTTAAGGTATCAGAATTGGCGTTTAACATATAAATTTATCACCCCGTGGATAAAGTTACTTTAAGATGAGGGATTTTCCTGTCTCGGTTTGTTATTGTTAACATTGAAATAGCATCCATAGCAACTGCAACAAAATATCATTTGGGTCACACTATTTGATTTACTATTTAAAAGTCAAATTATCATCGATTTCATTTTTTTTTTTCAGGAAATTATGCATATTATAAATAAAATATATTAAATGAATAATATTTGTATAATAACAAATAATTGTCTGGTACTTTATTTATAAACTCTCACACAAAAAAAATCTACGTCGGCCAAATGATAAAACGTAAGCAAAAGCTTATTGTGGCTTTCAACGACTTGCACGGGTTTTTTCTTTGGTTTAGATTTAGTTAAAATGGGGAAAAAAAGAATGAAAAATGAAAAAAACTTATCTAACTTTAATATTTTTTGAAAAAGAGGTGTTCGTTCTTTGAAAGGTCTTGCGTGAACTTGTTCATTATTTTCCTTTCAATATCAATTTGCAGTGAAATGGATTTGAACTAGGGAATAATATTCTCAACTGTTGATAATCAATTTAAAAATGTAATAAAAATATAATTTATGAATCAAAAGCGGATTCTTGTGATCATTTCGGACGTTCAGCAATTGGAGTTACTCAAATTACAGAAAAATCCAACTACACTCCTAAAACACCCAAATAAAAGGTATTTTAACTGAAAATGTTACAAAATATATTAAAAAGTTTTCAAATATATTGCTATGATAAAATATAATTTACTACGGTCTAGATAGTATCTAAGTATCTAAAAAAGTAGCTAAAAATGAGTGTTTTATACGATGACACGTCATCCAAATGATATTTCACTACTTCCGCATTTAAAATAATAAAAAAATAATATTATTATTTAAAATTGAATTTTTTTATTATTATTTCAAACAAAATTATGAGAGAAAATATGGCATTTTAGGTGATTATGAAAAAATATATTCTCAAAATATGATTTCTGTATATTTAAAGTGCTGGCGACACATTTTGTCCTATTAAAAATTTCGACCCTTAGCTACAGATTTTATTCTTCTTGGAAAAATTGTTTTTTCAGATAATTTCGCAATTCTTTCACTGCTGAACTTTTAATATATGACCTGCATGACAAATTAGTTTTTGCCTATTTTGGAAAATGGGAGCGTTTTACCTAAGGAATAAGATTCGTCTGTTTATTATTTTCGTAATTTAAAAATTAATAGTGCAATTTTACTTGCGGGTTTTATTTTTAGATTGTGTCTTAGTATAAAGGTTATAATATTCCACCTACTCCTTGCCATTTAATACAATCTCATAGTACATTAGTTTGCATAATAATTACTTAACCTAATGTAATATATAACTGGTTTGTATAAGGCTTTAAACAAAACAAAAATTAATTTCTTGCTATGTATGTTATATTATGTTATGCAATTTAGCACCTTTTACAAGGCTAAGTACCTAAAATAATGTGTTATCATATTTCTGTTAAAAAATGAGCACTTCATTGAATTATGGTTTTTCAAAGTATTTATAAATGAAAGGGTTAAATGAATTTGAGATACATAAAATGAATCACAATCTGTTAATAACAGATAGTAGAAACATCACTATATTGGAAAATAAACACTGTACACAATGGGAAACATAGCATATTTTACAGCACTTAAGAATTAAACTAAATAATTAAACTAAATAATTAAAAAGTACCAATTCAAAATACTATAAATATTCAAGATTAAAACTATTTTACTAATGGACATTTTATTTTATTAACAGTTAGTGAAAATACCACTTTTTATTTATGCATCCTATTACTACTGTACATTTTTAATGTCTTAAACACTTGTAATCAAATATTTCATCACAAAAAAATTAATGATTTTTATCTATATTTTAAGTATACCCTCGATAACATCCCGTTTACATCATTAATTTTTTATACAATCTTTGAATGATTTACACATGTCTGTAAAAGGTGTCACGCTAAAGATAGTTAATTCCATCATGCTACATTGACAATTTACACTCATTACATACAAATATCATTGGTCTTTAAAGTGATTGTTAACTTTTATTACTAACTTTTATTATCTGAATATTATCTGAATTCTATATTACTAAGTTATTACTAACTTTTATTATCTGAAATTTGTTCTCGCATTTACATAAATGTTGCATAAAAAGTCTTGTTGAGAAAAATTGTCAAACCGAAAATATTAGTGTGCCAGTTAATGTTCTAAAACCAAGATGTCATGATTTAATATAATGTAGAAGGCTATTGTTAACACTTGAAACATTGTAGAATGATAATGTTAACACCTGAAACATTGTGCACTGCTATTGGTAACAAAAACATTTTGGAGTTCTAATGTCAATACTTAAAACATATTTGAGTTCTATTAATATGAAAAGAAGTGTATTACCAAACAAATTCAAAAGTTTAACAACTTTTTTCGATCTAACTGACTTTGGATAAAAAATACATGTTATAAAAGTTAAAAATTCAAAACAAAATTCAATACTACTGAATTGTTTTGTTTAACTCGGTAGTTTTTAGATTTTTTTAATAAGCTTGAGCAGTTTCCGTATTCTTTTACAATAAAATGCTTGATGACACCGTACATTATATAAGAATAAATAGTTTTAAAAAACAACTGCATCTGAGTCCGTAAAGTGTAATTAATTAATAGATTTGAGGGTGTTATTACTCAAATAATAGTTCGTAGTCACTGGTACATAGTTTATTGAAGACGACGCTCACACACGTAACTACACACACAGGACAAATTTCGTACATCTTGAGTAATTAAAACGTAAAATAATCGTATATTAATTAGCTTTTAGAATAAACGTAAGCCAACAACAAAACCAAAGCAAATCCAAAATGTTCTTTTCTGTTGCCAGATTCACCAAACATAAATATAATACAAAGCGGAAGTGCGAAATGTTAAACGAGTGGCAACATACTCCCACCTTTTGTATTGCAAATAAAGCTTAATGCAATACAAAACTACAAATCAAAAAAATATGGCAAACAAATAGTTAACCACTACATATTCTATGACAACTACAAATCAAATATATGGCAAACAAATGGTTAACTACTACACATATTATGATAACTACCAATGTACTACAATGTAAACAATTATACATGACAATATAATGAACATGATTATGAGTTAAGACAAATAGCTCAACGACAATGTTTAGTAACAATAATGAATAATGCAAATAATGGTAAACACAAATTTTAGAGTCATTAGCCCTAATTAAGAAATATTTACAGTCTACAAATCTAAACGTTGGCGTGGAACTATTCTTCGACCACTGCGAGTTTGTTTCACTGGCTGAGAAACCTCTGTCATAGGAATGAGATGCTCAGTCCTATGAGGTTTAGGAATAGGAGCTGCTGAAGACTCCAAATAGACAGAGTCGACATTGGTTTCTCCACCTTTCTCATTTGCTGCTATGTCAGAGGGCAAGTCACAGATGGACATCTCGAGAGGATACAGTCTCTGCAAAGGTATAACAAGATAGCCATTTGCAACTCTCAGTTTGGCAACTCTTTGGATACCATCCTTGCCAGGATACAGTTCGACAACACAACATAATGGCCAGTTCAGTCTCTTAGTGTCCTCACATCCAATGAGAACAATTTCTCCCACAGAAATTTCCTTCTGCTTTGATCTAGATTTTGGGTTACGCACAAGTTCACCTAAGTATTCCTTCTGGAATCGTTTTCGTAAATTCTCTCGCAAACTTTGTACATACCGCACTCTTTTCAATAAATGCTTGAAGTCGACAATGTCCAAGTCGTGTGTTTCTGATACTCTAATGTCTTGTATGAAATGAGCTGGAGTTATTGGTGTCATTTCATTTGGATCGTCTGAAAAGTAGATGAGTGGTCTCCCATTGATGACACTTTCAGCTTCACACAATAACGTGAGCATCTCTTCGTATGTCACGCAAGCTTTTCCCAAGCACTTTCGTAAAATTTGTTTGATGCTACGCACCATCCTCTCCCACCAACCACCATACCATGGCGTGGTGGGTGGGCTAAAACGCCATTTGATGCTTTTCAAGGCACATTCAGATTGTATTTCTTCCCAGTACAATGATTGAAGGGCTCGAGCTGTTCCAGTAAAATTTGTCCCGTTGTCTGAATACATTACAGAGCATCTTCCTCTTCTTGCAAAGAATCTTCTCATTGCTTGCATGAATGCTTCAGATGACAATGATGTAACGAGCTCCAGGTGGATGGCTCTATACACGGCACATGTGAATAAAACAATCCATGCCTTGGTACCTTGACGTAAGTGCAAAGGTCCAGCCAAATCTACACCAGTGACTTGGAATGCAGCAATGCGTTTCGTTCTATATATGGGTAGAGGTGGTGTATTTGGCTGCACTGGTTTACTCGAGTGTCGTTTGCAGACTACACACTTGCTTATAACCTCTCGAACTACCCTCCGACCGCGAGGGATCCAGTAAAGCTCTCGAATGTGGTTCATAGTTGTTTGAACACCACTATGCATCATAGCTTTATGGACATGTTCTACGTACAGTCTCACTATAGGATGATCGGGTAGTACTGTTGGTCTCTGTAAATCTTCTGGATCTTCACCCAAAACCAACTTAGTTTCAACTTTCAAGACTCCAGATTCTTCAGAAAATCGTATTGACTTCGAATATTTTTCCTTCAATTCAGGAGACTCTCTTTGTACCAGTTTTATGATGGCAAGTTCTGCTTTCTGTATTTCTTCACTTGTTAACTCGGATGCAACTCGTGTGGACTTATTATTAGCATTATTGACAAATCTTAACATCCAAGCTACCATTCGTATAACTTTACCGTATTTAGAGAAGTACAGAAGCTCTTTGCTGAAGTTTTCTTGTAAGGTGATATTCGTACTGCAGATAACACTTTTCTTTCTTTCAATTAAAGCTTCTTCAGGCATCGTAATCTCAGTATTTGGCCAGGTATTCTCTGCTTCTTTAAGGCAAGGTGGGCCCTCCTACTATCAACTCCTTCCAACTGCAAGAACGAGAAGGTAGGTCAGCCAAATTCATAGTTCCTGGTACAAATCTCCAACTGTCGACAGCTGTAAGTTTACATATTTCTTTAATCCGGTTGATGACGAAACTGTTCCACAGTTCTCCCTTTGTTATCCAGCTTAGGACAACCATTGCATCGATCCAAAAGAAAATTCTTAGAGGCTGTTGTATTGCTTCAATAACGGTACATGCCAATCTTGCACCCATTGCAGCTCCAAGTAACTCTAAGCGTGGAATCGTTGGTCTTTTCATCGGGGCTACTCTGGCTTTGTAAGATATTAACTGGACAGAGGTGCCTGCTACTTCTTCAGAACGTAAGTACACACAGCAAGCATATGCATCTGCGGAAGCATCGGTAAAGACGTACAGGCTTGTGTTCTCAAGAGTTCCTTGTATCAATCGACGAAGTATTCTGCACTGTTCTATGAGATCAATATGCTTCACCCAATGTTGATATCGATGCTGAATATTCGGAGGCAATTCTTCGTCCCAGCCTATCTTGTTTCGCCAAGTTTCTTGAAGTAACAATTTTGGTAGTAATGTTGCAGGTGATGTAAATCCAATTGGGTCGTATATATATACTGTTGACAATAGATAGAAGCTGCCTCTTCGAAAGGACTGTGTCTGCTGATGAAGTTATTTTACAGCCAGCACAATAAATTTCATCTGTATGGGTATCCCATTTTAGGCTTAGTACATTCTGGTTTTCTCCATCTTGAATTCCATTATAAGCCCAGCATCTCAATTCAAAGGAAGCCTTTTGCATTACTTGTATAGCTTGCGATTGCAATTGCTCCAATTCTTCGTAGGTATCTACACTCGTGACTAAGTTGTCTACATAAAATCCTTCTTTCATACGACTGATCGTGCTTCGCAGGATTTCTGTTTGGAATTCCAGTGATTTAAGATGAAAGTTAATCGTGGAATTCAATAGAAAGGGACTTGATGAAACACCAAAGACAACACGGCAATGTCTGTAGAATTTCAGCTTAGTGTGCTCCTTGTCTTCCCACCAAAGGAATCTTAGGTAGTCTCGATCTTCGGGAACTAAAGAGAGTTGAAGAAATGCTTGCTTGATGTCTGCAATCACTCCAATGGCACCACAACGAAATTTACTTATCAGATGAGGGATTCGATGCAACAAGCTAGGTCCTGTACTGAGGCAGTCATTTAAGGAGGCATATCATGCACGTTTGTATGAAGCATCAAAGACCGGCCTTATTTTTGTTGTAGAGCTTGACAATTTGACGACTGGATGATGGGGCAAGTAATGACAAGCTTTGGAACTTGACATTTCAATTTCTGTCACCTCCTCTATGATGTTATCATTCTTCCATTGTTGTAAGACACTATCATACAGTTCGTAGTTATTGTTCTTCAAAAGACGTTTAGTAACCGTACGAAGTCTTGCTTCAGCCTGATCGTATCCATCATACAGGGGAGGATGTCCTGCTAGCCATGGAAGTGCTACCTCATACCTGTCACCAGTTTTCTGAATTGTCTCCTGGAAAATTGCAACAGTTTCTTCGTTTAGCTCCTTGGTGGTTTTTCTTTCAGTGGGATCTGTGATCCCCAACGACTCTAAGTCCCATATTTTGTGTATCTCCGAGTGATACATACTTAACGATACCATATTTATACTTCTCCTCTTTCCTGGACCTAAAACACTCCATCCGAGCTTCGTTTCTATGGCTGTTATACCAGATGGCAAAACTTCGATGTTTCCTGTTAATATTCCACCAAGAAAGTCAGCACCGATGAGCATCTCAATAAGAGGAGTCTCTGGACCGACATCTGTTAGTTCAATACCTCGACATTTTAATTCTCGTATCAAATCTGGGTCCCGTATGCGGGGCAAAGACGAACATATCTTGGACTGGTCCAAAACTGATATGTTATATGAAAATCTTTTATCGATACTCTCAACATTGATGTCATAGCGACCATGTCTTACTTCAGAAGTTTGCTTACCACCAAATAGTCCTTGAGACAATAACTCTGTTCCTGAAGGGTTCAACGGTAACTCTTTAACTATATTTTTGGTCACGTATGATCACTGTGATCCATCATAAAGTAAAGCTCTGACGTAAAGTTCTTGATTTTCATTTCTTAAATGTAGCAATAGTGTTTTCAAATATATTATCTTCTGAGGCATAAGCTCTGTGAATAAGGTGGACGTATTCATTTCAATCTTCGATTCAGTGGGGAATTGATCCTTATTTTCTTTAGGCAGTTCTGGGCACAAGATTACGTAGTGTCACTTTCCACACAGAAGGCAATGAATACCACTGCGACAGTTTTTTACCAAGTGTCCAGTCTTCAAGCATACCAAGCAGCAGCGTCTACGTATAACAATTGACTTTCTTTCTTATGTATTCATTGAGGTAGTCTTGACTGGCATGACGTTTCTGGCAAAAAATGCACTCAATCTTACTAGACTTTTCAGAAGAAGATGTTAAAGTCATTGCTGTTGGCTCGTCTTTTCTAGAAGATTCCCTTTTATTTTTTGCAGGCTGGCCAAAAGATTTTTCTGCCAAAGCCCGATGCTCTTCACCTTCTACTTCGCGACGAAGAAAAGACATCAACCTTTCCAACAGTTTCTCTTTTGTAAGTTGAAAGGTTTCTTCATCATCCACCTCACTATTTATTGAATATCTATCCCAAGCTTTTAATAATCAGTCGGAAGATACGACTCTACAACCGGATATAGCATGGCAGCATAGTTTTGCGTAGTGACGCCTAATGTTTCTAGAGCTCTCAAAGATGAACCGAGCTTGTCGTATAAATCAGAAAGCTTAATATTGGCTCGGTTGTTTACCAAAGTTAAAAGATCTCGAATAAACACGTCAATTAATAAATCACATCTGCCAAACTTGGATTCGAGATGGTCGATAACCTTTACATAATTTTTCTTAGAAGGTGGATAACTTTCAACTATACTGCGTGCTTTCGAAATTGGTTTCAAAGATGACAGAAGATACTGAATACTGAAATTTATCCTCTTCTCGTATACCAGCATCTTCATGAATACGATTGTATTGCGCCCAAAAGGCAACCCAAGTCCTTGGCATTAGGTCATATTCTTTTAATTCAATCTTTGGAAGCTTCAACTTCCCAATCGTAGCTGTATCAGTTGGCGCAGTATCACTGCTACTTTGTTGTAAATAATGCTCATATTATGTTTTAAGTTCAATAAAGCGATCTCTATAAGTTTCCATTTCATCATATTCCTTATCGCTTTGATCAACAAGTTCTAATAATTGAGCATCAGCCTTGAATAAACGCTCGACTTTATCTGCTATCTTATTGAATATTAAATCAAGTTCCTTACCTTCAACTTTTTCTTGTTGTTTTTTCTCAAACTGATTACAAGTCATGGTAAATAATCTTCGTAAATTCGTTCTTTCTTTCCGTAACTTCTCAATTTTGTCGTGTTTCATCTCAACAGCCGTATCTTCTTTGGTTTCGTTGTCAAACATATCCGTTAGCATATTGAAATCAGAAGTAAAAGTTCAAAATCACGGACGCCACTTGTTATTAGACAAATAATAGTTCGTAGTCATTGGTACATAGTTTATTGAAGACAATGCTCACACACGTAACTACACACACAGGACAAATTTCGTACATCTTGAGTAATTTAAACGTAAAATAATCGTATATTAATTAGCTTTTAGAATAAACATAAATATAATACAAAGCGGAAGTGTGAAATGTTAAACGAGTGGCAACAGAGGGATCTCGTATAGCAACAAAAATATACACGCTAATTTCCGGTTCTTTATAAAAAAAAGTGACTCAATTGTTTTTAGTAAGAAAAGGTTACTTTTTTTTTCGATGGCACATCGAATGGGATGACATAGGGCCACTTTGGTATTGTCTTGCGAAACCCATACAAATATTACTGGGTGTATTCGGGCAGTGGATATTTATAACTCTTAATAACTAGGCATTATGTATAGTTTTTCTTGCATACAGAATGGCATAAAGAACATAGATTAGTTGGCAAAATTAAAATGGTTTATAATGCCAGTATATTTCAACGTCATTGTTCAAAAAAATGTGTGTGCACTCTGTATTATGGCATACGTATTGCATTCTACACATCTTACTTTTAAAAATATGGAATATTTTAGCTGCAAAAGACGTTTGATGACCCCCACTATAGATTTTTTTCGAATAGATTTTTAAATCCAGTTTTTTAATATTTAAAATGCATAATTATCGGAAGATAAAATATAACAAAACTAATTTTTCAGTCAGCAATTCAAATCCTCAAAAATTCACTGGAATTATAACAAAAGTGTTTTTCAGGAAAAGTTCAGAAAATCTACGAAATTATAATAGAGCGAAATGACATAGACTGGTACAATAACAAAAAGAAAAATTATACATAAACTAGCTGAATACCCGTGCTGCGCTACGAAATTTTACCATTAGCATTTTAGCGATCAAAAGACATTCATGTATTCTACACTTCAGACGTTTGCTCCCATTTCGATCCCGACAAATTGATTTATCAAAATAGGAACTTTCCTTTGTTGACATTTTAAACGAAATTTATAATTGTGAATAGTAAACTGGAATAGTTTATTGTGTTTATGTTTGCTCTTAGTTCTAAATTTCAAAGTAGTAGCTGTATTGGAATTAAGTTAATTAGACATTAAGTTAATCCTCGTATAGTTTCAATGTTGCGTCGTCTTTTCATCCCTTAAAAATTCGTTAATCGATATTGGAATGACTTATTTTTTTAACATTTGCAAAAAAATATCAGAAAAATGACTACATTGGAAGAGGAACATTCAGATATCCCTCGTTTGGAACATTTAACCCCTTTTCGACCCCTTAAAGTTGGTTAATCGAGAACAGAATAGCTTACTTTTTCTATGTTTAATCTGTTTTGACATTTGTACCAAATTTACGAGTTGTGACCATATGGGAAGTGGTACATTCGAATATTCCTCGTTTGGAACGTTTAACCCCTTTTCCACCCCTTGATCCACCCGAGATCGGAATAGTTTACTTTTTCTGCTTTTGTCTTTATTGATATTCACACCAGTTCTCAGAATTGTGAAAATATGAGAAGTAGGACATTCGAATATTCCTCGTTTGGAACGTTTAACCCCTTTTCGAGCCCTTAAAGTGGGTTAATCCGAGATCGGAATAGCTTACTTTTTCTATTTTTACCATTGTTGATATTTGTGCCAATTTTCAGAGTTGTGACTATGTGGGAAGTAGGATATTCGAATGTCCCTCGTTTGGAACGTTTAACCCCTTTTCGACCCCTTAAAGTGGGTTAATCGAGATCGGAATAGTTTACTTTTTCTATTTTTACCATTGTTGATATTTGTGCCGATTTTCAGAGTTGTGACTATGTGGGAAGTAGGATATTCGAATGTCCCCCGTTTGGAACGTTTAACCCCTTTTCGACCCCTTAAAGTGGGTTAATCGAGATCGGAATAGTTTACTTTTTCTATTTTTACCATTGTTGATATTTGTGCCGATTTTCAGAGTTGTGACTATGTGGGAAGTGGGAGAATTAGTGATGAGTGAGTCAGTGAGTGAGGGCTTTGCCTTATATGTATATATAGAGACTAACATCGGAAAATGCATTTTATAAAACAAAAATCCTTTATTAAAAGTTGATGACATCCAATTAAGAAAAACTGCCACCCTTACAACAATGAAAGCATTGGATGG
Source organism: Linyphia triangularis (assembly GCA_963978545.1). NCBI lineage: Eukaryota > Metazoa > Arthropoda > Arachnida > Araneae > Linyphiidae > Linyphia > Linyphia triangularis. Next base: position 72,008,001 of record OZ021726.1, read on the forward strand.
AAAATTCTTTACACATTGGCAGTACCTCTTAAACTATTAAAAAAAATCCAAAAAATTAAAGAAATTTATACAATGTATCGTTTTTGTAACCAAGTGTGTTATTCACTTTGAATAAAATATTATATTATTAATACTATAACAAATACAAAAAACATCACCATTGAAATAAAGCTAATTTTTAAGTAATGGGATTCACAATCTTTATTATGTATGTAACATATTTACACAGTTCTTTCACTTATAGAATAACGTTCTAAAAGTTCTGATGAAAAACGTGAGTGGAAAAAGAAAGCACTCAATCGCGAAGTAATTGCAGCAGTCATAGGATAATTGACTATTTATTAGCGAACATAATTTTATTTATTATTCAGTGAATATATTTTGTATTTATTATTTAGAGAAAATGGAAATTATTTACTAGAGAACATAATAGTACACTTAAATTCCTTCAGAATACATTAATATTATAGTTATGAGTGTGACATAAAACCCAATGTTTTTAAAGTGCTTTAAACTATTAAAACAAAGTTAAAACTTATATTATTGATATTCAGTCCTTAGGCCACACGAAATGTCTTCAGCTTAAATTTAAAACCAATTTAACTATAGCGCATTTTAGTTTCATGTTTAATTTTTGCATATCGTTGTGTTCGTTTCTGTATAGCATCAGTTACCAAGCTCTAATTTTAAATACTGGAAACAACCGTGCTTACTATTCGACGTAAACTCATCTGAAGTTTTACAACCATTTCATTTGATGGTACTTAAAAGACAGATATTTGTAATTTCTCAATCCACTGTCACTTTTAAGTAAAATTTCTTAACTATGAATTATTCTTGACTTTAAAATCATTTTCTTTTCAGTGATAGTCTACTAAGGTTGATGAAAATAATATAATAAATAGCGACTCAGTTGCATTATTGTTAATTCAGATAGGCCAGGTTCTTTCACCTGTAAAAGTACTTGAATAATGTGTTTTACGAACTGAAAGAGAGAAGGAGAGAGAGGAAAAATAATGATAGAGAGCAATATAAAAATGATTGAAAAAGAATCTTATAGAGAGAGATAATGGGAATGACGATGAGAAAAAGAGAAGACTGACTTGAGAAAGATGTAGATATAATAGTGCGTTTTCCATGTTGAGTGAGGAGAAAATGAAAGATATAATAAGAGAGAAAGATATCATCCAGAGAGAATGATTACGGGAGATGAGGAGATAAATAACAAAGGTATAATGAGACTAATGAGAGAGAAATAGAATGCTAAAGAGATAAAAAAGCTAGAGAGAGAATGATGGAAAGATAATGATAAAGAGATACAATGATAGATAGAGACAGAAAATGATAGAGAAATAATGATGGGAAGAGTTAATGATGCAGAAAGGTAATAATGTAGAAAGATGATAATGCAGAAAGACAATAATTGAGTGAGATAAGAAAGTTTGAAGACTCATAAAATCACGTTCTCTTGAATTATAGAACTTTAAAGCAGAACAGTTTTGGGTATCTGTGTGAAAGATTCCTGGAAATAGTTGAGGTAATGACTCAATAATAATGATAATGAGACTCAACTGTTTCCTGGAATCTTACATGCAATACAAAGTGACTCAACTTTTCATAGTAACATCACACATATTTTTAAAGTATCTAAAACTTGAGAAGGATAAATTCCTCTATTTTGAAACGAAAACAAACAACATAGTTTTCATAACACAATTGAGGTTTTAAAAAATGTTGTTCAACAATTTTTATCGTAAGCCAAAAAATATGTTATAGTAGGTGCATTTTATCATTGTTTAATATGATTTCTTGTACACTGATATTTTTTTTAAAAGTAATAAAATCTTCATTTTATGATTTGTTTTTGATACTGTGTCATAAGGAGGTACTTAACATAGAGGGTTGGATCCTAGCTATGGCCTGGTATTCTAAAATAGAATACTGCGATAGAAACACTAGGGTATTAGCATATTGCCCATTTTTGTTAGATTCTAACAGTTTCTTAAAACTTTAAAATTAATTAATTGAGTTCTATAATTGAGCTTCTTTTAATCACAAGTTTATTCAATGAGTCCCTAAGTTAACTATCAAGCCTATTTTTCCATCATACTTCCTATCACAATGTGAATCATAATTATAAGGACAGCAGATATTTTTTTCTTATCGAATACAAGAATACAAAAATACTCTAAATACAAGAATTGAATTTAACAACATTTAAATTTTGAAATTAAGAATTGAATGAACATTCTTTAAATTGGCAATTGGAAATATTTAACCGATAATTATATCACGTTTCTTTGAAATGATATAAATTATCATGAAAAACAAGATTTTTATCATGTCTAAAAATTTAAGGACAGTTTATATTTTAGGACAGTTTAGTTTTTCATGAATAATGGAAATTATTTGCGAAGTCAATACTTCGTTGGTTGGCCTTTTCTTTCAAGACAGTTAGTCATTTTCTCTGGCATACTGCTGACCAGTTCATTCAAATAATTAAGATCAAGATCACTCCATAACTCTTAAATCTTCTATTCAAGCTCTGCGTATGAGTCTAATTGCTTTCCGTTTGTATAAACCTTCCTCGCCAGATTTCCCTAAATGTAATCCTTAAATCTGGAGAATTCGCAGGCCATATTAAGAGTTTGGTGTTTCATTCTTCAAACCATTTTTTGATGCCTTAGAAGTGTGGCATGATACTTGCTGAACTATGAAGTTTTCCCCGCATCAAAGGCGAACAATATCCTAAAAGTTGTATCCAAGATTTAAAGATACGTTTGTGTGTTCATAGTCGTTGGAAAAACACTAAATCAATCTTTCCACCAGAAAAAATAGCACCTCAAAACATCAAAGACCCGTCCTTAAAAATTATGCTCTATATGATTATTTTCTCGAATTCATGCCAATAACATTTTAAATCGCCGGGACCATCCAAATTAGAACGTTTCTCATCAGAAAGTATGACACTTTTCTAGTTCGAATTATCTTTTATCCATTTTAGTACTGTCTCTCTTCCCAAAAGCTGATGTCTTTTCGTTAAGTACGGCTTTTTATGAAATTCACAGTATTACATTTATTCAAAATACGTGAAACAGTTGACCTTGAGATCTTTTTAATTCAAAGCATCTGAAATTTGGTGATCAGGTATATTTTTTTGTTCAGTCATGTGGACAAATCGTCTCTGATCTCTTTGGGACAATATTGGTTTCACCCCTGTTCATTTCTGTACTGAACCATTTATTCCTCTTTTGATAGCATTTGCAGCACGTTTTGATATTTAAATAACGTCACTAATTTAACACAACCACGCAAATTCCATAAATTTCGAATTTCAATATCAAGTAAGTTCTTTTCCACAAGGCATTCTAAATCACGTCAAGTCAAAAATGGTAATGAATGAAGATAACAACAATTAAGTTAAAAAATTTGAATATCGATCTACAATTATGTGCTTGTAGCTGTAATTATGCTATGCGTGGCTGCGGCAAAACATATCAAATGTCCTTAAAATTTTAAACAAATAAAAAGTTTCAAAAATATATAATTGTTCAAAAAATTAGAATAATTTATTTATATATTTTCCGGAAAAGAATACTGAAAGTGTGTACTTACAATAAGTACACCACATTTTTTTTAAGTTAAAAATTGAGGCTCTTTTGATCACAAGTCTATCCAATAAGAATGCTTAATTAGTTGACAGTTGCAGCCGAATGCCCATCATGAGTTATCTCGTGGTTGTCAGTTAACACGTTAAAGCGTTAGTCTGTTTAACAGTCAACACAAGTTAAAATACTAATCTGTTCCCATGGAATAGTCTAGATGTATAAAAATTTTCTTCTTTAGGCTACCATGGTGGCCAAGAATAAAATCTCCGTGTTAAAGAAGCTGCTTAAGGCAGGTGTCATTGTGATATGCGTGGTGGGATTTGTGCTTCAGACTCTAGAGTTCATGTTGCTTTATTGGACATATCCCACGGTGGTCGACATACAAGTGTCAGTGCCCTCGGAGATAGAAATACCGGGGATCAGTATATGCAGCCACAACGGGTGAGCTAATTTTTATGAATTTTTAAGTGCCGATTTATATAAGTAAGTTCAATTACATGAGTTTATTTATATGAGTATAAAGTAAAGATTATTTTTTTTGATGCTCAGAAAATTTTGAAATTTTATTTTAAAAGTGATGCATGGAAACATTCAACTCGACCTTTAGAAATATTTTACAGTATTAATTTATTTGTATAGAAAAGCTTTCGGTTGTATTGAAATGAATTTGTTTCACTGGGGATCATAAAGGGACAGTGACTGTGTTGTCCTGACTAGGGATGTAATTTACATTTTAAGCAGTATAATTTATATGTATTTAATTTGTATTAAATAGGGTACTACATTAATAAAAAGGGTATTTATTCTTATTTGGGGATGGAATATTGTCAGTCTGAATGATGTTTTATTCTTGTCAGCTTTGGATGATCTACTTGTATTTACTATTGCATTATTTTAGTAATATTGTGTTAACTTTATCAATTCTGTTAACTTTGAATTATATATTATATTTTTCCAATATGATTCTTTGTCAAACGCCGTTTAAACTTTGCTTTTTTTATTGTAATTTTAATGTATGATTGTGTAAACTTTATCATTTTTGTATTCTGAATTGTATGTGGTATAATTGTGTTAACTTTGTAACTGAATTATGTATACTTTGTCTATTATGTAATCGGCAAATTTGGTAGTTTCAATAATACATTCTGCAAGTTCTGCTTTTCATTATGTTATTCCCCAAATTCGCTATTTATGTAATATATGCAAATTTAGTATTTTATTTTTGTCTGAATCAACCTTGTTGGACCTTGAGCCTAATGCTGGACTTCAAATTTACATATATTATTGTTGTAGGAGTTATTTTTATTGTTGAAAGGAATAGAACGCACCTTAAAAATTATAAATTAGACGACTACTTTAAGATGAAGTTTTAAAATAATAATAGTAATTTTGGAAAATATTGGCAGAAAACACAAGAAATACGTACCATGGCAACGTTTTCGTTCTGAAATTCTTAGGATAAAGCTGCTTGAGCTCATGTGTCTCGTTTACTATTTTCTGTTAAAAAAATTATTTCTCCTGGGGGATGTAAAAAGTTTTTTTTTTTACCCAAAACACAATAAAATTCATTACAAACCCTTGTTTTCATCAAAGATAAGAAATCTAAAAATTACAACAACAAAAAAATTAAAAAGAAAAAAATTGAAATTTTGTAACATGTTGTTGTTGCTGCTGCTATACAGGGAATTTATAAAGTAGCTATAGTAAGATTTTATTTCATAAATTATGTTATAATCTAGCATACATCATACCATGATATACAATTAGTAAATTGCATTGTATATTCCTTGTACATCTTGGCACAGCTAAACAGCGTTCCACCATGGCAAACCAAAACATGGCTGGAGTAATTTTCTTAATTGCAGATGCAATCCGTTGTTCAAGTTTTTCAATGTTGCATATCTTCTCCTAATACACATTAGATTTTACAAATCCCTATACGGGAAAAAAAAAACCTAGAATGAGAAGGGAGTCACATTTTGAGACCTTGGATCCCACCAAGCCAATATGGAATGCGTGGAGCGTTGGAAGCTGTGCCGAAATGTGCAAGGCGCATTGAAGATGGACTAAAAATGTATCCTGATATGATATATATTTGATAATTAATGTAATTTATGCAATAAATATGATTATTATAAAAATTTACAGTACTTTATAAACACACTGCATTATTAATATATTCCTGGATGGGTGAAAGGACAGAAATTTTTCAAGACGTCGATTTTTAATTTTTTTTTCTCTGATTTTCAGGATCCAACCCTTCTCTGTCTGCAAGTTAAAAGGATTCTGCACTCGGACCATACTGCAAAAGTTTTTGAACCTATGCAAAATCTTTCCATTAGAGTGTACAGGAGGGGTCACACCTTCGGATTTTCGAGTTGAGTTTCAAGTACTTTCTTGAAAGATAGGTGTTTTACATATGTGATCTTTCAGAAAGAAATCTCTCACTTGGAAATGACATAACTACGAAACAGTGAGAAAGAAGAGACAAGTAGCTATGTTGAATAGACAGGCACGGAATTTTTAACACACGGTTTACAGAATTGGTTAAAACATTGAATTATGTAAAGTGAAATTGTTGTTAATTATGAATATAGCAGAATGAGTTTATCGTTCCCTTATGAAAAAGTGTCCTATAATAGCTTTACTGGATAGTACAGCCCAAACGGTCATTTTTTTCAAATTTCAATGGTTTTGCTAGACACATAAATGGGTTTTCAGTTCTCCATATATACTGTTTTGTTTAATGACAAATACGTTCAAATGAAAATGGCCTTTACTATATGCAGTCGTCATCATATTTATTCCTATCAAACAATTTTGCTAACTGGTGTAGTTAAAATTCCATATATGTCTATCCAATATGTCATTTGTCTCTTTTTTCCGACTTTCACTAGTTCGCAGTTATGTCAATTGCATGCTAGGGAGACTTTTGTGCAAGTCCTCGTAGATGCCACCAGGAAAGTGCACTTGTTGCCCTTTTTTTCTCTCTTCAGTTTAATAGAAATGGACCATGATATACAACGCATGATTTATTTAAAATTATTCATTCGAACAGAAAATTGGTGTACAGCTATTTATATTTCATTAAGAAATTTAAATAATATTTAAAGAGAAATTAAAGTTTATATAAGAACTTTAACCCACTTGTATCCCTCGCCAAATAGCCTCCCCGGTGTCCGTGGAATATCACTAGATTCAACTGACTGTCCTTTGCAGTTCACCTGAAGGAGAACTTCAAATCTTGACTGCAAATAGTGATTTAGAATTAGAACATTGATATTCGATGACATATTTTTTATAAGTTTATCTGCAAACTTTAAACTTAGCGTGATTTTAATACTAAAAATAGCCCTCCCAATCGGAAGAGTTTTTGTTAGTATATAAATCTTGAACATTAAGTGGAAGACATGTACGACATTAAATGTCGCCAAGTTGTATAGGCATAATAATTACCATGAAGTACTATATTAGAAATGTATTTAAAAGCAGTAGTTTAATGACAGTAACTCTCACTATGCATCTTTATTTGTTTTAGGCAGTAAGCTACCACAGTCTTTTTGAGATGAACGATCTCAACACCTCATCACTGAATTTCTTAAGAGTGCCTTTGGGGGAATTTTTCAATTGTACAATAGTGAGTGAAGGCAGAGAAAGAGAATGCAAGTTAGTTCTCATTTCTTTACATTTTAATAGAAATTGATATAAGAAATGTAGTATTGTAAAGATATTAATCTTGCCATGTTAATAACTATAGGCAAATGGTACATAAAATACAGTAATGTATAGAAAAATGTAAATATTGTTTATTTAAAATTGGATATTTATGAATCAACTATTTTTTGCAAAACCAAACATATCGACAAATGGCAGCTTCAGCGCATTTTTAACCAAAGAAGAAAGACTTCAGCCACTAAGATTTGCATAGTTTGTTGTGACTTTACTGTTATACGTTATTGGCTTGAAAGCTTTCTAAAATAATAATTGATTTTACCAAATCACTAGAATAAAATGACTAGTAATTTTGTAAAGCGTGATTGTGCAAATTCTTAAAGGAACAAATAAAAAGTGCTCATAGTATTTTATTACTTATGGAAAAATTATTGATGATGAGATGATCCCTAAAGTTGCTGTGTTATTTTGTATATTTCAATTTACCGGGAAAATCATTATCTTTAATTAAAAAAATCTGTTTGAGAAATGAAAATTAATTAATAATTAAATTAAATTCTCCCTTTCTCTTTCTCTCTCTGATTCAAATTCTGAATAAATTCAATTCTCTGATTGTGATATTGAAGTATAAAATTGTATGGAAAAGCAGTGTTACCATTTACCTGGGAAAATTACTACGATTAATTATAAATTCAAAACTTAATATGTCGTAAAAGGGTAAAAGTGGTAAAAGATTTGGCCGTGGCAAAAGATTTGTCTTATCAAAATATCAGACACACACCACGAGATATATGTTTTCAAGGGGTTTATCTAATAATTGATGGCTAGAAGAGCCTTTGTAAATAGAGCATATATAGACCACCTCTGAAATTAAAGTCTACGCAATTTCATTTCGATGACGTTAAGTGATAAATTTTGATATCAGAGGATTTTATGGCACTATTTTGTAATTTTTATATTCTATTAAGTAAAAGTGGAACTAACCACAATATTTTTTTCCTTCAAAAACTGCTTTTATTTACTTAGTTTTGCAGTATTTAGGTTTGACGAAAAAGAAATGTATATATTTATTAAATTTGACATGGATCAGGATTAGAATGAAATGAATAAATCCGAAGTAATAATTCAATTATTTAACTATCAATAAAATAGTTTCATCGTTAACATTATTTGTAAGCACCTATTTTTTTCTCACTTATGGTATTCAATTTTATGTGTAGCACAAATACTGCAATGATCGGCTCCTATTACAGCGACGAGAAGGTTCCAAATTTTTGTTTCACTCTGTACAGCCACTGGAATCAACCAGATGCAAAAGTCAAGAAAATAAAGAAATCAGAAAGTAAGTGACCATCTGTTTTTACATGAAGCCAGTGGTACATAACATCTTATTCCATATGTCTTTATTAAAAAATCATAGACATATATCCTCAGTATTGTATTAATGTACATATATAGAGAGATGAAAAAGTAGTTGGAAATTTGAAAGATCCCTAATTCAGAAACATTTGGGATTAGACAGATTCGGCTTTCACGAAAATACTCATAAAAAATCTAATTTTTCTACACAAAGCAAAAGATATTTGAATCTTTTTAAACAGATGGCTCATTACTTAGCATGTTAAAGATTTATCAGTGTTAGTAGTCTATGTCCCTTTAAAATAACCCTGGAAAATGGCACACAAGTTTTTTCAGGCCATCTGTTGATAAAGAAACTTGGTTCTTTTTACGAAAAAAAATTTATATATTTTGTTGGCATTTACAAGAAAACTGCATCTGCTAAATTGCACTTCCGGTCACGCTTTTCGGTCTCATCCGGTCAAATGCTCTTCGGCAAACCACGTGTTTAGTGGTCAGCTAGTCCTAAACTTGGAGTGGCCTCTCAGTCTATAATCAATAGTATTCTTAATTTATTTCCATGGTCGTGTATTTTGCACTTATTTCTTATACATTCATAAAATCTCGCACAAATAGCAACAAATTAGAGCGTTAGGAAAATATTCATGTTCCTTTTCAGAAGGCTTTGAAGCCCATCTTTCCAATGTATGCAATCTTTCATGTTTGTTCGAGTCCTCTAGAAGTGTGTTGTTTTAAGATTTTCTTACAGTGTGCCAAATGTGTTAACTGACATGTGAAAATTTTTGAAGAACTTGTCACGTCCCCCCCCCCCCCCCTAAGCTTGCCGTAACAACAAATTAAAATATCGTTAAAAGAACCATATGAAGGTGTTTGTTTATTAGTGTGTGTGTGTGTGTGTGTGTGTGTGTGTGTGTGTGTGTGTGTGTGTGTGTGTGTGTGTGTGTGTGTGCCCGCCCACTACCCACTTACGCAAATCTCTTTGTTTCTTTGTTAGATAAAGGAAATAAAGAATATTTTGCTGTCTATACTTTAACAGTTTTTATAAGTATATCATAAAATAAATAGTCAAAAATAACTTCAATATCCGCGTATTGAATTGACTGGGCAAAAATAATAATCAGACAGTGTGATGAAGCTATGTATCATCACACTAGAAATTCATGGAGGGACTCCTAAAGTTTACGACTTTTACTCCCCCCTTCCCCTTCTTGTGTCAATTCAGAGTTACTACGAGTAGACTCGGTGTCTCACTGATCAACAGAAACATCTCTCCTCAGAAGAATGGATAATAAATCCAGTTGTCTTGGAAGCCAGACATAGCTGGACATTGGCGCCCCTTTTGGACACTTCTGATGGTTTTTAAGAATTTAGGGTCCCCCTCGCCGGTCACAAAAAAGACCTACCAACCAGAGAACAAGGGCGTGTTTTTGTACCACCTTCGCTCTTGGAAATCACCAATAGAGGGAATATAACACACCTCTCGATGATGCCACCAATGCTGGACCTTTAGAGTAATTTTGAAAAGCAATGAGGAGAATTGACTTTTCAGATTTTAAACCACATCGCTCCCAGCTCTCTTAGTTCCAACACTCTCTTTAGACTGAGGGACATAGTCCTGCTTTTTAGTAAAATCAAACTTAATTTGATCTACTTCCGACCATGTTGGGTCGTGTAGCTGTGACAACTATCCGAGTAAGTCCGAATTACTTGTAATCTGTGACCCATTTGTTGATTAAATGAATTGTATTTAACTCTTGTTCAAGCTGTTGTCATTCCTTTGACTTTAATTTATGGCAAATTTGGATGGTATAATATCTGGTGTTTTTAAATACTACAAAATCCACTATACGAACTAATTTATCACTGTGCCTTTACCACATATTTTGGTTCCGTGACCAGTCAGTCACATATTTTGGTGCCAAGTCCAGTCAGTCACATTTTTTTTTTTTTTTTTTTTGGTGACTGATACTAATCTGATTTTCCTAAGAAAAGACAACATGCTTCGCATTAAATTTAATTTTTTGTGTAGGAGTTAATGAAAAAGGGATTAATTAGGATGAATAGGAAGTACATACTAGTACTTTAAATGATTGTATTTGTGTAGCGACTGTGTTTAATGGTGTCTCTCTTGTTTGATGAAATTACTTGTAGTTAAGGATTTTAAAATTGCATTTTGGTGCTTATTTTTAAAGAGTTCCAAAAAACTGACATTTGTTTAGTATTAGAATTGTGTCTTTGAATTATAATGGTACTAACACGTCGAAGAGGTAATAGGCGCATACCTGATCGGGTGCAAAATCGCGATCAGAGCAGATCAGCTGCAACAAGGCAGTCTGTTAATGAGCTACCACTGGCAAATGCACAAATGAATAATCCGTATGATACTATTAGATCAAAGCCAAATATTAATGGAATAGCTCTATTGACTTCTTTCTTTGACGGTGATACAGAGGATACAAAATTCTTCTTTAAACATTTTGATGATGTAGGTGAGTTGGCACAATGGACTCCAACCGAGAAAGTTACAATTTTAAAAAGTCGTTTGAAGGGTCAGGCATTAAGATTTCTGCTTTCAGATGCAGAATTATCTAATTCAAGGGATTACGAGGTGATAAAAGAAAAATTGGTTGATTTCTTTTCGGAGGAGCCTAGTTTGGGTGAATTGCAGATGCAGTTCTCAAATTGTCGCATGAGAGAAAACGAATCTGTTAAAAACTTTGCTCATAGATTAATTATGATTTCTAACAAATATCTAAGTGAGTCAGAATCGTCGGTAACTGGGCAAACCAAAGATGTTATAGACCGTCTCAGGTTATCACAATTCACTAGCGTTCTTTTGCCAAACTTACAAAAAGACGTACTCAAAAGTAACCCAAAAACATTTCAAGAAGCAATTGAAGTAGCCAAAAATTCCCAAACAGCTCTAGACACCGTCACTAAACTGCGAGTTAATGCATTGTATTCGCAAGGGGCAAGCAATGGTCCCATTCATGAGGCAAATGATTTGGAAAGAAAATTTCGCAATTGACTTTAGAGGTAAATAATTTGCATGGGGAACAAACTGAAAGAGACAAATTTTGCATGCTATGTGGAGCATCTTCGCACTGGGCCAAAACGTGCTCCGTATATCGAGATATTCAGGGTTCAAAGTCGAATAATAGACGCGGAACAGGATATAGAGGGGGTTGCCACAATTTTCAGAGAAGATATAATGATAGGCGGGAAAACGCTGATGAAAATCATGAGGCCAATAATTATGAGCATAGACAAAATGTTCCAACAGAGGAAACAACTCGGCCAGTTCAAAATAATCAGAGCCGTTTATCTGCAGAATCCAATTCTTTTTTACCGAGAGCGGGGGAGGCGAATTAGTGTTGAATTCGTCCGTTCCTCCCAACCCAAACAATCTTTCTAACTGTTAAACAACACCCAAAGAAGTTTTGTCAAATGTAAATACAGATAAAGGGGCAAATTTACCAATGATTGAAGTTATTATGACAGGCACGAAATTCAAAACTTTAATTGACAGTGGAAGTTCTATCAGTATACTTTGTCCTACAGTATTTGAAAAGGTAAAAACGGTAGAGAAATTGAAATACATTGCTAGGCATTGCCAAATTTTGACAATGACAGGATCAAAAGTTGAATACGTAGCATGTGTTACCATAAATTTAAAAATTGGCAATCAGAACCTCTGTCATGATTTTTTTGTTGCAAAACAACCTTTTCCTGACACGTATAAAGCTATTTTGGGATATGATCTTTTTCAAAAACATTTGGTACACATTAACTTTGAGAAAAAGACACTAAAAATAAAAAATGCTAAGGTGCCACTTTTAGAAGGTCATGAAAACAGCCTAAATTTATTACAAATTGAAGAATATCCAGTTTCTTTAAAACGGAAAGTTACTCTAAACCCAGGAGAAACACAGGTAATAGAATGAGTTTTGGGAAAAAATACGATTCCAAATGATACCGAGGTTATGTTTGAGCAAAAAATATTGCACAATAAATGGGATTTACAACCTTCAATTTCTAACACAACAGATAACGGAATCTGTACAGTAATTACCAATTTGGAGACAGACAAGTTAACTTTGAATAAGCATATGAAATTGGGTACCATACATTTGGATTTTGAGGAAAACATTGAGCTTCCAACAAATAGCAATTCAAAAGACAGTGAGAGGGTTAATTTAATTACAGCCTCTGAAGAGACAATACAATTGTGAAAACAAGAATTTAATATTCAGGATTTTGAATTATCCCATTTATCAGGAACTGATAAAGTTGAATTGGAAGATCTCTTGCAAAATTATACAGATGTATTTTCTTCAAGTCTGAAGACTTTAGGTGAAACAGACGCGATCCAACCAAGCATTCAGATGCTCAATGATTTACACGTGGCTTGCCATCCCTACCCTATTCCGATAGCTTTGAGACCCGAGGCAAAGAGAATTATTTCCGAACTATTAGAAATAGGTATAATTTCCGAATCTACCTCCAATTACGCTGCCCCCATGTTATTGGTAAGGAAACGTAGCAGAGAGACCATAAGTGATGCTGCAAAAGGGATAAAACCGAGCTATAGAACAGCTCTCGATATGAGGTTATTAAATTCTAAAGTAGTTAAGGTCCCAATTTATCCACCAAAAATCAGTGACATAATTAATGAACTCAGTGGGAATAAACTTTGGTGCTCATGTGACCTTCAACAGGCTTTTTGGCAAATCCGTGTACCTGAAGAAATGCGGGAAAAATTGGCTTGCACCACAATTTTTGGTAATTATAGTTTTTCTAGACTGTGTTACGGTTTTGTGAATCCTCCTGCATTTTTCATTTCATTAATGAATGAGTGTTTCAAAGATGTTGGAACAGGAGTTTACTGGTACCTTGACGATTTATTAGTGGGCGGAAATGATTTTGAACAGATGATAGAGAGACTTGAAAGAGTATTTTGTACACTAAAAAGGTTCAATTTAACTTTATCGCCGAAAAAGTGTAGATTTGCACAAACAGAGATAGATTTTTTGGGTTATAATATTTCTCAAAAAGGAGTTTCTCCAATAGATAAAAATTTGAACAAAATTATTGGATTTCCAGTTCCAAATACTGTGAGGCAATTAAAACGTTTCCTAGGAGTTGCAGGATTTTACCGCCATATGATTAAAGATTATTTTACATTATCAGTGGAATGTATGACAGGTAAAAATAAGAAATTTAAATGGACAACTGAATGTGAGCAAGCATTTAAGAATTTGCAGCAGAAATTCTTTGAGAAACCATTTTTGATCCAACCCGATATAACCAAGAAGTTCTACCTAAACACTGACGCATCTGCTTATTCTATAAGCAGTATTCTAGCTCATAAAATTAAAGGGGAGTTAAGACCAGTTTCTTATTTTTCAAGACGTTTGACTTCTGCTCAAGCCAAATATCCAAGTATAAAACTTGAATTGTTCAGTATCGTAGAGTCAATAAAACATTTTAGAAATTATTTGTTCAATCATTTTGTAGTTTTGACAGATCACAAACCATTAGAATACCACAAAAAGGTGCAAAATCCAACTTCAATTGTATGTAACTGGTTATTATATTTGCAAAATTTTGATTTCACAGTTAAGCATATAGCGGGGGAAAAAATGTTTTGGCAGATTTTCTATCACGCAATGAGGTCCTGAGGGAAAATTCTTCGGAGGACTTAGTTATTAATGAAAGGGTTAGCAAAAATGTTAATATTTTGACTGTCGATTCAAACAAAAATCAAATTAATGTTAAGGCTGAATTATCAGATGGTTTCATTCTGTTAAAAGATATACATCTCATCGAACTGAGAGAGGACTTAGGGACTGAGAATATTTCAAAAAAGCGTACAGGAGATTTCTTTATCGACTAGGAATCAAATTTGATCAAATGTGTTATCAAAATGAAAAATGAACTCCAAAAGTGGGTTTATAATGAAACGGTCGTCTTACCACAATCCTTACAAGAGAATGCCCTTAAATTAGTCCATAAAACACACTTCGGGTTGCATAAATGTTATGAATTTTTAAAGAGAAATTTTTTTTGGAAAAATCTTTACTCTGACTTAAGGAATTTCATTGGAAATTGCGATAAATGTAATATATTCAAAACGGGAAGACAAAAGCATATTCCTCATGGCATAACGCATCATGGTAAGTTTCCTGGAGATTTATTGTATGTAGACATTGTAGGACCACTCCGGTGCGGAAAGTATTTAATTACTTTGTTGGATGCGTGTAGTAAATTCCTCGAAATTTATATCATATCTAATATTAAGGCAGAAACCATAGCAGAGAAAATTCTGACTTATTTTACAACTTATGGGAAGGTCAACAAAATATTCTCAGATTGGGGAACACAGTTTAAATCGGCAATATGGGAATATTTAAATACAGCATTGGGAATTAAAATTATGCACTATTTGCAGTATGCTCCGTATGAAAATGTAATCGAGGCCTGTCATCGCATCATAAAGACAACACTCTATGCTTTAGACGAAGAAATTCCAAACTTGGAATTAAAAATTATGTTGCACAAAGCATTTTACAATAGCAGTACCCATTCCGGAATTTCATTCTCTCCCTATCAAGTGTTTTTCGGACGAAAAATACCTCATATTTTTGATAATTATAAGGTACAGAAAAACGATGATCAATTAGCAATTCCGTTATACATAGCTAGAACAAAAAAAGTGATGGACGGCGTCTATCAAACTGTTCATAAAAATCTAATACAGAAAAAAAATACAAGATGTAAAAGGAATCAGATGAAATCTGTAAAAAGAAAATTTTCTGTCGGGGATCAGGTCTACATTAAAACTACGGGACGTTTTATAAAAAAAAGGTTTACAGGTCCTTATAGCATTACACACGTAAATTCCCGCACGTTATTTCGATAGCCGATGGGTTAGTTAACAAAAAAATATCCGTCGCTCGAATTAAAAAAATGCCCAAAGCAAACACAAAGGGAAAAAAGTGTAAATCCGTATTTTTTACGACCCAGGCCCACAAAAAAATGTAAGAATGCTGTTTAAAAGCAAAAGAGAGTATTTGATAGCAATATTAAATACAAAATTAAAAAAAAAAATTTCTTAGGTGTTAAGAAATCAAGAGATATATTCATAAAATTACAAAACACTAGTAAAAATAAATAAATAAGGATTTTTTTTGTAATATTTTACAAAAAAACAAACAAAAAAACAAACACAACACAAACGATCATCACACACAAAAGTCTGTTTACAAACATTGCAAAATATCTCACCTTCTTTTTAAGAGGGGAGGCAAGTGATTACGGAAAGCCACACCCTCATTTCGGAGGGCCTTTTTTTTCTTTTTTTGGGGTTGCTATAAAACTACTTTGGCATAGATTTCCGATGGCTACGTTTGGCGATGGAGCACTTGTGGAATAAAATGAATATTAACAGGATGGAAATATTAAAAATGAAATGCACGATTTGATTTGACAGATAAATAAGCATTTTTATAAAATTGTGTTATTTCAATCAAGGACCATTGATTGATGCCTAGAAAGGGAATGTATTAACGCTTGGTTGTCCTTTGTCGTTGTTTAAAAAAAAAAAAAATTAAAGGGATAGATGAAATATCAAAGAAGGTAGAAAAATCTCTTTAAATTATACAGTAGGAAAGGGCAAACAATAAATTTTTTCAAACAGGTTAAGAGATACAATGATATACAATTGTTTTGTGACAGTAATAAATACTGTCGCTAAGGGGTCGATTTCTGAAATAAAAATTGGTTATAATCATTGGATTAGGAAAAATTTTAAGCGGCGATCCTATAAGGAATTGGGTTAAAGTACATGAAATCAATTCGGTCATATTAATAAAAACGAAAATGCAACGTTACCGCCTTTATATTTTTAAAGAATCCATTTCTTTTCTCCCACGTGAGTCGTGAAGCTGAAATAAATCGTATCACCCAAACAATTTAGCTTTTCAGTTCAGTACAGATGTTTGGACGTGAGGCTAAACCGGTACTTAGGATTCCTCGTTTGGTTAGAGAAGCCACTCGACCACAGGTCGGCGAACTAGTTTTAGTGGAAGTGACCAGGTTAAACTGTGACCATGACTGTAGAACAGGTTTCGATTCCTCTTATCGCGAATGCTTGGCGCTTTTTTGCGTTTTGCTTTAAATTTGGTTTCTGGGATGCATTAAATTTCGTCCATAGAATGCATTAAAGGGTGAATTGTTTGTTTCTTCCTTTCAAATTTATGAGAAAAATCGAGAGAGGCACTTATTGAAACACAGTTGCTATTATAATGTATGTGAATTTTAATTTTTTTTCTTTTTGCGCGATTGTGAATATTTTTTTTGAAAAAAAAAAAAAAAAAGGATAAGTAGAAAAAAAATACATGGTAATTCAGGAAATGATTTTTTTTTTCTTGAGGTGAATGAGGAAGGTTTTTTTTTCTCTTTACAGAGAAAAATCTGAAAGATTGAATTGTAAATTAAAGAGAAAAACAAAGTGATTTTTTTGTGTGCGTATTATTCAGAAATAATTAGTAATTAATTTGTGTTACTTGATGACATGTAAATTTGGACTTTACTTTTAATGAAGTTTTATATAACTGATAGACAATAACAGTTCGAGAGAGAGAGTCTTAGTAATTTTATAGGCCCAGTTCTTGCCTATGCATTGACAATTGAGCCTGACAGTGGAGTCCTACTCCTGAGATGATGAGGACCTACCGGAGTGATGAGGGTGCAGAATCACAGCCCAGAGACGTACCGGGATCCATTTTTCCCTGAAGGATGACAAGCCGTTCCACCTCTTGCCCTCTTCCAAAGCTTTCGCTTGTGCCCGAGCTTCAGACAACCAGATGACTAGAGGAGGAGATGCAGTACAGACTGACCGTCGAATGACTGAGCTGACCAGAAGGAGGGATGATCTACAGTACAGCATCCAAGCAACATACATCCAGGAACCCAACCCAGGCCTGTTTCACACGCCACATTCGAGGATTACAGGAGCACAATTTCCCACATCAGAGACCAGCAACCCATGCAGCCACCCACGGAGTCCTAGGGGGTCGACAAACAGCCAGCGACGGGAATCTAGCTGACGGGTAGTGATCCTTTCGTCCACCCGCCATCCAGCTGGCCCGGATATGATGTGGACGAGCGTTTCTGACTGCCCTTGCTGACTTTCAGATTCTGTGATGTGGAACAACACCAGCGTCGGTCCGTGCAGTCTACTTTCAAGACAAGGCATTAGACCAAATCTTGATATGGTTTTCAGCTTCCAGATGTGCCTGATTTGTGCCAATAGGGTATAGACCTCATTTCGGTACATGTTACTCCTGTGGTTCAACGACACCTGTGCCTGAGTTCCAATTGAGATGTACACCAGTCGAGGTATAGACCTCCTGTTGTCCTATACTTTTTGCAAACGTGTGCAAGGGGAGGAACTGTGATGAAGCTATGTATCATCACACTAGAAATTCATGGAGGGACTCCGAAAGTTTACGACTTTTCCTCCCCCTTCCCCTTCTTGTGTCAATTCAGAGCTACTACGAGTAGACTCGGTGTCTCACTGATCAAAAGAAACATCTCTCCTCAGAAGAATGGATAATAAATCCAGTTGTCTTGGAAGCCAGACATAGCTGGACATTGGCGCCCCTTTTGGACACTTCTGATGGTTTTTAAGAATTTAGGGTCCCCCTCGCCGGTCACCAAAAAGACCTACCGACCTACCAACCAGAGAACAAGAGCGTGTTTTTGTACCACCTTCGCTCTTGGAAATCACCAATAGAGGGAATATAACACACCTCTCGATGATGCCACCAATGCTGGACCTTTAGAGTAATTTTGAAAAGCAATGAGTTGAATTGACTTTTCAGATTTTAAACCGCTTCGCTCCCAGCTCTCTTAGTTCCAACACTCTCTTTAGACTGAGGGACATAGTCCTGCTTTTTAGTAAAATCAAATTTAGTTTGATCTACTTCCGACCATGTTGGGTCGTATAGCTGTGACCACTATCCGGGTAAGTCCGAATTACTTGTAATCTGTGACCCATTTGTTGATTAAATGAATTGTATTTAACTCTTGTTCAAGTTGCTGTCATTCCTTTGACTTTAATTTATGGCAAATTTGGATGGTATAATATCTGGTGTTTTTAAATACTACAAAATCCACTATACGAACTAATTTATCACTGTGCCTTTACCACAGAGAGAAGTGTGAAAGAGCCCTTAAGGGACAGTGTGGCGCCATATTTCAGTTGCACAGTGTGAAAGAGCTTGAAATTGAATCTTATTTGCATTTTTTACCGAACTGAATCAGAAAAAAATACAAATAAGCTAACAGCAAGAGCCCAACAAGTCTTAAAGTTGTAAACCAGAATTGTAACAAGACCCCAAGAGCCTTAAAAAATAGAGATCTTTCACATAGTGGTGGTAATATGAGCCAGTTTTGTAAGACTAAGTCATTATTTGCCATTATTTGGTAATTGATTATATGCCGTTATTTGGTCATCAGTGAAAAATTTCAGAATTATCTGATCTTTATTTTATATTTCCAGAGATGAAACTGGATTTCTACATTGATCGCTCCTTCAGGGACAAGAACGCTCTTCTAGATGATATTCAGTTGCCCAAATACAACTCCCTGGGATCTGCTAGTGTGCAGATGGCGATACATTCTCGATACGTGATGGCAAGTCCCTATGTGTCTGGAACCGGATTCTTAGGTGGTAAAAAGTATCGTGTAAAAATCAAACAAGTAAGTTAACATTGAAATGTATATTTTAATCAACCCAAAATAAACAAATGTTTTTTTTCGAACCACCCTTATATAGTTATCAATTTAAAACATTTTAGCAGTCGACACATCTCATAAGCATCACTACCCACTTGCGAATATTTATCAGCATCTGTAACTGCTCCAGTACACCTATTCGGGACACTTATTAATAATTATGTAATTATGTTGTTGTTTTTGTAGGATGAGAAGCACTTGCTGCCTCCCCCTTACCAGACCAACTGCACGGACTACATGTCGTCATGGAAGGCAAGGGGTGGTAATGGACCCGTCACACAACTTGTGAGTAATATCTAAATAAAAACATCAATGGCATAGTTTTATAGTTTTATAATCAAATTACTTTTGGTTAATCTCTTTCTTCACAAATATAGATGTTGAACTGTTTTTTTTCAAATACAGAAACATCTAAAAGTAACAGAAATTTTGAAAAATCTTGAAACTTTTGAGCACTTATATTTTGGAAATAAAGTCTATAGAGCAACACGCGATCTTCAATACGTAGGAGCAGTCGGCGGTGGATGAGCAAGAAAATAGTGGTTATGCCCACCTGATGGTTGTGGTTAGTGCTCTGGCCTTGTATGCCAAAGATGCTGTGTTCAAATCCAGGTTTGACATGGAATTTGGAATCCCCGTTAAGCTGAAGGTCGTGGCTTGATTAATCGTGATTGAGAACAAATATAGGTTGTGGAGTGTACAAACCAAACAACCAACCAACTAACACAATCTTCTAAAATAGTAGTTATTTAGTTGCTTACGATGCTACAGAAGCGAGATTTGGAAGGGAGGATGAAATGGCGTGTATATAAAAGTTGAACTACCACTTGGGTAAATTCATTTGATGTCAGTGATCACGGGATAAGAGAACGTTTATATCAAGATATTGAATTTGGTGCCATTTGATGGGCGATGTAGTGTCCGATGTAGCAACTTTTTTTTTAAAATCACTTCACAAACAAGCACCCGTTTTAACGATTTCTTTTTTATAATTAATTGCATATTATGCCGTATTTAATTGCTTATTTGAATATTTGTTATGTTTTCAGTAGTCATTTAGTTTAAACGGTCATTTGAATCAGCAGCCACTTAAACTTGGCTACAACCAGAAACCAAGTAAATTTGATCTTGTCACCAAAAATTTTAAAAATTACGTCAACTTACCACTTGAACTAGGAATTTGCTAATATTGAAATAACTCATTGATATTTAAAATAAAATTTGATTCAAATGAATTATTAAATTAAATAAACAATCAGCGGTAATCAAAATTTCTTAGAACTAGTACTAGAATGTGTTGTGTATACTTGAGTGAAAAATGACGCGATAAGAGAAATAATTACTACTAGTGCTATCTTCTGTAGAATTGACCCCATACAAATTTTGACGACAGATGGATTTTATGAGCTTGCCAAATTGGCGTTACGGTTTTTCACTAAAATTCCAATTTACCAAAATAATACTTTTTATAAACAAATCTCTTTTTTCTGATACTAAAGTGCGAATATCCATTTTTTAAATTGTATTTCTGAGCCTATTTATGATTTTAATACCATGTATGCATGTTGGAAATGTTTACTGGAGCTTTGCGTTGAACACCCTAACTAACCTGTTTGTTCAAGTTTGTTCACATGTGTTTACATAATTGCCTGCATAATTTATAATGGTTTTCTTCTCCTCTTTTCTAATGTCTACAGATGGTAATTGAGGAGTGCAAAGCAAACGAAGCTCTCGAGAAATTGGGATGCATTCCCTTTTACATCGACTATCCCCACAATGAGACAATATGCAGGTACTCCCCAGGTCAGTACTTCAATACAATTAAAATAGAGTATTTTGAAGCAGGTACACTTCGAAATAAGCAACATTCTTTGCTCATTATTACGTAGGAATCATCCGTTATTTTTTTAATACGTTGAGCGCCACGCGAATTCTTGAGGGATTCCCCTTCAGGCCACGCGCGCTGCTAAGAAGCGCTGGTATTGAAATATAACAATGCGAAGCGCACTACTAACAGATTGAAATTTACTCGATACAGCTGTGTAAATGCATATTAGGGCCATTGTGTCTCAACGCAGCAGAAGATATTTACGTTTAGAATGAAATGCTTATAGACATTCATTCAACATATTAAGCGCCAAGTCCGTTTTGTCTTTTTTATCGTTCGACTCGCGGCCGCGGTTTCTTTTACGACAAAGCACTATGTTATGAAAAAATGTGACACAATATGGTTGAGTAATGGCCAGAAAAATGACTAAACGAGCTGCCACATTTTGTGATACCTGCGAAGGATAATCTATGTATACCGTGTTTCAATAAAATCCATTAAAATGCCATAATGATATAATCATGTAATAAATAAAAATTAAATAAATTTAAAAAAAAAATTTCAGTAATTGCTTAAAACAATTTAAATGTTTGAGTTTTATATCATACTTTACAATGTCATCCACCAATAGTTGATGCGCCCTATACGGAAAGTTCAGTATCAGCCATCGATGTCTAACAGAGAGCTCAACGTGCTAAAAAGGCATTTTCTTTTTAACTTTTATTCTATAATGTAGTGAAAAACTTATACAAAAGTTATGTCCATCCATCTGTTTGTTCCTCTGATATCAGCACTATCATCAAAATCTATTTAATCTCTCTCTGTCTCGGCAGAAATTCTGATTTTTAAAGTAAATAAACTTAAAAATATAATTTTATGTATAGAACTACGGAACAAAGCTTATATTTCACTCAAAATAATACTTCTATGACAAGCAACTTATAACAAAATGATGAATAACTATGGATAATTTTTTTAGCATAACAAGTTGATAAAAAATATTTAGTCTGTTTATTAAAAGCAAAATAACAACTGTGTTAATAAACTTTTCTATCCATAATTGAAGAGGCTTCAAACACTCATGTTTTAAAGGAGTCAAAGCTGTGTAGTACCCTTTCATGAAGTACAGCAGTATCTTACGTTAGAAAACTCATTTATATTCAAAACTTTTCCTCCAGAAATGGAGCTGTTTATAACCAATTTATGAAATAAACTTTTTGCATTTGTTTTCAGTTGTGACACGGATAGGAAACAACTGCACAGAACTACTTCAATTATATAATCAGCCTTGTAAGTAAGTACCTCATTGTATCTGTTCCATTACTCATTTTCAATTAAAATCCATAGAATAACCCAAAAGTAATAAAATGTCTGAAAAATACAAAAATTTTAAATATAGGGGAGTGCACAAAAGTGGTGGTTACATAAAAGCTCAATTTTTTTTTTTTTTTTTTTTTTTTACACCAAGTAATATAAAAAATATGTTTGTTTTTTTAACAAAAGATAGTGCCTTATACTACACCTAAAAGTTTAATCTCAACAAAAACCCATTAAATTAATATTGGGCAGTGGCACACAGATACCTACAGTGGCATCTTTTGATGAAAAATTAACTAATTTTTCTTTGTTTAAAAACAGATTTAGATTTTTTTTTCCTGGGCATATTAACAATTATATTTTTGTACAATTTTTTTTTAATATTTTTCTAGTGTCATGAGTAGAAACAAAAACAAAGAATTAAAATAATTACCCCCTACCTCCCCCCCTCCACCTCTTCTCTCTTTCCATATCACGTTCCATCACGTTGGACAGGTACGTTATATCTGCGAGTAATGTAATTTATGTATTTCTCCTCTACATAAGAATGGAAAAAGTTTTGAAAAAGCAACCATTTTCACTTTCAATTACTCATATGTATACATAGGGTAATGGAAATGTAGGATTCGGTCAACAAAAAAAAAATCGATTTGTTTTTGCATTTCACCACGTTTTGGAACATCCTGATTTCAAAAATATGATATAAAAAAATGTATATCTGTGTATCTGTGGTAAGCATAACTCCCGAACAAATTGACCTACGATGTTCAAATTTGTTGTGAGGGTTGGTGGTGGCCATGGGACCCGCCATTAAAGTTTTCGTTAAAATCGCGCATGCGTCTGAGGAAGCTGCTATTGAAAAAAATCCTGATTTTTAATGATTGCTAAAAACGGCTCTAACGATTTTGATCAAAATCACTGTGGTATTGTCTCTTAAGGTGTTCTAAAAATCCCCCCCACTCCGAAATTTCCATAAAAATTCTTTAACAGATGAAAAAAGTTAAAAAACGAATGCCATCAACACAGAGCTCTCTTTGCTGGAACATAGCTCATCAACGATCGATTATTCTCCTCTCCTCAGTTTCACTTATAAGAATTGTCGAAAACTATATCGCCAACATCATCAGTTTGGGAAAGTTTTTTTTTTTTTTTTTTTTTTTTAAAAGATCCATTCAAGAATAATTGCAAAAAATATCGTCAAACTGGCCATTTTTGCTAAATGAATGGTTAAAATATGAAAACGGCAAATGACACATATCCAAATCAGTACTGTTAGCGCGCAAGCGCCAGTGTATCGCCAAATCCAATTGCCGACCGGCCAACTTCGCCAACAGAGGAGAGAGTTAACTAACTCGATCGTTCGAGACCATTCTTGGCTTGGATAGCGTATCTTGTGAGCGGGCTTACGGCACCATCTTCTCATTCTCTAATACTGCAATAGTCTTTACTCAAGTTAATGTTTATTCAAGTTTAATAAATCAGCAGAAAAGACATCTACGGTCCGTCGTTATTTCAAAGACAAACATTCACACTCGTTCACTATTTCACAACGAATATTGTTTGGACCTTCGAGCATCGGAGACCCTTTGGATACAGTCATGACGGAATCCAATAAACAGCTTCAAAAGAAATCGTTGCCTGGTGAAACGAGTGTAAGCATTGACGCCTCTAATCAACTTGAAAAACTAAACAGATCGAAAGGAGCCATTAAAGGCTACATTACGAAGCTAGAAAAGTCTATCGAAGACGAATCTACGAAATTTACTTCGGCCAGTGAAATTGAGGCGAAGTTAAAGCGAATTACGTGTCATCAACAAAAACTGGACGAGCTCCGTGAATGCTATTACGCCAGTGCAGCAAAGGAAGATTTACGGAGTATCGAGACAGATATTGACGACACTGAAGAACGCCTCGTAAAACTAGAGGTTAGTTTGAATGATTATTTAAAATCTTTCAATAATTGCAATATTGTTAAATCAAAGGTTAATGAAGTACCCATTGAATCGAAGCCCAACATACGCCTTCCAGAAATTCCTCTGCCTACCTTTTCAGGAGCTTATGAGGACTGGGGGAACTTTATAACTCAGTTTACTTCTTTAATATCTCAAAACCCCATCTTAAGTGACTCTCAAAAACTCTTTTATTTGCGTGCATCACTTAAAGATGAAGCTAAACACTTGGAGTCTGCTGACGATACTTTCGATTCTTTACTAAATGCGTTAACAGAACGCTTTGAAAACAAAAGATTGTTAGTTGATTCTCACTTTCTATCAATTATTAATCATGTAAAAATTCAGGACTCTAGTAAGGATATAAGAAGTTTAATTGACTGTGTGAAAAGAAACTTAAGAGCATTAAAACTTCTCGGCTACGAGCAAAATAATTTTTTAGATGTTGTTTTAATTAACATTCTCTTTCAGAAACTAGATAAGGAATCTATAAAACAATTCGATTTAACTTTAAAATCTAACCAAATCCCTGAATTAGAAAATTTACTATCGTTTCTTGAAAAGCGAAGTTCAATCTTGAATTCAATTAGTCGCGATCCATTTTCAGAATTGGCGACGAAGCCAGCGCCGGCTGCTAAACATTATAGCAACCCTAAGACCCATGCAAAAACGTTTATGATTAACTCCAACTCAAAAAATAAAAAGAGCTGCTCTCTTTGCGCCGAGAATAAAAATGATTCTTCATCGATTAACTATCATTCGTTAAATGTATGCCCTCTCTTTCTGAGAATGGATACGAAACAGAGATTTGAATATACGAAGAAAAATAACCTTTGCAAAAATTGTTCACAAGGGAAACATAAAACATGCTTCTCGAAATTTTGCTGTCCACGATGTGGCATGCGTCATCATTCCTTATTGCATTTTGATGATTCAACTAAATGCTCTCCTCTGGACTCTGAAACTGTCAATCAAATGAGCTCGGCGCCACACATAACCTCTCCTGTTTCCTCTATTGAAGAAGGGCGTAACCTATCTCTCGCTACTATTTCTGCGGAGCGCAGAACATCGCTGTTGTGTACTTGCACTGTTTTTCTGGAAGACAGATTTGGGGAAAGATTTCCTGTGCACTGCATTCTGGATACAGCGTCAACAATTTCAGTTTTAAGTGCCAGCGTAGCAGAAAGGTTGCAATTGCGAAAAGAAAGAGTTAATTCAGTAGTCGCTGGATTAAACAATTGCTCTCAAACACTACGATTTAAAACTAGTACTTTCTTCTCGAACGCCGATTCAAGTTTCAAGGAGAACATTGAATTCTTTATGGTAAATAATATCGTTGATTTCACGCCTTCTTCCGAGTTGCAAATTTCGGATTTAAGGCTTCCAGACTTTGTCCAGTTAGCTGACAAGACATTCTACAAGCCATGTCGTGTTGATGCCTTAACAGGGTGCGATTGGGCTTTACAAGTATTTAAAAATGACACATTAAAAATAAATGACCTCTTCTTAAGGGACTCAGTTTTTGGATACATAGTTTCCGGGTCAGTATCTAAACCTGATTTTTCTGCCAAAAAACATTGCTACCTAATTCATGACACTGAGCCAGTCGAGGAAAATTTGAATCGTTTTTTCTAGCTGGAATCTCTTGGAATCAGAGACGATCCCAAACTTTTCGAAGAAGACCAGGCCATGAACATTTTCAATGAAACTGTTAAATTCAGTAATGGTCGTTATGTTGTGAGTTTTCCATGGAAGCGTGACTACAATGAACTTGGCAACAATTTCTCTGTCGCCAAACAACGTTTTCAGAGTACTGTGAAACGACTTCAACAAAATCCCGAGATGAGGTTTAAGTATCAAGAAATCATTCAGGACTATCTCTCTCAAGGCATTATAGAGAAGGTTGAGAATCCTAGTTCGGTGTGCAATAATCCTGTTTATTACTTACCTTATCATGCGGTTATGAAGGACAGTGTTACTACCTCTACGAGACTAGTCTTCGACGCCAGTTCACATGAAAGTGGACAACTATCCTTGAACGACTGTTTATGGACTGGTCAGAACCTAAACTCCTTTATTTTTGATATTTTGGTAAATTTCAGGTTAAACAAGATAGCAATTTGTTCTGATATTTCAAAGGCGTTCCTCCAACTGGTTCTGGCAGAGAACCAAAGAGATGCAGTGCGTTTCTTGTGGCCTAACAACCAATTGTCAAAAGACAATTTTCAAGTGTTCAGATTTCAGAGAGTTCTTTTTGGAGTCAACGCTTCGCCATTTCTCTTGTCTGCTACCATCAAACACCACATCAAGAAATACAGTGAAGAATTCCCTACTACAGTTCAGCTCTTGGATAAGTGTTTTTATGTTGACGATTTTATCTCGGGTGCAGACAATTTTCAAGAAGCTCTTCAAATTTCTCGCAACGCAAAAGCCATTATGCAAGAGGCCAACATGACTCTTCGAAAATGGATTACTAATGATGTCAACTTGATGGATCAATGGAAGAGAGAAGGCCTTGACTTGTACCCAGTGGACTCTTCGGTCAGCCTGGTTTCAAACCTTACCAAGGTTCTAGGGCTGTCTTGGAGTACGAAAGAAGACTGCTTCATGATCCAGATCAAGGGTCTACTTCAGTTCCTTTCACTCAACAAAAACACCAAAAGGTTTCTCCTACAAGCTGTTGGAAAAATCTTCGATCCTCTTGGTCTTGTGGCGGCGCGAGCTTGTTGGCATGACATTTTGAACTCCATCGGCGTGAGATAAGATGATGTCTCGTGCGTTGCATAGCGACGGAAAAAATAACTTTCCTGGCGAGCAGTTTTATTTTTATTACTGTGTTCCATGAATATTTTCTTAGCATGTTGTATCGTTGGTGTTTATTTAGTTAATTAAAGTATAATAAATTTATGTTAAACTAAAATGGAGTCAGATTACTAATCCAAGGATCACAACATCTCTAAAGTGGTGATTTTTACGGACTCTGAACTTTCATGAGTAACCTTATTGCGAATACCGGCTGAACTGGAAAGTTTCACGGATTGTAATAAGAAGTGCAAGCACCAATGTGAAAGTAAAGTGGCCTGAATGGTTTATTTTTGAAGATTGTGGCAATTCGATCGTTTCGAATTTGAATGTTGCTAGGCAATACACCATCTCCGAATAATTAATAAAGAATTTCACAACTTGGTGAGTGATGAATTAGATCCTGCTCGGTGACCATTTTCGTATTTTGTAAGAGTTTTCTTGCGCTTTCGTATATAAATATGTCCCACGAGGGTGATCAGGATACATTTTCGTTACCTGCCACAATGGAAGTGGCTAGAGTTGCATTTCGTCCGCCCCCATTTTGGGAAAATAACCCAGAATTATGGTTTTGCCAACTTGAGTCACAGTTTCACATTTCTGGTATCACAGCAGATGCCACAAAATTTCATTCTGTGGTTACAGCCTTGAATGCAAGTGTACTTTCTTGTGCAACCGATTTAGTTCGCACACCCCCCCACTGAAAATATGTACATAACTTTAAAATCGCGAATTTTAAGCAATTTTGTGCAATCTGATTATTTTCGCCTCAAGCAACTTTTGCAAGATTTAACCCTTGGCGATAAAAGGCCTACGCAGCTACTTCTCGAGATGCGGAATTTGGCCGATGGGAAAATTACTGACGAAGTCTTGAAATCTTTGTGGCTTCAACGCCTCCCTGTTTCTATGCAACAGATTTTATCTGTAAGCAGTGAAACTTTAGATGGGCTGTCAAAAATAGCCGACAAGGTCAATGAAGTATCAAGTTGCACACTTGCGGTTTCTAGTGTATCATCAGGACATGAAAAGACAGATATTCAAATTCTACGGGATGAAATGGCAGCACTTCGCGCTGATATGAAAAGTTTGTTAAATGGCTCTAAACAGCGCTTTCGAAGTCGTAATAGAAATAGAACAACCACCCGTAGTAGAGAGGGGTCATGCAATGTTTTATGCTGGTACCACAAACGTTTCGGAGATAAAGCCCGTGATTGCATTAAACCATGTGAGTTTACGGAAAACAATTAAGCGCGTCTGTTTTAACGGCGGCAGATTGCAGCTTACTTTCCAGTATTCTGTTTGTTATTGACAAAAATTCCGGCTTTCGTTTTTTGGTCTATTGTGGTGCTGCAATAAGCTGCATTCCCGAAGGACTTGTGAAAGAAAGCACACCTTCGGAACTTTTCCTTTACGCGGCTAACGACAGTAAAATTCGCACTTACGGTACTAAGAAGTATAATTTAGATATCGGGTTGCGTCGAGTATTTACATGGGTTTTTTGGATAGCTGATGTTTCGCATCCGATTTTGGGCGCAGATTTTTTGGAGCATTTTGGTCTTGTGGTAGACGTTAAAAATAGACAGCTTGTTGATGGCCTAACTAAGCTTATTGCCAAAGCCACAATTTGTCCTGGTCCCACATTAGGATTAACTCTAATTTCAGAGGCATCCCCGTACCATAAAATTCTGGCCAAATATCCCCAACTTGTTAACTTTAATTTAAGTAATGAGAGAATGACTCATTCTGTTACTCATTGTATTGAGACAAAAGGTCCACCTGTATATTCTAACGCTAGGCGCTTATCGCCAGAAAAACTTAAAATCGTCAAAAAAGAATTTGAAGAACTACTACAAAAAGGAATAATTCGACCTTCTAGTAGTCCTTACGCAAGCCCAATACATCTTGTACCAAAGAAAAATAATACTTGGCGAATTGTAGGTGATTTTCGGCGGTTAAATTTCCAAACTATCCCGGATAGATATCCCCTTCCTCACATTCAAGATTTTTCACATAGACTTGCAGGGAAAAATATTTTTTCAAAGGTAGACCTCGTAAAGGCCTATCATCAGATTTCCATAGAACCTAAAGACATTCCAAAAACCGCAGTCATTTCCCCGGTGGGGCTTTTTGAATACGTAAAAATGTGCTTTGGATTACGTAACTCTGGACAAACTTTTCAGAGGTTTATGGACGAAGTCTTACGCGGTCTTGAGTGTTGTTATCTCTACCTTGATGATTTTCTTATTGCCTCAAGTGATCCCAAAGCTCACGAGTCTAACCTTAATAGAGTTTTTGAAAGGTTAAGTGAGTATGGTATAGTTATAAACTTGGAGAAATGCGAGTTTGGTAAAAGTGAAATTGAATTTCTGGGTTTTCATGTCTCTGGTAAAGGAATTTCTCCTCTTCCAGCCAAAGTTCAGGCACTCAAAGAGTACAATCTTCCTAAAACGGTTGATGAACTTCGTCGTTTTTTGGCAATGCTAAATTTTTATCACAGGTTCCTTAAGAACGCTGCTGGTGTTCAAGCGTGTTTGTATGAGCTTACAAAAGGCAAAGCCAAAAAAGACAAGACCCCAATTGTTTGGAACGAGGCTAACGAGAAAGCATTTAATGAGTGTAAAGAAATGCTAACTAATGCTACACTTTTAGTGCACCCTCTTCCGAATGCAGAGTTGACTCTTGTTACTGATGCTTCTAAAATTGCAATTCGTGCCGCATTGCATCAATCTGTAGGTGACAATTTGGAACCTTTAGGGTTTTTTTCGCGTAAATTAACACCAGCTGAGTGCAAATATAGCACTTACGATCGAGAATTGTTAGCGATATATTCTGCGATTCGTCATTTTAGACATATGGTAGAGGGACGTGAATTTAAAGTTCTGACTGATCATAAGCCTTTAATATATGCATTTCAGCAAAAAACAGATAGATGTTCTCCGAGACAACAGAGACATCTTGAATTTATAAGTCAATTTACCACGGATTTCCCTCACATTTCTGGCGACAAGAATCCAGTTGCCGACGCGTTTTCTCGTATTTCTGCAATTCAGGTCCCAGGACCTTTAGACTACGACGAAATGGCCATCGCGCAGGATTCTGATGAGGAGATGCAACCTTTGATCGGCGCCGATTCTGGTCTTGAGTTGAAGCCTTTGACATTCCCCTCATCAAGCCGAAGTATTTTTTGTGATGTATTCAATGGTACTGTGAGGCCCTATGTCCCAGTTTCATTTCGTCGCAGGGCGTTTGATATTTGTCATGGACTTTCTCACCCTTGCATTAAGGCTACGACTGATTTAGTTCGTAAGCGTTTTGTTTGGCGAGATTTGACAAAAGACTGCAAAAATTGGTGTAGGAATTGCATACCTTGCCAAAAGTCAAAAGTGCAACGCCACAATAAATCAGTGCTCCAGTCGTTTCCTTCACCCAACGCCAGATTTTCACAAGTCCATATCGACATAGTGGGACCCTTGCCTCCATCGAAAGACTGTCGTTACATTTTGACCTGCGTAGATAGGTACAGTAGATGGCCTGAAGCCATTCCAATAAAGGATCAGACAGCTGAGACGGTAGCACAGGCTTTTTACGCTAATTGGATTGCTCGTTTTGGTGTACCCGATATTGTAACTACTGACCGATGAACTATATTTGAAAGCAACCTTTTTGCTTCTCTTACTAAGTTGTTAGGGGTACATCGGATCAGAACCACTGCTTATCACCCAATGAGTAATGGCGCTGTAGAGCGTATGCACCGCCAGCTTAAGGCAGCCATCAAGTGCCACAGCACAGAAAGGTGGTGTGACGTCCTCCCTACCGTTCTCTTGGGGATGCGTTGCAGTCTCAAAGACGACATACAGGCAACTGCTGCGGAAATGGTGTATGGAACTACTTTGCGACTTCCTGGTGAATTTTTTAGGAATTCTTCAGAGCCAGAAGACATCTCGCAAGCTGAGTTTGTGAGAAGGTTACGTGCAGAGATGAGAGAGGTACGTCCTGTCCCATTCTCACGGAGACCTTCACGGAGACCTCCACCGAACGTCCTTGTGTTTGTGAGAACTGACGCGGTAAGACGACTCCTGGAACAGCCCTATAAAGGACCATGGAGAGTCGTATCTCGAGCTGACAAGTTCTTCGTGTTAGAGGTTAACGGGCATCATAACACGGTGTCGATTGATCGCCTGAAGCCTGCTTTTATGGATAACGACGGGCTCCAGAAAGATCCAGTTCCTTCAACGATTCCAATTCCTTCAACGACTCCAGTTGTCTCAAAGACTCCAGTTCCTTCATCTACTCCAGTTCCTTCATCTACTCCAGTTCCTTCACCGACTCCAGTACCTTCACCGACTCCAGTACATTCACCGACTTCAGTTCCCTCAACAACAGCAGCTCCCTCAACGATTCCGGACAATTCCTTGTCAAGTTCCTCAACGAGTGCTCCGACGGAAGTAATAGTTACCAAGTCCGGTAGACGGGTGCGGTTCATCGATCGCTACGGATATTAACTTGGATCGTCCCTTGGACTGGTGGGGGACCCCTGTGGCGGCGCGAGCTTGTTGGTATGACATTTTGAACTCCATCGGCGTGAGATAAGATGATGTCTCGTGCGTTGCATAGCGACGGAAAAAATAACTTTCCTGGCGAGCAGTTTTATTTGTATTACTTGTGTTCCATGAATATTTTCTTAGCATGTTGTATCGTTGGTGTTTATTTAGTTAATTAAAGTATAATAAATTTATGTTAAACTAAAATGGTGTCAGATTACTAATCCAAGGATCACAACATCGCTAAAGTCTACTCACTCCATTCACTATACGTGTGAAGTGTCTACTGCAAAAGCTATGGCAAAGGAAAATTCCTTGGGATACTACTTTGCCTCAAGACATCCAGCAATGGCATCAATGGTGTTCCGAGCTACCACTTCTAGACGAATTCAAGGCTCCGAGATTGGTTCTGGATTCAACTGCTGAAGAAGACGACATCGTGAAAATTCATTGTTTTTGTAACGCTAGCAAAAATTCATTCGGTGCTTCAGTGTATTTACGAGTGATCAAGAAAGAGTGTGTTACAGTGAATCTCGTCGCTTCAAAAAGTCGTGTTGCCCCTCTAAAAGCAATAACTTTACCACGTATGGAGCTGCTTGGAGCTCTAGTGGCTGCTCGACTTACGTGCAAGGTTCAGAAAATTATCGAATCCAAGAAACCTATTTCACTAAAATTGTGGACTGATTCTCAAATTGTGCTATATTGGATAAAGGGATCCTCTAAAAGGTGGAAACAGTTTGTTGCCAACCGTGTAAACGAGATAAAATCCCTACTAACTGATCCCAATAACTGGTTTCATTGTCCAGGTAAGGAAAATCCGGCCGATCTGTTGTCCAGAGGAACATCGGTCGAAACACTCATTCGACCAGATTCAATGTGGCTGAATGGCCCTGAATTCCTTCACACACTGGAATCCCTTCCACTTTCAGAATCTATTTGTGTGCCTGAAGAAGAATATGTTACTGAGCTTAAAAAATCCTACATTTCTAATGATATTACTTTATTAAGTGTTAATGATAATGCTTTAATTGATAAGTTATTGAGTTTTAGTAACAATTTTGTAACTAACTTGAATGTATTGAGTTATGTTTTCAGATTTATTAACGCATGCAGAGGGGTTTTGATTCAAAAGGGTTATATTTCTGCTTTAGAAAGAACCATCGCAGAAACTTTTATAATTAAGGGGATTCAAAAACAAAATTTTCCCTCTGATATTCAGCATCTTGAAAGAGATGGTATGGTATCACCCTCAAGTAAAATTAAATCCTTATCACCATTTCTTGATTCTAAAGGTGTTTTAAGAGTGGGTGGTCGTCTAACTAATGCAAACATTTCTTATGGTCGGAAACATCCAATCATATTACCCAACAAATCTAAAATTTCTGAAATGATTATTCGAAATTGTCATGTTAAATACTTTCATTTAGGCCCTCAATCCTTGCTGTATCAATCCGACAAAAGTATTGGATATTAAGTGGTAGAGACCTCTGTCGAAAGGTCACTCATAACTGTATAAAATGCTTCAGAGTCAATCCTAAAGAAGGCTTTCAAAAAATGGGTGATTTGCCCAAGGAAAGAGTTAATCCTGATTTTGTATTTAATAACGTTGGTATTGACCTATGTGGTCCGTTTTTCATAAAGAACAAATTGCAGAGAAAGGGTCCGTTCTTAAAAATATATGTATTTTTGTTTGCATGGCCACTAAGGCAATACATTTGGAAATTGTATCCGACTTGACGTCGGAATCATTTATTGCTATACTGAAACGTTTTATCGCTCGCAGGGGGAAATGTAGGAAGATTTTTTCTGACAATGCAACTAACCTGGTTGGTGCAAACCGAGAATTGAAACAATATCTCAATTCGGTTCTCAAACATGGAAAGGAAATTGAAAAATTCACTTCAGAAGAAAATATTGAATGGGTTCATATTCCTCCCCTTGCTCCAAATCAAGGGGGGCTGTGGGAGGGAGGTGTTAAATCCTTCAAATACTACTTCCGGAGAGTCGTGGGTAATACAAACCTTACATATGAGGAATTTTTGACTATCATGAATCAAATTGAGATGATATTAAATTCGCGCCCTCTTACTCCACTTTCTTCTGATGTAGAAAACTTTGAGGTTTTAACCCCTGCCCACTTTCTCATTGGAAGACCAATGACTGCAATTGTGGAACCTTATATGACTGATACTGTAGATAATAGGTTAAGCAAATGGCAATTTATCACGAAAAGGGTTCAAACTATTTGGAAGCAGTGGAGTACAAATTCTGAATAATTTGCAACAAAAAAACAAATGGTTTTTCAAAAAGGACAATGTCAAAGTAGGTGACATGGTGATAATTAAGGAGGACAATTTACCTCCATGCAAATGGTTACTAGGTCGTATCATTGAAATGTACCCAGGGACGGACAACATTGTACGTGTGTGCGATGTAAAAACAAAGTCGGGGATATTGAGGAGAGCTATCTCAAAATTGTGTGTATTGCCATTGGAACTGTAATTATTTTCTGTAATATTTTATTATTAATACATATTGTATTAATTTTAGTTCCTTCCTAAATTTCTTGTTTTAATTTCTTGTAGTGATTTGTTAATTTCAATGTAGTATTTTGTGTGCTTTTCTAAATTGTCACTTTTCTTAATTGTGTTATATAAAATGCTGTAAATGTGTTGATTTAGCACTCTGTGCAAGGCCGGGCGGGATGTTAGCGCGCAAGCGCCAGTGTATCGCCAAATCCAATTGGCGACCGGCCAACTTCGCAAACAGAGGAGAGAGTTAACTAACTCGATCCTTCGAGACCATTCTTGTCTTGGATAGCGTATCTTGTGAGCGGGCTTACGGCCCCATCTTCTCATTCTCTAATACTGCAATAGTCTTTACTCAAGTTAATGTTTATTCAAGTTTAATAAATCAGCAGAAAAGACATCTACGGTCCGTCGTTATTTCAAAGACAAACATTCACACTCGTTCACTATTTCACAACGAACAAGTATTATATTTTTATTGAAAGTTGTGCGATGTTCCACACCCCTAGTTTTTATTTAGTTCGAAATTATATGTCTAAGTAGTTAAATGTATGGGGACATACATAAATTACACCGTACTCAAGGGTTTGAGGGAGGGGATTTGTTCAAAGTTATGGTCCATGACATGGAGGGGGTGTGGGGTAATCGTTTGCGAGACGTAAAAAGCTAACTTTTGCGTAAAAAAATTAAACAGCATCTTTTTTTTTTTCCTTCTCTTTTTTTCCCCAATAAACAATTTAATTTTAGTCATTGAAGATCAGTTTGATCAAGAAAGTTAATCTGCAACAAATAGGACTTAATTCTATCTGAGTTGATTACAAAATTTCATACATATGCATTTTTTTTTTTTAAATTTTGAAATTGATTAAAAATTAATTAAACTATTTTTAGGAGAGGTTGGGACAGCAAAGTCACGTAATTTTAGAGGTGTGGATAGCTCAAACATGACAAGATGAAGGGTGATAAAAAAAATTTAATGTCTATGACATTACTTATATAAATTCTTTGCAATATAAAATGGAAAATATTTCGTGGGGGGTGGGGTTAAACCCTATAACCCTATCCTTGGATACATCCTTGCTAAATATTAAATGTATTTATTAATGATTGACAAAAGAATTATATTTTGAATTTTATATAATTCAATGGATATATAGACCTCTAGCGGCCGTCCAGTTCAACAAATCAAGCTGAGATTTCAGGTATAATTATTCAAAGGGTATGAGCTCGAGATTCTGTGAATGGCAACAAAATGGCACTCACTGTCAGTTATAGTTACAGAAACTCGAAATTTTTGAATAGCAACACCTACTTTTTCCTGTAGCAAAATACTCGGCGCAAGCGAAAGCCCTAAATAGCGTTGGAACGATACGTGTACCACAAAAAACGGACGCGTTATTATCGCACAAAAAACATCAGCAAATGGCCAACAAAAAACGCGATCCGTTCGCACGATGGAAATTTGTATATGACAGAGGCCAAAGTTCACATCTGTGCCATCACAGACAATTTTATTGGTTTTCTGTGTGACCCGATCGTGTTATTATTAGTCATTCGCAGAACTGTTTTTTGTGCGTGCATAATGCATCCGTTTTTTGTGATACTCGTACCATTCTAAAAACTCCTTAGGGTTTTCATTTGCGCTGACCATTTTGCGACAGGGAAAGTAGGTATGGCCATTCGAAAATTTCGAGTTTTTATAACTATAATTGTAACCGTGAGCGCCATTTTGCTGCCATTCACAGAGTTTCGAGCTCATACCACTGAATAACTATACCTGAAATCTCATCATGATCTGTTGAATGGAATAACTGCTAGAGGTCCATATATCGGCAAAGTTTCTTTATGACCACCCTGTATATTATTTACTTTGAAATAAATGTATGTATTTTTTTAGTATCGTCAATTACGCAATGGAAGTTGAAGAAAAACTGGTTAGCATTGTACGGGTAGTTGTAAGTAATATTTAACCATTATATTGAAAAATGTCACACAAAAGCATGTATCATCACATTTTATGTTTCATTGCAATTACTGTGATAATGCCTTTTAAGGTGTTTAAAACATCCCTACATTTAAAATTCCAGTAAAAATTTGATAAAGGAGTAAACTGTTAAAAAACTTTCTCTTCCCTTACGTATTACATTAATGACAGTTTCTCTTCTGCTTTACTTATCCGAGCTGAATACTGCGTTGTCGCCAAACTTTTAGCTGATTTCTTTAATTTAGCGGTCTCTCTCTCTCTCTCATTATTATTATTTTTTTTAATAATGTAATAATTATCGCACAAAATATCGCTAAACTGGACATTGTTTAAATTAAGGAAAATATGAAAATGAGCATTACACCAATCCATGCCAAATTTAAATGTAGTGACCAGAAATGTAATGTAATTGAAAGGTAAAATATTACATGTAATGTAATTGAAAGGTAAAATATTACACATCCTTAATTTTATGATGAATAGACAATCGTCTCACAACTCTAGGTTTTAAGGCGACATGGTACCCAACAAATTATTTTCAGAAATTGCACCACTAAAATTTAAACTATAGTAATT
Source organism: Linyphia triangularis (assembly GCA_963978545.1). NCBI lineage: Eukaryota > Metazoa > Arthropoda > Arachnida > Araneae > Linyphiidae > Linyphia > Linyphia triangularis. The sequence continues at coordinate 72,044,968 of OZ021726.1, forward strand.
TTACATTGTGTTGATGGTAAGTAAACATAATTTAACCTACAAAAATATTTTAAATAAATAATTTTTGATTAATTCAATTTTTTTTAACTTTTTTCGAAATGCTACTCCTTCCACAATTTTAAGTAATTTTCCATGAATATATCATATTATAATTGTTAACAATATTTAGAATGGATTTGAAGATGCAAGCTATGGAAAAGGTTTTATATGTTTTTACACTAAAAACAGCAGAAAAACGACGTTTTTTTTCAAGTTTTCAACTTTTCAATTAAAAAAAAAAAAACTAAACATAGCAGACCTTATTCCATATTAACTTTTGTGTATATAAATACGCTCTAAAAATTTCCCAGTCATAACTTTATTTTGAAAAAAGCCTTAGGGATTTAAAAGCACTCAAACTGAAAATTAGCGAACTGAGAAAAACAGAGTTAAAGATTTCTTTTTCAGCTTTGATAGTGTAAGATGGTTTAGAAAATACAATATAACTTTTTATCTATCAAAGGTACAAGTAAAAATGTTTGCACAGCTATTCAGAAAGATATTCTCTACATTATGGGATAAAAATTGAAAAATTGGTATTTTCGTCCTTTTTTGGGTACCATGTCCCCTATGTAAAGTCATTAGAGTGTTCTTAGGTTTTATACCCTGTATAACTGAGTGTTTTCTATACAATATATTAGCGTCAAATTATTCTTAGAAGTGGTGTGTTAGTGACAGTTGCTAAGAAAAATTTAATCTTTAATAAAATTCAACTTTTATTTAGAGTAAATAATATGTATTATATGTATTAAAATGATAATTAAAATATTCTTATCAGTCCTCCATCTAAGGTAAATTGAGAATATCCGTTGCATATATTTGTTTTAACTGGATAATTTAAACTAATAATGATAATTTAATTTTTGTGTCCAATTCGATATAATTTCTTCAGTTATTATAATTTTAATTTTTGATAGGATACGCATATGATTTTATCTTTATTAATGACAAAATTTCAATTGATTATCTAAGTATTTTGCAGAACATGATTGACAGTCTCTCGTTAAATTAAACAATTTTATGCGATGTTAATTTTCTAAAACATATGTTTCACCATGGAATAATGTAAATTTTGTATTCACTTTTAGAAAAGCAAAATGTTGAGTAGAGATGAAGTGAGTACAATATTTATTATTTTTTAATTTTAAAATCTTAAATTTTATTTGCAAATAATTTTAACTCAAAAGTGGGTGATAAAAGTAACATTTTGCAAATTACTTATAAACTATTGAAAAAAATCACAATTTTGTCATTCAAATCTCAAATGGTATTTTATTATATTCGAAAAAAATAATAATAATAATAATAATAATTTCTAAATATGAATACCCTAACTGATATTTTTAAATATACATGCCCTAAGCAAATATCAAAGCACTAACTTTCCTCAGAATTTACAAATTGTTAAAAAATACATAATATTGAATAAGGTATAGTCTCCCCCCCCCCCCCCACCACGAAAAAAAAATTAAAAAATCTGAACGATGGCTATATCTTCGGTTTTAATTATCGTAGAATCTTGCAGTTTGCACCAAAATGTTTTGCTTACGATTTTTATATGTCTGGTGCCCTTTTGAATGAAGAAAGGTGACATATTGTCCAATTGACCATTTTCAGATTGAACCATGAAAAAAGCAGGAGAGATAACGGATTGAGGTGTATTAGGGGTAATGGAATCGATTGTAATGGAAGTTTCAGGAAGTGTTTTTTTTGTTGTTTTTTTTATGTTGTCATTTTAATTTTTCATTAATCTTTGGTAACTTGATTTGGATGTGGAAGTTTGTTGGAGAATTGGGCCTCCCGTGGGTCTCAGAGGGGAAAAATAAGCCATTATAAATAAATTAAATCACTCGATGTATACCCGCGCCAACCACCGAGCGAAGCAAAGGTAGCAGCTACCGGGGCTAGCTAAGGGGTAATACGTCGAGGTCGTTCTAGATGGTCAGGATGTGGGCCAGGTCGAGCACCATGATCCACCCAACCCCAGGGGCGTACTGGGACATAAAACCGGCCCTGTGATTTTAGATTTATGCCGGCCCAAATTTTAATTATAATCATTTATCAAATTTTAATTATTTTTGTTAATAAAATTCCACTAATTAATTAATTTTAATAAGGAAATATTTTGAAAAACTAATAAATTTTATTATTTAAATATTTATAATGAATAATTAATTTCGATGATTATATAAATTTATTTATAAATTTTTATAATTTAATTGTTTTAATAATTAGTTTAATTAACTAAATTTTTCTCTATTTTTAATCCTTATATCCCCTTTGAGTGAACTTAGTTTAATAAACTATTGATAGTTTGTTACAAAATAAAACTATATCTAAATTGCAAAATAAAGATTGCTTAGGTTTATAAAAAATGTTTATAGAAAATGACATTCGAAATTATACTATATACTTAACTTTAAAAGGTGTAAAATAAGTAAAGAGTCGTAATACTAGAGATCTTTGTCATTTGAACAAATATCATTGCTGTTTGGTTCTATATCTGCACACGTAGATGAAACTTCTAAAGTTTTGTTTAAATGATTATTAATCTCAAAGTGTCTATTGCTACGTTATGATTTGTAACAATAGTTTTATCCGTTGATCCAAAGAACATATCTTTTATAGATAAACATTGCTTTGCTTGTTTTGCAAGACATTTTCTTTTTTTACCATCCATTTTACCAAATTAGACAAAAATCTGGATAAATAAAAACTGTCGTTAAAAAAAACTTTAAAATCCATTTTGTTTCAAAATTAATCAAAAACTTGGGACTTTGAAAAATTACGTGATGGCGTAAAGTTAGGCGTGAATTATTCGAAAATATTGAGGAGAACGGGGAAGGAAAGAAGAAGAGCAGAGTTCAAATATAGAAAAATATGTGATGGATCATAACATGCACAAATTCGTGACAGTACTATTATAATTAAACGTATACAAAAATTGAGGAACTTGCATATATAAATAGGTTTATCAAGTTTTAATGCTCTGACATTAAAGTTAGGTTTTTAGCAAACATATCTTAACTTTCTAATTTCTTCAACAGATAACTTTGATTTCTACGAAATATATTTTAACGAGTTATTGGTTAAACTCATGAATTTCTATTAAGATTTTATCCTTTTTTAAATTTACCACTACTTAATTTCTTTTTTTTTAATAATTATTTTTAAACAGTTCATAATGGAAGATTGTTTGGCCCATACCCAATTGTAATTCTATTCTATTTAAATAATTTTAGACAAAATAAAATTGCATTACAACACAAAATAAAATAATCACCTCTTGTCTGTGGAGTGAATCAAATTATCTACATAAAATCGTATAATTTTGATTATAATAAGAGATGTATCTCTTATTATTTATAAAAATGGTTTAATAATTTTTATTTACAATTAAATCACTCTCAATAACATCTTAATCAATAATACTAAATTTTTTTTAAAAAAAGATTATACGGACTTCAAAAAATAACTATGAATGGAAGATGTGTGATACAGAAAATTTAATTTTTCTGATTTCGAAAACAAAATGTATAAAAAGCTTAGATTTCGAATTGTACTCTAAACAAACAATGTTAAGTAGATCACTTACACAATGCAATGTGTAAGGAAGGCTGGCAAGTAGGCTTGTCCTATTTGGAGCCTTCTAAAGTACGGACATATTTGCTTAACATCATAAAAGATTTCGTAGAATAAAACATAGTCCGTATGACTAGGATAGAGCTTTTATTCTTTAGGTTCGTATCGTTGCATCTCTCAGCGTAGAATAAGAGATTATAGTGGCTTACGTATTAAAGAGGACGACAGAGGGTGCTCGCAGGCGTGCCTCACATTTCCCCACTAAAAAGATTTGATTGCGTCTTTTTAAAGACCTGTCAAATTAATTTAAGTTCTAAATTGAAAAAAATAAAATTTTAAACATTTGAATCACTAGTTTACAGTTATCATGTAATTAAACTAAGAAAGTAAATTTAACTCTTAAAAATATAAACAAGTAGGAAATGAAAAATATGTAAATAAACACAATATCATAAATCTGCACTCAATATTCTAACCATAGGTAACACACTTCATGAGAAAGAAAAAAAGAGTTCAAGTGTCATTTAGTTTGGCATCATTTTTCCAGTGGGTTGCAGTTAAACGAGACAGAGAATCGGCATTCAGATGATCTTTTCCACGACGATAAGTTAGTAAGGCATGGAAGCGTTGTAAAGCTAAGGCCCATCGTTGTAGCCTAGGACTTTGTGAAGCACATTCCGTAAGAAACTTCAGAGGGTTGTGGTCACTAACTATAATTATTTCAGATCCAAAGATGTACGTCTCGAATTTCTTAATGGCAAAAATGACGGCAAAGGCTTCTTTCTCTATAACTGCATATTTCTCTTGAGTGTTTGATAACTTTTTACTAGCGAAGGCTATTGGATGTTCAACATTTTGCTCGTCACGCTGGGCGAGACAAACACTGACGGCAAATGAAGAGGCATCAGCGTATATGATGAAAGGTTGTTGGAAATTTGGTGAATAACATGTGGGAGCATTGCATATAGCAAGCTTAAGTTTTGCAAAAGCTTCGTCTTCTTCCTTCTGCCATCTCACGTTATTGGGTGCTCTCTTTTTTGTTAACTTGGTCAATGGGCGAGCTATTTCGGAAAAATTTGGAACATATGCTCTGTAATAGGACAAAAGTCCCAAGACACTGCGTACGTCTTTCTTAGTAGTTGATGCTTCCAGGTTCTCGATAGCTTTGATTTTATCTGGATCTGGTTCATGTACGCCGGATCCTACAATATGACCAAGGAATCTTATTTTAGGCCTTGCGAAGTCACATTTCTTGAAATTGGCTGTGAAGTTGGCTTCTTCTAACATATGCAGGACTGCGTCGATGTGTTTTATGTGCGAGTCCCAATCTTCAGAAAAAATTGTGACATCATCAATATACGATGCGCCATAGTCCTTATGCTTGTATAGCACTTCATTCATGGTGGGCTGGAAGGTTGCGGCTGCGTTTCGTAGACCGAAGGGTAACACTGTAAAGAAGTACTGACCCCTATGAGAGACGAATGAAGTCAGGGCTTGACATTCGGGGGCCAATCGAATCTGCCAGTAACCTTTCAGTAAATCAATCAATGTGATGTACTTGGCTTTTGATACTTTGTAAATCAAGTCAGTAGCATTCGTCATAGGGAAAGCGTCTACTTCAGTCTGTGCGTTGAGATACCTAAAATCTATACATAAGCGAACGGATCCATCTTTCTTCGCTACACACACAACTGGGTGAGCATATTCACTTTCGGAGCGAACAATCAGTCCAAGTTGTAATAACTCCTCAATTTGACGATCAACCTCATCCTTCAATATTTCAGGGATTCGGTATGGATTCTGCTTCTTTGGTTCACTTCCAGGCTTCAATTTAATGTGGTGTTCTACAACTTTTGCAATTCTCGGAGTACCAGACATCAGCATAGAGTGCTTCTTTAGTAGACTCATAAGCACTTGCCCTTTGGATGGATCAAGGTGCATCAAGTCTAACTTCAGGTCAGGGTATATCTCACTAGGAACCAGTGGGACTATTCTTGGCGTACTCTCGATTTCTCCAAAGTCAATGTCAGCGTCATAAATGACTCCAACGTTGTTAGTAGAAGACTTGAATTCTCGTATTTTGTTAGCATGCACATGCCTAGTGCTTGCATCTGGGAGCTGAACTATATAACTGTAGGCAGTATGTTTTTTAACAATAGTGACGGGTCCAGTCCATCTGGCATACATCTTGTGGTCACTGTCGGGTATCAGGACAATCACTTTGTCTCCTTCTTTAAAATCTTTATGTCGTGCTTTCCTATTATGGTAGTATGCGTAAGCTTTCTGTTTTTCTGTGGCTGAGATTCCTGCATATTCCGCTGCGTTTTCTAGCTTCATCTTCAAATCATTGAGGTACTCAGTCACTGACTTGAGCTGGCATAGGGGAATTGGAGTTTCATTGGTCCACGTTGTCTTCAATATGGAAAGAGGTCCCGTTGGGCGTCTACCATATAGCATCTGAAAGGGGCTAACTCCGGTTGTGGCATTGGGAACTTCACGATATGCCCACAGAAGGTAAGGAAGGTACTTGTCCCAATCCTTAGAGTGTTCTCGCATCGTGTGGTGAATCATTCCTTTCAAGACTGCATTAAATCTCTCAACGAGCCCATTGGACGCTGGGTGGTAGGGAGTGGATAATCTTGGGGAGGACAAAATCCTTTCTAAAAATTCTTTAGTCAGGGAGGCAGTGAAATTGGTTCCCTGGTCCATGGCTACTACCTTAGGGATGCCAGTGCGAGTGAAAATTTGTAGCAACGCTTCACAAGTAACTTTAGCAGATAAATTCTTCAAAGAGACGGCTTCTGGCCACCTAGTACATTGATCAACAGCGCAAAGAACATACTTGAATCCACGTCTGTTCGGTTCTACTGGCCCAATTAAATCTACGTTTATAATTTGGAACGGTTCATCTGGGCGAGTAACGGGTGTGATGGGAACTTCGTCGAAGGGACGCTTCTTAGCTTGGAATTGACACGATACACATTTATCACAGAAGTCATCTATCTCCTTCTTTATACCTGGCCAATAAAATGAGTACTTAAGTCGTTCTGCTGTTTTCTTTTTACGGAGATGACCACCCCATAAACTAGCATGAGCGAGCTCTAAAAGCTGTTTTCTTCTTTGCACCGGGACCACGAGTTGGCTGACTGACTCTCCTAAAATCTTATCTTTACGATACAAGAAATTATCCAAAACAAAAAAGTTGTTTACCTCTCGCTTGGCATCTTGCCAACACGCTTCAAGGGTCAAGTCATTTGCTTGTTGATATCGGAACATTTCCGAGTCAGATTTTAACTCATTAGGTAGAATAGAATTAACTTGGTTTACCATATTATCAATTACACTGTCCTTATTAACACTAATATCATCATCATTATTTATATAAAACACTTCAATATTATTAAAAGGCATTTCAGAATTTTCAATAATACTAAGCTCACTATTACTACCTATGGACTCAAAATATTGCACAGTTTTCTCAAAAGTTAAGTTATATAAATTATCACTCTTAATAATATTATCATCAATATTGTGGGAGTTTTCAATTACATTATTTGAGGTATCAACAACATGAATATTTGCATTACAACAATCAACACTTAACTCACCTGAATCATTTGAAATTATTCTATTATATGTATTTAAAGATAACAACATGTCATTAGATAACTCATCAACCATCGCACAAGTAAAATATACGGGTTCACAAAATTTACCATCTTCTGTACACTTTGATAATGGTATATTTATTAAAGGGGCTTTGAGCTTATGACCAAATGCTGAAGTTAACACCACTTGGCCATGTGGGTCTTTATAGTGCTGGGGTACTAAATTACATCTAATTATTGTTACCTGGGTTCCAGAATCTGCGACTGCATTTATTTTAACATTATCACATAACACTTCAATGGTTGGCAAACGATTAAAAATTTTATCACTCTCGTACTTCATGCCGTTTAATTTTAACAAGTGGTCGGACGATATTTTGGCTGTCAAACAATTAGAGACGATTGCATTTGTACTCTTCCTATTTGGGTCGTGTAGTAGAGTACCATGAAATTTGGAGTTACATACATCGCACTTCAACATTGACTTACAGCGTTTTGCACCACAGTTCACACCATAGCAAAGAAAACACCGATTGCTTAACTTTAGTTCTTACTTCCGCTGCTCCGGGGTCAGAGGGCAACTTTCGTCGTTTCCATGGTTACCGTAAAAAACACAAAAATCTTCTTTCGGCGCGTTGACGTAATTTACACTAGTAAACTTCCCGTTGGCGCGATTTGGTGTACTCCTCCAGTCTTGGTGGCGTCTAGATGCTGACGTAACATCACTGCGCTGCTCTGAGAGGGGGCAGCAATATATTTCGCCAATTCCCTTTGCGAAACCTGTCGCTGGATATGGGCCATGAGTTTTCCTAAATCAAAACAGTCAGTTTCTTCTTTAGTAAAATCAAGCATTATTTCTGAGGGTAGCTTTTTAAAAATCACTGTTGATAACATGCTTCCATAAGATTCTGCTGATACGTTCAGGGTAGCAAGGGATCTCATATGAACACTACATGTATCATACAGTTTCCTTAAATTATATAAATCATTACTGTGTGCTACTTGAGGCAAGTTCATGAGTTGGGACATATGAAAGTTAATTAAGTTTTCCGTTTTGCCGAAACGTTCGATTAAGATGTCCATAGAATTTTTATAATTATCTTCACTTATCGACAGTCCTTGAATAGCATAGAGCGCCGGGCCATCAAGTAAGCTTAATAAGTAACAATGTTTTTCAATTGCAGAAAGCGAAGTGTTGTTGTGAATAGCTATGTCATAACTATTTTTCCAAGAAATCGAGTTTTTAATGTTACCATTAAAGCTACTAATATTTAATTTTTTAAGTTGTGAATAACCACTTTTTACAGTACTTGTTTCACTAACCTGGCACTGCACATGAGTCGCCGCTAGAACAGAACGGGCCGGCATATCTCCTTCCCTAGTCTGCCGATGAATGTCTGTTAACGCCAAACATTTCGTAATTCGGTCTTCGTAATTAATTGAAGCGAGCAGATCGTCTTCGAATAGCTTTTCATCCAAAATGAGTGCTTCGATTTGTTCATTTATGTTTTTCAACGCTCTTTCCTTTTCGACCAGTTGAGGAACCAGTTCTGGAGTGAGATTACTTTCTATTCTTGCTTTGTCGATCTTATCCATAAGTTTGGTGGTAGAGGCTCTCAGTATCGACCGTTTCTTTTTAAGCTTTTCCAAACCTACTTCCATCGTCGTGCTTCTGTTTTGTAAGGCGAGCGAGTTCTGGTTAGGCTTAGGGCGTTCGTTGTCAGACGTACTTCGTCGAGCGAGTTACATCGCTCTTCTGATAACCACTGTAAGGAAGGCTGGAGCGTAGGCTTGTCCTATTTGGAGCCTTCTAACGTAGGGACATATTTGCTTAACATCATAAAAGATTTCGTAGAATAAAACATAGTCCGCATGACTAGGATAGAGCTTTTATTCTTTAGGTTCGTATTTTGCATCTCTCAGCGTTATTATATATTTATATTATATATCTATATTTCAATTTATAATATAACCAAAAAAAGCGACATAAATGATAGGGCCTTAGCAAAAAATGAGAAGAAAAATGCTAGGCCGTGCTAGGGTACTCTGGGCTCGCTAAGCCCGTATCGCAAGATGAGAGCCTCTGATGGGCAATCAAATATGAATAGAACACTCTTTATTTCTAGAATTTATTAAATTGCTTATTTTTGTGAAAGTATTTTGAACCCATACTTAACTTTTTAAATAATTTAACCTTATATCTCTTTCTAGACTTTCGTTTTGAAAGAAAAAGGTGTAAGTATTTATTTTATAACAATTCACCAAAATACTTAACGACATATAATGAATGAAACCTTCCCCTGTTGAAGATGATGACATAAAATAAAAAATCTGCAATTTAACGTTTTAAAATACATTATATTAACTTGCGATGATGTTAGTATGGGATAAAAGTTTCGGGCTAGTATATTCCCTTACCATCATCCTATCCAGCTGAAACTTGGCATATAAACTCGTTGTTTTGAGGAAAGTTCTATCGATAAGCAAACAAAAGTTAGTCAATTTCACGGAATCGATGTTTTGTGTAAAGTGGTCAAACACTTATGAAAATTCTGAGTTTAAAATCACTCAAATAAATAGCAATTACAAAAAAAAGTTGGCAATTCATATAAGGATTTTATTTTAAAAAACTTTGTTATACAAGGGTTATATTTATGGGTACATTTTTTTGTGTAGTATTTATAACAAAACATATTAACAGAATAGTAATTTTTTTTCACCTTGTTATAGGACAAAATGATCAGTTTCATTGTCATTAAATGACTGTTTTAACTTTGCAATGAAACATAGTCGTTTGCTTAACGCGTTGACTGCCACGGAATTTTACACGATTCCGGTCTAAAGATAGCCAAATTGATTTAATCTTTAACTGCTCATGCGGTCTGACAGATCAGGAGTTATTTTTTGTGGAATGCGTCCTCCCACTAAAATATTTCAACTTTGACTTTTACATTAATTTTTCAGATATCTATTATTTTTCAGATAATTTTTCAGATAACTAAAATATCTAAATAGTCTAGATAGTTTTAAGTAGTTCTAATGGCAATAACACTGTAAAAGTTTCAAATGCGTTTTTGGGTTTGGTAATAGTTGTTAAAATTTTCAATAAACAACATTATATTCTAACTAAATTGACTTGTAAAATTTAAATCGCAAAATTTTTCATCAATTCAATGCTATAAGGTTTTTTAAATTCTATTTTATAATTTTCTAACTTCTATTTCAGTACAATTGTACACATAAGAATATATATTCTAAACGGTAAGTATTCTTTTTAATAAAATTTTAACACGATCTAGTAAAATGAAATCATTAATTTTTTAAGTGCTGTCAGAATCATAAAAAATAAAATCAAACATTATAAGTTTCATACTAACCAGTTAAAGTCATGCTCCTATCTCAACCACCAATATCAAAAACTACACTGCTCTAATCGAAGGCCAGTTCATACGTTAAAAATATTTACGAGTTAAATGAACATTTTTAGGTGTACTGATTTTTTGCGGGGCACTGGAGATATAAAGAAGTTTAACTCATAAGAAACTCAAAACCAGCACAATTTGCATTCCTGTGTGTCCATAAAATCTAACAACTATTTCAAAAATATCAGATTTTCAAAAAATTTGTGATCAGAGATCAAATTCAAAATGTTGCAGTTACAGCACAAAATCCAAAATAGCTTATCTGATTTTTTCCAAGTGCTTTGTTCTACTATAAGTTTTATGTAATCCCATGCTGTCATCTATGAGTAAAAATATAAAGCTGGAAGGAATTTTAAATATATTTAAGTGTAATGGTATTTAATTTAATTTTCCATGGCATTACGTGCATTCATCCTGTACATTAAAAACTTCACTATCATTGAGATAAGATCCACCAAATACAAGCAAATGCATTCTAAACATATGTAACAATACAACATACTAAACTAGGGATATGGAACATCGCAGAGTGTGGATTACACTATATTACTGATGTGGATTTGTGTCATTTACCGTTTTTGTATTTTCCCTATTCATTGTGAAAAAATTGCCAGTTTGGTGATATTTTTTTTGCGGTAGTTCTTATATGCGTCTTTTTTTTTAAATTAAAAATTTAAAAAAAAAAAAAAAAAAAAAAAAAAAACCTTTGCTAAAATAGGGATTTTGGCGATATTTATTTCGATAATTCTTATATGATCCATTTTTATAAGTGAAACTGCGGAGAGGTGAAGAAACGATTGTCGATAAGATCTGCTCAAGAAAAGAGAACTCTGTGTTGAAGTCATTCGCTTTTCAAGTTTTTACTCCATTAAAGCATTGTTACGGGAATTTCGGATGTGGGGATGTTTAGAACACCTTATGAGGCATTACCACAGCGATTTTGAACAGAATCATTGGAGCCGTTTTTTATCAATCATTGAAAAACCTGAATTTTTCAATGACAGCTACCTTATGCGCATGCGCGATTTTGACAAAAACCTTAATGGTAGGTTCTTGTGCCATCACTAATCCTCACACCAAATTTAAACATCGTAAATCAATTTGTTCGGGAGTTATGCTGACCATAGACACACATACAGAAATTTTTTTGACCGAATGCTATACTTTCATTACCCTATGTATTACATATGAGTAATTGAAAGTAAAAGTATAAGTACTTGATTTATAAATGAAATAATCAAAGATTACCAGCTTTCGCTTTAAGTTTGAAAAATAACATTTGTTAATCATTTTGAGAGAAATTAAGCAATCTTCGGTGGTGCAGCTATTATAGAGTGATAGACCAGTGATCAGGTGGCTCGAAACCAACTGGGTGTCTTCATGTGTTAAAATTTTATTTTAAAATGAAAGTATATTTTTAACAAAGTTGAAACACGTGTTTTCAGAGCTTTGTTAAGTACGTAATTTAGTTGAAAAACAAGTACATTTTATATTTTACTTTTTACTTTCATTTTTTTTTTTTTCAATTACCCATATGTTTACATAGGGTAATGAAAGTATAGCATTCGGTCTAAAAAAAAAAAATCGACTTTTTGGCATTTCTCCACGTTTTAGAACACCCTTATTTCAAAAAAATGGTCCTGAAAAATTTCTCTCTGTGTGTCTGTGTACGTGGTTAGCATAACTCCCGAACTAATTGACCTATGATGTTCAAATTTAGTGTGCTAGTTGGTTGTGACCATGGGACCTACCATTAAGGTTTTCGTTAAAATAGCGCATGCGTATAAGGCTGAAATCGTAATAAACCATGAACAAATCATGTTTTTCAGCAATCGCTAAAAAACGGAACGAACGATTATGATAAAAATCTCTGTGCTAATGCCTCTTAAAGTGTTCTAAACGACTCTACTTTTGAAATTCCCGTGGAAATGTGATAAAAGCGTAAAAAGTTGAAAAACGAGTGTCTTTAATACATAGCTCTCTGTCCTTGAGCATCGCGCATCTGTTTCACGAAAAGGACAATGTAAGATTTATCGAATAATATAGCCAATTTCACCATTTTGGCGGGAATTTTTCGTGTCTCTTTTTTTTTTTGCCCCATGTAAAAATTATTGCCAAAAATATCGCCAAATTCACCATTTTTTTTTTTTTCAAATGAAGGAAAATATGAAAACGGTAAATAACACTATATCAAATTTTAATGCAATGACCAATATTATAACGTAATTGAAAGTTGTGCGATGTTCCATGTCCCAAGTTTCTATTTATAGTTTAACTGTTTAAATTGTATCAAGATAGTTAAATCAAGCAATTTGTAACACATTAATACTTAAACTGTCAAAGTCATTTGTTCAAATTGAATAAAAGTAGAATAACGAAATCCGTTAATCCGTTTTTATCAGTCCTTACCCAGGGTTAAACTACCAACTTCCGGGATTATTTCTGGGGAGTACACACCCTCGTATGTATTGAAATTTACAAAAACTATCTTCTGTAGCATCTTCATTAAATCCTTCTTGGGCATAAACATTTATTTATTGTTCACATAGAAAACATCCCAAGTTCCATATAATTACTATTCCACTCAACGAAACAGTTCCATTGATAAGACATAGTACAAAAGAATACCTAATAAGTTAGTTTTAAGACTATAAGTTTTTAAAAAGAAATTGCTGTTCGGACATCTTTCTGCTTCTTCTGCCGGGCACTAAACGTCTCTCGCCCAAACGTCATCCAATCCCCTCTCGTCCAAAGTATTATTGTGAGGAACGCCCATTAGTGTCAGTTGAGGTAACTGAAAGTTTTTGGTGACGTTTCACTTCTCTAAAAAATTTAAGAGGAATAAAAAAGAAGGAACAAAATTCATTTATTCGTTTTAGCTGAAAGGTTGGCTAAGGGCCTTATTACACAGAGCTACACGAGTGGCGAACGCGCGTCACCGCTTCATTCGCTCAGACAAGCCACTTGAAGCGATGCATGCAACCCTATGGAACTTACAATATTGGGCCACTACTGTCGCTAGAGCTTGCGTCCGTCGCTTGTCACGCACGCACAATAAGCGAAACATTCAATCCTATGGAGCTTATTATACTGAGCCACAGCAGTGGCCAGAAGCGGAGGCGCGCGTTTGCCACTAGAGTGGCTCTGTATAATAAGGCCCTAAGGTTTTGATCGCAACCAGAAGAATAAGAATCAGACCAAGTCAGAAAAATCAAATTTCGGTGATTTTCAAAGGGAATTTTTTGCCATGTTCCCTTGTTTTAATAATTATGTTGTTACTTTTCATGTAATCATCTGGAGTAATACGATGGCAAAAAATCAGGGTTTTAGCTGTAATAGAAACTGAGTTGGCGAGGTATAGTAAAAAGACTTAAGATCGGTCAACATAATATACACTTGAGTGCCTGCTGCTCTGACATCGGACATGACGGTGGAACACTGCCGAGTTCCTTGATTGCGATATAATGTTTTAAAATCAAATTAATCAATTTATTTTCTTTTTAGGTGTCAGATCATTAATATAGAGTTGGTGTTTAGTGACTTTGAAATAACCAACGTGACAAACAATCCGAAATTCGAAGTAATTTTTTTTTTTATTATTTTATTATTATTCTTATTGATGCCATTCCTGAAATCTGGCTAAATTTGTTTAGCCTTATTTTCCAGTATCACACATGGTTAAAATATGCAAAACAGTGGTTAAACAGTTTTCGTCCTTTCAAATTGAATGGCTATTATCTACGTACAATAGAGTAATTTTAATAAAGCACCTGTGTTTTATCTTTCTATGCTGAATATAAATTGGAATTTTTTTTTTTCACACAATTGCAATTCATAAATACCGCTTTTTTATATTAATATAATTATAATTCATAAATTGGAATTGTTTTTGTTCACAAAATTAAATTTTATAAATTGGATTCATTGTCATTTATTAAATTGCAATTTTTCTGTTGGAGAGAATTTGTCATTGACTGCCTTTTAAAATATCCCATATACATCAATTTTTATTCTACGTAAGTGGTATTCAAATACAATATATGTAAGTAATATTACTATTTGTAGTTTTACTAGTTGTAAAGGTTACATAGTTTATTTTATTTTTAAATGTCATTCTGTCATGTGTTTTTCTAATATACGAAGCAAATAATACGCTATTTAAGTTATCTAAATATTTAGCTTTATATCAATGTAAAGGAAATATTGATCAATATGTTGTTGGCCAATCCTTTGACATGTGACTTCTTGAATTTTCTCAGGAAAAGAATTGTATATGCCATCGAATAAAAATAACTAGAATATTGTTCCGTTTCTCATACAAAAAGTCTGAGAGTTTCTAAATAGACAAAATAAAAGTCCACACACACAACAACCCAAACTTCATCGTTACTCTAACAATCGGACCTTTTTTATAAGTATGTGTATTTTGACAGCTTGCTCAACAAGCCAAAAACAAAACTCTGACTTCAATACTCCTGACAGTAAATGGACATACACTTTTCACTAAACAAAGTATCAGAACAAGATCAGTTTCTTGATAAATACAAGGTACATTAAAAAAAACCAATTGTAAAAGTGTTTGTATTATTATTATTATTATATTACGATGTAAGTTCACAAAAAAAAAAAAAAAAAAAAAAAACTTTTAAAAAACCGTTTTCGAAATTAAAGCAAGTAAAAAATAGTCACATCAAAGGCTCTGATTAGTTGAAATTCTGGGAACTTATATATTTATCCCGTCCACCATTGGAGATGAGGAAAGAATACAGAAATATGAGGAAAAAACGAGGAATAAATGAGGAAAAAATGAGGAAAGAATGAGGAAATAATACAGAAAGTTCACCAAACGGATTCCCATAGTTCATTGAAATGGTTAATCCGGATGAATGCCCGGTTCCTCTTGCGTATGAGGTATTCCAAGTGAAGACCTCATCACCTTTCTTGATTCGACCAGAATCAGACCTCTGAGGAAGTCAGGAAGCTCAAATTTTTGCCACCAACAAAAAGCTCATCAAATACATAAGTACCGAAATCTGTTATTAGCCAATCAGAACGTTTTTTGAACCTGTTTTTTATGGGTTTGTTGCCATTTTAGGGGATCCTGAAGTATGATCCGACAAAATTTTGTTATCATACTTTCTCTCTCAAATAATGGTAATTTTTGTATTCATACAAAGTCATACGATAAAAACTTTAATGGGTTTGTTTCCATACCAAAAAATTAGTGGATTATGGCAACTGAACTGTTTATCATTTAACAATTCTTCTCAGTATAAATCCGATTAAATTGATTAAAAAATGCTTCATTTCAGAGTTTGGAGCTGTTTAGCGTTGTGGGTGGCTACATGGGAATGTACCTTGGAGTGTCCATCGTCGCCTTTTATGACTTTGCAGAAAGCGCACTCAGAGCCCTCTATCGGCTAATCAAGAAACAAAGAAAAGGCCCAAAGACTTCTGATAGGCAGAAGAAAAGAGATCTATGGGCACAGAGAAAGGAAGATTTGCGCTATCCCAAGAATCGAAAAAGTGGATCTCGATTTTCAAATAGTACTAGAAAGATAACCCCCATAGTCTTTTGGCAAAGATAGATTTATTAGAGAAGGATATTGCACTTTCAATTTTCTGTGAAAAGCTGATCTTGAAAAAAATAAAGAACTTTCTTTATTGTCTAAATCTTTCAATTCTTGCTGGAAATAAATCTCATTTTTCTAGTTGTAAGAATGCACCATAAGATATGAAGTTATGTGTAGTAGTTTATAGTTAAGTACTAAATTTACTTTCCTATCTTACCGGCATATAAAAAGATGTTCAGTGAACATTTTGCAGCTCTTTAAACATTCTGAATTTCTTTCAAGAATTTGGATGAGTTGTCTTTAATTAGTTTCATATCCATTTAAATGATGAGTTTTCAGTATATAACTTATCCGAAAACTTGACTCGCTTGTTAAAAGTGCCGGGTTCGAATCTTGGGTCAGGTATTGATGTTCGTTGTAGATAGGGATTCACTCTAAGCTGTAGGTCCTGGACTGATTAGCTGTTATTGTGCATAAAAAATTGTCGTTCTTTAAAGAAAAAATATTATAAAAATAAAGTATTTAATAATGAAAAATTGGTTCGAGTAAATTTAAAATTAATGTTAGGTATATTTTCTACTTAGATCTATTTACGAAACTAGTTAGTTAAGTTTGAATGTTACGATATGCTTATATAATAATTATTATTATTATTTTAATTTTTTTGAATGAAATAACGTAGATATGCTTTTCTAGAAAACAATAAGCAAATGATTTACAGCTAATTTATCGAAAGGGCGTTGACAAAATTTTAGAAAATCAAGGCTATTATTTTCTACGATAATATGTTTGGCAATTTTTTCTTTTCTTACGCTGCCTATTTAAAACAGTTTCGTTTCATAAATTCAAAACAAATAAGTTACATTCATGACATAATTTTATGAAATGTATTATTACGTTTTAACCAGTGAAAGTGTTGAAACGATGAAAGTTAACTAAAATGATCTATTGCCTATTTAGAAAAATAAGATAGTTAAATAATACCATGAAATTAAAAAATAAACACGCAAATGCACCATTGAAACCACTACATTCCATATTAGATAGAAGATTCATTTTAATATTTTAAAATGTACACATATAATTGACTACAATTATTTAAATGAAATGCTATTAATTTACTTTAATGGTTAAAAAATATTGTTAATTTTTATGTAACCTATATTAACACTTTTTCTTTTATTGGTGCTAGCCAATAATAATGAAAATTGTCTTGCTTTATTCATCACAATCACAAAGCGTAATGTTTTGGGTTTTTTTCTGTATTTTTAAAATACAGATTTAAAATTCAGAATAATAACATTTATTTTAAATCATTAAGTTTTTATATAATGTTTTCTTAATCGATGAATGAAATAAAAAATATCTTTAAGAACACAATTTTACCGTGTAACGCTTTATTAAAACTTTGCTCAATTTTACAAAAACCTTCTGTCTTAACAATGATTGTGCTACACTACGCTGCATAAGGGGGTATGGTACCGAAATTTCTTCAAAAATCCCAATTTTTTTTTCTGATTTAAAAAAATAGTTCATACATTCCTGAAGAGAATGATGTTTTTATCTTATTCCTCCGGTGATTAGAACGCCACAAAATTACCTGTGATTTAAACATCACTAATGGGCGTAACACCTTGAATCGTCTGCTTAAAGTGCGTTTTTCGAGTACTAGTGTTTTTCACAGATGTTGAATATTCAAATCGATATATCTCCAGAACCATTAACAATTGGCTATTCAAATTTTTGGAGCATTTAATTTATATAGTTTTAAATATTTTGTCTTCACAGAATTTTATTTTTTTAATTCCGTTTTAAAATATAATTTTTAGCGTAAAAGATAACATAAAAAAAAGCAAAAATTTCAATATTTTAACTTTGAGAATTTTTTAAATTTTTTTTAGTTCACCTATCAAAATTCTGTGAAGACAAAATTTCTTTATATAATTATGTATTACAGAAAGCTTTCACTTTGAAAAATTTTTTTTTTCTTGACTTATATCAAAATACGCAACATCAATTATTATGGATTTTTCTTGGTTTTTAAATTTTTTTTAAATAACAAAACACAATATTTAAAAAAACATTTTCTCAAAGATATATAAATAGTATCTCATACATAAAATAAATTTTTGACGTAAAAATGTACATAAATAAAGTTTTTTTTATTTTCGGTACCGCACCCCCTTAAAAAGCTGAAACAGAGGTAAAGATCGTTTACTGAGGTCATTATTCGTAACCAAAGCTGCACACATTTCAGATACATGCAATATATCAAATGTAAGGTCTCATTCAGATCGTTACAGAAACCAACAAGACGTTATGATCCGAAGTACCAGGCTTGTTTATTTAGTGGGAACTTGCGCAAGAACTACACTAAGGCCTCTTTCACAAGAGGTGGCTTAGTTGATTCAACTAAGTTACTTGGTAAACTCTCAACTGTTGACTGCCTTGTGAAGACTCTTTCTTGGCACAATCACACGAGGCAAGATGTGGAGTCAAATTTTCTTCCCAACCTGAGGTCAGTACAATGTTAGAATCTGAGGATTAGATAGGATATCATAGAATAGAATTAGAGATGTTTAATATTTAAATTTTTAAAAATTAAATTTAATAAATTAAAAATAATAAATTAATTAAATTTTGTTGTTGTTTAATAAAGAACTTCAGTACGTACCTCGTTTGTTTTATGAAGGAATCTCACTGAAAACTACTCCTGTAGTTATGATGCAATGATGACATTTGCGATTAGAAATAAATTTTTTAAATAATGCGTAAATCTGCGGAATTCACATATTTTTAGGAGTAACAGTCATAACCTGTACTAATCAATGTAATGCTGTAAAGAGTGGGACATATGTCACCATAGCAACATCATATAAGAAAACAGTGACAAACAATATATTTTGAAGAAATGAACAAAAAATACAGGGTGGCCAGGAAATAACTTTCCCTGTTTGGCGGCATCTGCAGCTAAAACTAATGAATGAAATGAAACCATATTTTATGTACAGACTATTGAAGGCATGGGGAGATGAATTCCACCAAAAAAAAATTTAGTTCCAAAAGTTGCCGATAGGGGGAAATATGGCGCTATCGGAACCGAAACAAGTGAATAACTACAACGAAAGCATGGGAATTTGATTTTTCAGAATCTCAATACTATACAGTTATGAATAAATTATTGGAACACATAAATTAAGATTTTAGTCATTAACATTTGGATTCCCTGGACGCCGCGTAACATTTTCAATTTGCTGACCTTCCCGGTGTACAACATATTGCATCCGGTGAATAACGTTCTCTACAACTGCGTGCAAGCTGTCTGTTTGGATGTTCGCAACGGCCCTTCTTATGCTCTGCTTCAAGACATGCAAGTTTGGAATGCCACCAGCATACACAACGGATTTAAGGTACCCCCATAGCCAAAAGTCACATGGGGGGATGTCCGGGGAACGGGGCGGCCAATCCGTCTGAAAATATTGACTAATGACTCTGTCATTACCAAAATTCTGGCGTAAAAGGCGCTGCACTGATGAATATGTGGCCGAGTTCCATCTTGCATAAAAATGATTGAGTTTAAGCATTGTCTTTGCTGCAATTGTGGAATAACCAAAGTTTGGAGCATTTCCTCATATTTTTCGCCGTTGATGGTGCAGGTAATAGGTCCTGCCTGAGTTATGTTCTCAAAAAAGTATGGTCCTATTATAAAATTAGCCTTGAAACCTCACCACACGGTTACCTTTGGAGAATGCAATGGCATTTCTAGCATCACTGTGGGTCGCTCACATGCCCAAATACGGCAGTTCTGAGTGTTAACAGATCCATTCAGATGAAAATGAGCCTCATCTCCCCACAATATTTTCCAAGGCCAATCATTGTCGATCTCTATTCGGGCAAGAAACGTTAACGCAAAAGTTAGGCGCTTATCGTAATCTGTTATTTTTAATTCTTGCACACAACTGATCTTATACGGATAGAAATGCAGCATTTTACGCAAGATTTTCCATACAGTAGAATAAGGCATATCGGTTTGACGAGCAATTGCACGAGCTCTTGGACCACTGCTGGTTCCTGTGTTGTCGAACACCGCTGTAGCAACATCTGTTACTGCATCTTCTGGTACTGCTTTTCGTCCTCTGCCAGCTCTAAGTCCAAGCGATCCAGTTTCCTCGAATTTTTTAATCATCGCTCTTACTGCTGCAGCAAACATTGGACCTTTACGCAGGTTATGAAGTCTTCGAAATTCCCGCAGAGCCACCACAGCATTACACTGTCTAATGTAGTACAGTTTCACTAGCAAAGCACGTTGAGGTAAGGTAGGTCGCATATCACCAACAGTCAATGAAAGAATCCCTGTTTGGACGTTAGCTCTTTTCTTTTTAAAGGGAATGCGTTGCTCTGCTGTCATGTACGCATTAGAATTTTGCATAATTGCTATCTCGATATGTAAATTACCTCAAACGTACGTACAAGTGGCGCCAAAATCTCACCTAGCGGCAACATTTGGAACTAACTTTTTTTTTTTTTTTTTTTGGAATTCATCTCCCCATGCCTTCAATAGTCTGTACATAAAATATGGTTTCATTTCATTCATTAGTTTTAGCTGCAGATGCCACCAAACAGGGAAAGTTATTTCCTGGCCACCCTGTATTGCTTTTGAATTTTTTTTTTAATGAAAATGCAGATTGTAATTATTATTATTATTATTAATTTTTTTTTAATTATGCAAAAAAAAAATTAGTTTTGGAGTTTTAGTAATTAATTTCGAGCAACCTTTAAAATAATTACTGAATTCACATAACTTCTATAAAAATAAAGAAAAAAGTAGATACCCACAATTACAAATATTTATTAGGTGTTGTTGAAGTAAATAAAACACACGTTTTTGCTTCAATTTTAAAATACATAAAATAGATTTTTTTTTATATATTTCAATTTAAATACTTCTGGGAGGCACAATGGAAACACCAATTCTTAAAAAATCAATTTGTAAAAGTTCATGTAATGCTTGAACAACCATCATATAGTGGGGAGGTCATTTCTGCTTTAAAATCCCTCAGGAAAGCAAGGCTAAGAATAGCCAGACATGTGACTCGAACGTGAATTGGAAACGCAGCCTTCTGATATGGAGTCAGACGCACAACCATTGCGCCACCGAGCAATGAACGAAGCCGTAACCAACTTTAATCAAGCTTTAGAATAGTTTGCTGAATTAAAGAGTGTGTACAAACGATCACAAATATATTTCATTGCGCAACCGAGCGATAAAAATAAGTATTTCCAGCAACATTTAAAATAATTTGCTGAATTCACATAAATTCAGAAATGCACCTACACACGATCAAAAATATTTATTATGTATTGTTTGGGTTAATAAATCACAGGTTTATTGGTTTGATTTTAAAATTAAACAAATTTTACATATTACATCAATCTACATACTTTTATGAAGCTCAATAGGAACACCAATCCTTACGTAACCCTTTTGTAAAAATGTTTGCAGCATTTGAAAAACCAGCAAACAGGGTGACAGGTCGTTGCTGAAGTGAAATCGTGAGGAAAGCATGACTAAAAGTGACAAAATGTGTAACTTAGATGTGATTCGAAAACGCAAACTTCTAATCTGGAGTCAGACACTCTAGCATTGCGCCACCTAGCCGTAAAAGACGCCAAATTCCCCCCCCCCCCCATTTCGAGATCTCATAAAAGATTTACAGATTTAACATAATTGCTTAAAAAACTTTAAAAAAGGCTATCGCTTGTAACAAGAAACCTTGCTTTTCCAATTTTGTTCATAAAGTATAAAAATAAACTTGATTATTTTACTTATCTACACAATCTAGGAAGAATGGGTCGAAGATTAGTTCTTTGCCAATCTTCAAGTAAAAGTTCTAATCAAACTTGAAAATCTAGCTCATAGGGGACCTTGCCATTGTTGCCATCCGCTACAATTGTTGTGGTTTTGAAAGCATCAAGAAATCGTTAAATACAATACGTTCTTTGACTCGGACGTGATTGGAGCACACGACTTTCTAATCTGAGTCAAACGTGATATCATTGCGACACTGTGAAATGATAGAAGCAGTAATCCATTTCCAACAAACTTTTAAAAAAATTACTGAATTCAAATATTATATAGAAATGTAGGTATTAAAAATTAAAAATATTTATTATGTGTTTTTTTTAGGTTAATAATACACACGTATATTGCTATGATTTTAAAATTTAAAAAATTTAAATTTTTAATCAATCTACATACTTCTACTTGTCATAGGCATAATGGGAACACCAACTCGTACATAACCTGTTGGAAATGCATGTAATATTTGAAAAGCTAGCATGCAGTAGAGCCGATCTTTCTGTAGTAATAGCGTCAAGAAAGCACGCCTAAAATACAAAAGATGTGTGACCCGGACATGATTCAAACACGCGACCTTCTAATGTGGAGTACCAGGCGCTACCATTGGGCGACCGAACCATGAAAGAAGCCTTAAACCATTTCGACAAAACTTAAAAATAATTTACTGAATTCACATATTTTATAGAAATGTAAGTACAACCGATTAAATATATTTACTAGGTATTGTTGAGGTTAATAAACACACGTTTATTACTTTGAATTTAAAATTAAAAAAAAAAAAAAAGTCTCATACCCCGAGTTGGAATAAGGGGAACATCATCTCGTACATAATCCATTTAAAAAGTGTATGATATATTTGAAACGCCAACATACAGTAAAGTAGGTCGTAGCTGCAGTAAAAGCATTAGGAAAGCCTTACTAAAATAGGAAAGATGAATAAGCCGTAAGTAATTCAAACACGCAATCTTCTGATTTGGAGTCAGACGCGCTATCTTTGCACCACTGAGCCGTAAAATATGATCTGATTCATTTCGAGATGTACGCGAGGTTGCGGGTTCGAGTCCCGTGCTGACATGGATGTTTGTAAATGCATGTTGGCTTGTCTAATGACGAATGTTACGGCGCATTATAGCCCTCGTGTTGCTGACGGCGCCAGATAATCTGAATACAACCAACCATTTCGAGATGTAATACAAAGTTTTTCAGTTGGTTGGTGGTATTCTGATTATCTGGCGCCGTCAGCAACACGAGGGCTATAATGCGCCGAAACATTTCGTCATTTAACAAACCAACATACATTTACAAACACCCATGCCTACACGGGACTCGAACCCGCAACCTCGCGGTCTAGAAGCCAGCACGCTAACCGCTATGCCGTTTGGTCGGCCAAAAGTTTTTCAGATTTAAACTAATTGAAAAACGTAAAAAAGACTATTGCTTCTGAAGTTGGGAAGGCTATTGCCAAAAAAATTTTAAATTCCTACTTTGTTTTCGAAATACCAAAAAAAAAAAAAAAAAAAAAAATGCATTGAAATTACACTATTTCTCTTCACAATCTAGTAAGAGCTGGTTGAATACTAAATCTTTCCCCATCTCAGGGTAAAAGAACTTGTTAAGCTTGAAAATCTAGCACATAGGGGTTTCTGTATTTATGGTTTTAAAAGTATCACCAAATCGTTGTTAAAAGTAATTTGTTCGGTGACCAAAAGGTGATTCGAACAAGCAACCTTCTGATCTTACATCAGGCGCAATACCATTGTGCCATCGAAGAATAAAAGAAAGAGTAATCCATTTTTAACACACTTGAGAAAAAATTACTGAATTCACATATTTTATAGAAATGTATGTACAACGATTAAAAATATATATTATGTGTTTTTGAGTTTAATAAACACCCGTTTATTGCTTTGAAGATATAAAAAAATTATAAGTTTCCTACCCCGAGTCGGCATAATGCGAACATCATCTCCTACATTATCCATTTGTGAAGTGCATGATATATATGAAAAGCCAGCATCCAGTAGAGTCGGTTGTTACAGCAGTAAGAGCATTATTAAAACCTGGCTAAAATTGCATGATGAATGACTCGGACGTGTTTCGAATACCCAACCTTCTGATCTGGAGTCGGACGCACAGCCATTGCACCCACGAGCTGTATAAAATGACACGATACATTTTGCGAGGTAATAAAAAAAAATCATATTTCAATAAATATCTTGAAAAACGTAAAAAAAATTATTGCTTTGGGTGTTGTAAAGGCTATTACAAGAAAACTTGCGTTTTATGTTTTGTTTTCAAAGAGATAAAAAATTGAAATCACACTATCTCTCTTCACAGTCTAGGCACAGCTGGCAGAAGACTCCATCTCCAGGTAAAAGAACTTGTTAAAAGTGAAAATCTAGCACATCGGGGTTTTATCAGTTAGGGTTTTAAAAGCATCAACAAATCGTTGTTAAAAGTAATTTGTTCCGTGACGCCGAAGGGATTCGAATACGCAACCTTCTGATCTGGAGTCAGACCGTTGCGCCACTGAGCAGTATAAGATGTCCTGATAAATTTCAAAATTTAATTTAAAAAATTCAGATTACAATAAATTGCTTGGAAAATCTAGCACATAAGGGTTTCTGTAGTTAGGGTTTTAAAAGTATCACAAAATCTTTCGAAAAAGTACTTTGATTCGTGTCATGGACGCAACCTCCTGATCTGGAGTCAGACGCACTACCATTGCGCCATCTAGCCGTAACATATGACCAGTGATTCATTTCGAAATGTAATAATAAAAAAATCAGATTTCAATTAATTGCTTGGAAAACGTAAAAAATTATTGCTTTACGTGATGTAAAAGCTATTGCCAAGAAACCTTGAGTTTCCAACTTTGTTTTCTAAGTACGAAAAAAAAAAAAAAAAAAAAAAAAAAAAAAGAAGGGTAAAAAAATAAAATTGCACTATATCTTTTCAATATTTCAAAATCTAAGAAGTGCTGGCTAAAGACTAAATCTTTCCCCATCTCCACGTAAAAGAACTTTTTAAACTTCAAAATCTAGCACATAGGGGTTTCTGTAGTTAGGTTTTAAAAGTATAACCAAATCGTTGTTAAAAGTATTATTTTTCGTGACCCGAACGTAATTCGAACACGCAACCTTCCGATCTAGAGTCAGACTGCCTACCATTGCGCCACCGAGCCGTGTAAGATATAATTATTAATTTCGAGATGTAATAAAAAAAATTCAGATTTCAAAAGATATCTTGGAAAACGTAAAAAAAATTATGGCTTTGGGTGTTGTAAAGGCTATTGCCAAGAAAACTTGAGTTTTAGACTTTGTTTTCAAAGTGATTAAAAACTGAAATCACAGTATCTCTCTTCACAGACTAGGAACATTTGATAGAAGACTAAATCTTTTCCTATCTCCAGGTGAAAGAACTTGTTAAACTTAAAAATCTAGCACATAGGGGTTTCTGCAGTTAGGGTTTTTAAAGTATAACCAAATCTTTTTTAAAAGTATTATTTTTCGTGACCCAGACGTGTTCCGAACACACAACCTTCTGGTCTGGAGTCAGACGCGCTACCATTGGACCACTAAGACGTATAAAATGACTTGATTCATTTCGAGATGTAATAAAAAGTTTTTCAGATTTCAACTAATTGTTTGAAAAACTTAAAAAAGACTATTGTTTGTGGAGTTCCAAAGGCTATTGCGAAAAAACTTGAATTTCATTCTTTGTTTTCAAAGTACAAAAAAAACTGAAATTACGCTATCTCCATTCACAATCTAGGAATAGCTGTTAGAAGACTATATGTCCCCCCATCTCCAAGTAAAAGAACTGGTT
The DNA here is from genome assembly GCA_963978545.1 of Linyphia triangularis. Classification (NCBI taxonomy): domain Eukaryota; kingdom Metazoa; phylum Arthropoda; class Arachnida; order Araneae; family Linyphiidae; genus Linyphia; species Linyphia triangularis. The sequence continues at coordinate 72,070,880 of OZ021726.1, forward strand.
AAACTTGAAAATCTAGAACATAGGGGTTTCTGCAGTTAGGGTTTTAAAAGTATCACCAATTATTTGTTAAAGGTAATCTATTCCGTGACTCGGACGTGATTCGAACGCGCAACCTTCTGATCTGGATCAGACGCGCTACCATTGCGCCACCGAGCCGTATAAGACAACGTGATTCATTTCGAGGTGTAATAAAAAAAAAAATCAGATTTGAAATAATTGTTTGAAAAACGTAAAAAAGACTATTGGTTATGGAGGCCAATAAGGCTATTTCCAAGAAAACTTGAGTTTCCTTCTTTGTTTTCAAAGTACAAAAAAACTGAATTTTCACTATCTCCTTCACAACAATAAAGAGCTGATAGAAGACTAAATGTCCCCCTATCTCCCCATCTCCTAATCGATTTAAAAGTGCATGATATATTTGAAAAGCCAGCATCCAATAGAGTAGGTGTGTGCAGCAGTACGAGCGTTAGGAAAGCCTGGCTAAAATTGACAAGATGAATGACCCGGACGTGATTCGAACACGCAACCTTCTGATCTGGAGTCAGACGGGCTACCATTGCGCCACCGAGCCTTGTACGATAAAATGATTAATTTCGAGATGTTTTTAAAAAAATTAGATTTCAAAAAATATAAAGGAAATCGTGAAAAAAATTATTGCTTTGAGTGCTGTAAAAGCCAAGAAACCTTGAGTTTCCTAATTTGTTTTAAATTGAAAAAAAAACTGAAATTTCACTATTTCTCTTCACAGTCTAGGAACCGTTGGTAGAAGACTATATGTTCCTCCATCTCCAGGTAAAAGAACTTGTTAAACTTGAAAATCTAGAACATAGAGGTTTGTTTAGTTAGGGAATTAAAAAAAACACCAAATCGTTGTTAAAAGTAAATTGTTCCCTTGTCTCGGACGTGATTCGGACACGCAACCTTCTGATATGTAGTCAGACGCTCTACCTTTGCGCCACCGAGCCTTGTAAGAGAAAATGATTAATTTCGAGATGTTATAAAAAAATCAGATTTCAAAAAATAAAAAAGGAAATCGTAAAAAAAATTATTGCTTTGGGAGCTGTAAAAGCCAAGAAACCTTGAGTTTCCTAATTTGTTTTCAAAATGAAAAAAAACCTGAAATTTCACTATCTCTCTTCACAGTCTAGGAACGGTTGGTAGAAGACTATATCTTTTCCCATCTCCAGTTGAAAGAACTTGTTAAACTTGAAAATCTAGCACATAGGCGTTTCAGCCGTTAGTGTTTTAAAAGTATAACAAAATCGTTGTTAAACGTATTATTTTTCGTGACCCAGACGTGTTTCGAACACGCAACCTTCTGATCTGGAGTCAGGCGCGCTAAAATTGCGTCACCGAGCCTTGAAAGATAAACTGAATAACTTCAAAATCTTATAAAAAAATCAGATTTCAAAAATATATAGGAAAACGTAAAAAAAATTATTGCTTTGGGTGCTGTAAAGGCTATTGCCAAGAAACCTTGAGTTTCCTAATTTGTTTTCAAAATGATAAAAAACTGAAATTTCACTATCTCTCTTCACAGTCTAGGAACGGTTGGTAGAAGACTATATCTTTTCCCATCTCCAGTTGAAAGAACTTGTTAAACTTGAAAATCTAGCACATAGACAAATGGTGTAGTGGTTAGCTTGCTGGTTCTGGACCCCGAGGTTGCGGGTTCGAGTCCCTTGTCAGGCATAGATGTTTGTAAATGTATGTTGGATTGTCTAATGACGAAAGTTTCGGCGCATTATAGCCCTCGTGTTGCTGATAATTAAAGATTAATTTCGAAATGTTATACAAAAAAATCAGATTTCAAAAATATATAGGAAAACGTAAAAAAAAAATTATTGCTTTGGGTGCTGTAAAGGCTATTGCCAAGAAACCTTGAGTTTCCTAATTTGTTTTCAAAATGAAAAAAAAACTTAAATTTCACTATCTCTCTTCACAGTCTAGGAACAGTTGGTAGAAGACTAAATCTTTTCCCACCTAAAGGTAAAAGAACTTGTTAAACTTGAAAATCTAGCACATAGTTGTTTATGCAGTTAGGGTTTTAAAAGTATAACAAAATCGTTGTTAAACGTATTATTGTTCGTATCCCAGACGTGTTTCGAACACTCAACCTTCTGATCTGGAGTCAGATGGGCTACCATTACGCCACCAAGACGTAAAAGACAACGTGATACATTTCGAGGTGTAATAAAAAAAAATCAGATTTGAACTAATTGTTTGAAAAACGTAAAAAAGACTATTGTTTGTGGAGTTCCAAAGGCTATTGCAAAGAAACTTGAGTTTCATTCTTTGTTTTCATTTGACAAAAAAACTGAAATTACACTATCTCCCTTCACAATCTAGGAATAGCTGATAGAAGACTATATGTCCCCCCATCTCTAGGTAAAAGAACTGGTTAAACTTGAAAATCTAGAACATAGGGGTTTCTGCAGTTAGAGTTTTAAAAGTATAACCAATTCGTTGTTAAAAGTATTATTTTTCGTGACCCAAACGTTTTTCGTACACACAACCTTCTGATCTGGAGTCAGACGCGCTACCATTGCGCCACCGAGCCTTGCAAGAGAAAATGATTAATTTAGAGATGTTATAAAAAAAAAGTCAGATTTCAAAAAATATGTAGGAAAACGTAAAAAAAATTATTGCTTTGGGAGCTGTAAAGGCTCTATTGCCAAGAAACCTTGAGTTTCATAATTTGTTTTCAAAATGGTAATCAACTTAAATTTCACTATCTCTCTTCACAGTCTAGGAACAGTTGGTAGAAGACTAAATCTTTTCCCATCTAAAGGTAAAAGAACTTGTTAAACTTGAAAATCTAGCAGAGTGGAGTTTCTGCAGTTAGGGTTTTAAAAGTATCACCAATTATTTGTTAAAGGTAATCTATTCCGTGACTCGGACGTGATTCGAAAGCGCAACCTTCTGATCTGGATCAGACGCGCTACCATTGCGCCACCGAGCCGTATTAGACAAAGTGATTCATTTCGAGGTGTAATAAAAAAAAATCAGATTTGAAATAATTTTTTGAAAAACGTAAAAAAGACTATTGGTTATGGAGTTGTAAAGGCTATTTCCAAGAAAACTTGAGTTTCCTTCTTTGTTTTCAAAGTGCAAAAAAACTGAAAATTCATTATCTCCCTTCACAACAATAAAGAGCTGATAGAAGACTAAATGTCTCCCTATCTCCCTATCTCATAGCCGACCAAACGGTATAGTGGTTAGCGTAATGGCTTCTAGACCGCGAGGTTGCGGGTTCGAGTCCCGTGTAGGCATGGGTGTTTGTAAATGTATGTTGGTTTAATAAATGACGAAATGTTTCGGCGCATTATAGCCCTCGTGTTGCTGACGGCGCCAGATAATCTGAATACAACCAACCCTATCTCATAATCGATTTGAAAAGTGCATGATCTATTTGAAAAGCCAGCATCCAATAGAGTAGTCGTGTGCAGCAGTACGTGCGTTAGGAAAGCCTGGCTAAAATTGACAAGATGAATGACCCGGACGTGATTCGAACACGCAACCTTCTGATCTGGAGTCAGACGTGCTACCATTGCGCCACCGAGCCGTGTGAGATAAAATGATTAAAAAACTCAGATTTCATAAGTTATCTTGGAAAACATAAAAAAAAATTATGGCTTTGGGTGTTGTAAAGGCTATTTCCAAGAAAACTTGAGTTTTAGACTTTGTTTTCAAAGTGATTAAAAATTGAAATCACACTCTCTCTCTTCACAGACTAGGAACATTTTACAGAAGACTAAATCTTTCCCCATCTCCAGGTGAAAGAACTTGTTAAACTTGAAAATCTAGAACATAGGGGTTTCTGCAGTTAGGGTTTTAAAAGTATAACCAAATCGTTGTTAAAAGTATTATTTTTCGTGACCCAAACGTTTTTCGTACACTCAACCTTCTGATCTGGAGTCAGACGCGCTACCATTGCGCCAATGAGCCGTGTAAGATAAAAAGATTACTTTCGAGATGTAATAAAAAAAATTCAGATTTCAAAATATATCTTGGAAAACGTAAAAAAAAATTATGGCTTTGGGTTTTGTAAAGGCTATTGCCAAGAAAACTTGATTTTTAGACTTTGTTTTTAAAGTGATAAAAAACTGAAATCACACTGTCTCTCTTCACCGACTAGGAACATTTGGTAGAAGACTAAATCTGTCCCCATCTCCAGGTGAATGAACTGGTTAAACTTGAAAATCTAGAACATAGGGGTTTCTGCAGTTATTGTTTTAAAAGTATAATCAAATCGTTGTTAACGGTATTATTTTTCGTGACCCAAACGTGTTTCGAACACACAACCTTCTGATCTGGAGTCAGACGCGCTACCATTGGACCACCGAGCCGTATAACATGACTTGATTCATTTCGAGATGTAATAAAAAGTTTTTCAGATTTCAACTAATTGTTTGAAAAACTTAAAAAAGACTATTGTTTGTGGAGTTCCAAAGGCTATTGCAAAGAAACTTGAGTTTCATTCTTTGTTTTCATGGTACAAAAAACTGAAATTACACTATCTCCCTTCACAATCTAGGAATAGCTGATAGAAGACTATATGTCCCCCCTATCTCTAGGTAAAAGAACTTGTTAAACTTGAAAATCTAGAAAATAGAGGTTTCTTTAGTTAGGGAATTAAAAAAATCACCAAATCGTTGTTAAAAGTAAATTGTTCCGTGACTCGGACGTGATTCGAACACGCAACCTTCTAATCTGGAATCAGACGCGCTACCATTGCGCCACCGAGCCTTGCAAGAGAAAATGATTAATTTAGAGATGTTATTAAAAAAATCAGATTTCAAAAAATATGTAGGAAAACGTAAAAAAAATTATTGCTTTGGGAGCTGTAAAGGCTATTGCCAAGAAACCTTGAGTTTCATAATTTGTTTTCAAAATGGTAATCAACTTAAATTTCACTATCTCTCTTCACAGTCTAGGAACAGTTGGTAGAAGACTAAATCTTTTCCCATCTAAAGGTAAAAGAACTTGTTAAACTTGAAAATCTATCAGAGTGGAGTTTCTGCAGTTAGGGTTTTAAAAGTATCACCAAGTAATTGTTAAAGGTAATCTATTCCTTGACTCGGACGTGATTCGAACACGCAACCTTCTGATCTGGAGTCAGACGCGCTACCATTGCGCCACCGAGCCGTATAAGACAACGTGATTCATTTCGAGGTGTAATAAAAAAAAAAAATCAGATTTGAAATAATTGTTTGAAAAACGTAAAAAAGACTATTGGTTATGGAGGCCAATAAGGCTATTTCCAAGAAAACTTGAGTTTCCTTCTTTGTTTTCAAAGTGCAAAAAAACTGAAAATTCATTATCTCCCTTCACAACAAAAGAGAGCTGATGGAAGACTAAATGTCTCCCTATCTCATAATCGATTTGAAAAGTGCATGATATATTTGAAAAGCCAGCATCCAATAGAGTAGTCGTGTGCAGCAGTACGTGCGTTAGGAAAGCCTGGCTAAAATTGACAAGATGAATGACCCGGACGTGATTCGAACACGCAACCTTCTGATCTGGAGTCAGACGCGCTACCATTGCGCCACCGAGCCGTGTAAGATAAAATGATTAAAAAACTCAGATTTCATAAGATATCTTGGAAAACATAAAAAAAAATTATGGCTTTGGGTGTTGTAAAGGCTATTTCCAAGAAAACTTGAGTTTTAGACTTTGTTTTCAAAGTGATTAAAAATTGAAATCACACTCTCTCTCTTCACAGACTAGGAACATTTTACAGAAGACTAAATCTTTCCCCATCTCCAGGTGAAAGAACTTGTTAAACTTGAAAATCTAGAACATAGGGGTTTCTGCAGTTAGGGTTTTAAAAGTATAACCAAATCGTTGTTAAAAGTATTATTTTTCGTGACCCAAACGTTTTTCGTACACTCAACCTTCTGATCTGGAGTCAGACGCGCTACCATTGCGCCAATGAGCCGTGTAAGATAAAAAGATTACTTTCGAGATGTAATAAAAAAATTCAGATTTCAAAATATATCTTGGAAAACGTACAAAAAATTATGGCTTTGGGTTTTGTAAAGGCTATTGCCAAGAAAACTTGAGTTTTAGACTTTGTTTTTAAAGTGATAAAAAACTGAAATCACACTGTCTCTCTTCACCGACTAGGAACATTTGGTAGAAGACTAAATCTGTCCCCATCTCCAGGTGAATGAACAGGTTAAACTTGAAAATCTAGAACATAGGGGTTTCTGCAGTTATTGTTTTAAAAGTATAATCAAATCGTTGTTAACGGTATTATTTTTCGTGACCCAAACGTGTTTCGAACACACAACCTTCTGATCTGGAGTCAGACGCGCTACCATTGGACCACCGAGCCGTATAACAAGACTTGATTCATTTCGAGATGTAATAAAAAGTTTTTCAGATTTCAACTAATTGTTTGAAAAACTTAAAAAAGACTATTGTTTGTTGAGTTCCAAAGGCTATTGCAAAGAAACTTGAGTTTCATTCTTTGTTTTCATGGTACAAAAAAACTGAAATTACACTATCTCCCTTCACAATCTAGGAATAGCTGATAGAAGACTATATGTCCCCCCTTTCTCTAGGTAAAAGAACTTGTTAAACTTGAAAATCTAGAAAATAGAGGTTTCTTTAGTTAGGGAATTAAAAAAATCACCAAATCGTTGTTAAAAGTAAATTGTTCCGTGACTCGGACGTGATTCGAACACGCAACCTTCTAATCTGGAGTCAGACGCGCTACCATTGCGCCACCGAGCCTTGCAAGAGAAAATGATTAATTTAGAGATGTTATAAAAAAAATCAGATTTCAAAAAATATGTAGGAAAACGTAAATAAAATTATTGCTTTGGGAGCTGTAAAGGCTATTGCCAAGAAACCTTGAGTTTCATAATTTGTTTTCAAAATGGTAATCAACTTAAATTTCACTATTTCTCTTCACAGTCTAGGAACAGTTGGTAGAAGACTAAATCTTTTCCCATCTAAAGGTAAAAGAACTTGTTAAACTTGAAAATCTATCAGAGTGGAGTTTCTGCAGTTAGGGTTTTAAAAGTATCACCAAGTAATTGTTAAAGGTAATCTATTCCTTGACTCGGACGTGATTCGAACACGCAACCTTCTGATCTGGAGTCAGACGCGCTACCATTGCGCCACCGAGCCGTATAAGACAACGTGATTCATTTCGAGGTGTAATAAAAAAAAAAAAATCAGATTTGAAATAATTGTTTGAAAAACGTAAAAAAGACTATTGGTTATGGAGTTGTAAAAGCTATTTCCAAGAAAACTTGAGTTTCCTTCTTTGTTTTCAAAGTGCAAAAAAACTGAAAATTCATTATCTCCCTTCACAACAAAAAAGAGCTGATGGAAGACTAAATGTCTCCCTATCTCATAATCGATTTGAAAAGTGCATGATATATTTGAAAAGCCAGCATCCAATAGAGTAGTCGTGTGCAGCAGTACGTGCGTTAGGAAAGCCTGGCTAAAATTGACAAGATGAATGACCCGGACGTGATTCGAACACGCAACCTTCTGATCTGGAGTCAGACGCGCTACCATTGCGCCACCGAGCCGTGTGAGATAAAATGATTAAAAAACTCATATTTCATAAGATATCTTGGAAAACATAAAAAAAAATTATGGCTTTGGGTGTTGTAAAGGCTATTTCCAAGAAAACTTGAGTTTTAGACTTTGTTTTCAAAGTGATAAAAAATTGAAATCACACTCTCTCTCTTCACAGACTAGGAACATTTTACAGAAGACTAAATCTTTCCCCATCTCCAGGTGAAAGAACTCTTTAAACTTGAAAATCTAGAACATAGGGATTTCTGCAGTTTGGGTTTTAAAAGTATAACCAAATCGTTGTTAAAAGTATTATTTTTCGTGACCCAAACGTTTTTCGTACACACAACCTTCTGATCTGGAGTCAGACGCGCTACCATTGCGCCAATGAGCCGTGTAAGATAAAAAGATTACTATCGAGATGTAATAAAAAAAATTCAGATTTCAAAATATATCTTGGAAAACGTAAAAAAAATTATGGCTTTGGGTTTTGTAAAAGCTATTGCCAAGAAAACTTGAGTTTTAGACTTTGTTTTTCAAGTGATTAAAAACTGAAATCACACTGTCTCTCTTCACCGACTAGGAACATTTGGTAGAACACTAAATCTTTCCCCATCTCCAGGTGAAAGAACTGGTTAAACTTGAAAATCTAGAACATAGGGGTTTCTGCAGTTATTGTTTTAAAAGTATATTCAAATCGTTGTTAACGGTATTATTTTTCGTGACCCAAACGTGTTTCGAACACACAACCTTCTGATCTGGAGTCAGACGCGCTACCATTGGACTACCGAGCCGTATAACATGACTTGATTCATTTCGAGATGTAATAAAAAGTTTTTCAGATTTCAACTAATTGTTTGAAAAACTTAAAAAAGACTATTGTTTGTGGAGTTCCAAAGGCTATTGCAAAGAAACTTGAGTTTCATTCTTTGTTTTCATAGTACAAAAAAACTGAAATTACACTATCTCCCTTCACAATCTAGGAATAGCTGATAGAAGACTATATGTCCCCCCTATCTCTAGGTAAAAGAACTTGTTAAACTTGAAAATCTAGAAAATAGAGGTTTCTTTAGTTAGGGAATTAAAAAAATCACCAAATCGTTGTTAAAAGTAAATTGTTCCGTGACTCGGACGTGATTCGAACACGCAACCTTCTGATCTGGAGTCAGACGCGCTACCATTGCGCCACCGAGCCTTGCAAGAGAAAATGATTAATTTAGAGATGTTATAAAAAAAATCAGATTTCAAAAAATATGTAGGAAAACGTAAAAAAAATTATTGCTTTGGGAGCTGTAAAGGCTATTGCCAAGAAACCTTGAGTTTCATAATTTGTTTTCAAAATATTAATCAACTTAAATTTCACTATCTCTCTTCACAGTCTAGGAACAGTTGGTAGAAGACTAAATCTTTTCCCATCTAAAGGTAAAAGAACTTGTTAAACTTGAAAATCTATCAGAGTGGAGTTTCTGCAGTTAGGGTTTTAAAAGTATCACCAAATAATTGTTAAAGGTAATCTATTCCTTGACTCGGACGTGATTCGAACACGCAACCTTCTGATCTGGAGTCAGACGCGCTACCATTGCGCCACCGAGCCGTATAAGACAACGTGATTCATTTCGAGGTGTAATAAAAAAAAAAAATCAGATTTGAAATAATTGTTTGAAAAACGTAAAAAAGACTATTGGTTATGGAATTGTAAAAGCTATTTCCAAGAAAACTTGAGTTTCCTTCTTTGTTTTCAAAGTGCAAAAAAACTGAAAATTCATTATCTCCCTTCACAACAATAAAGAGCTGATAGAAGACTAAATGTCTCCCTATCTCCCTATCTCATAATCGATTTGAAAAGTGCATGATATATTTGAAAAGCCAGCATCTAATAGAGTAGTCGTGTGCAGCAGTACGTGCGTTAGGAAAGCCTGGCTAAAATTGACAAGATGAATGACCCGGACGTGATTCGAACACGCAACCTTCTGATCTGGAGTCAGACGCGCTACCATTGCGCCACCGAGCCGTGTAAGATAAAATGATTAAAAAACTCAGATTTCATAAGATATCTTGGAAAACATAAAAAAAAATTATGGTTTTGGGTGTTGTAAAGGCTATTTCCAAGAAAACTTGAGTTTTAGACTTTGTTTTCAAAGTGATTAAAAATTAAAATCACACTCTCTCTCTCTTCACAGACAAGGAATATTTTACAGAAGACTAAATCTTTCCCCATCTGAAGGTGAAAGAACTTGTTAAACTTGAAAATCTAGAACATAGGGGTTTCTGCAGTTAGGGTTTTAAAAGTATAACCAAATCGTTGTTAAAAGTATTATTTTTCGTGACCCAAACGTTTTTCGTACACTCAACCTTCTGATCTGGAGTCAGACGCGCTACCATTGCGCCAATGAGCCGTGTAAGATAAAAAGATTACTTTCGAGATGTAATAAAAAAAATTCAGATTTCAAAATATATCTTGGAAAACGTAAAAAAAATTATGGCTTTGGGTTTTGTAAAGGCTATTGCCAAGAAAACTTGATTTTTAGACTTTGTTTTTAAAGTGATAAAAAACTGAAATCACACTGTCTCTCTTCACCGACTAGGAACATTTGGTAGAAGACTAAATCTGTCCCCATCTCCAGGTGAATGAACTGGTTAAACTTGAAAATCTAGAACATAGGGGTTTCTGCAGTTATTGTTTTAAAAGTATAATCAAATCGTTGTTAACGGTATTATTTTTCGTGACCCAAACGTGTTTCGAACACACAACCTTCTGATCTGAAGTCAGACGCGCTACCATTGGACCACCGAGCCGTATAACATGACTTGATTCATTTCGAGATGTAATAAAAAGTTTTTCAGATTTCAACTAATTGTTTGAAAAACTTAAAAAAGACTATTGTTTGTGGAGTTCCAAAGGCTATTGCAAAGAAACTTGAGTTTCATTCTTTGTTTTCATGGTACAAAAAACTGAAATTACACTATCTCCCTTCACAATCTAGGAATAGCTGATAGAAGACTATATGTCCCCCCTATCTCTAGGTAAAAGAACTTGTTAAACTTGAAAATCTAGAAAATAGAGGTTTCTTTAGTTAGGGAATTAAAAAAATCACCAAATCGTTGTTAAAAGTAAATTGTTCCGTGACTCGGACGTGATTCGAACACGCAACCTTCTAATCTGGAGTCAGACGCGCTACCATTGCGCCACCGAGCCTTGCAAGAGAAAATGATTAATTTAGAGATGTTATTAAAAAAATCAGATTTCAAAAAATATGTAGGAAAACGTAAAAAAAATTATTGCTTTGGGAGCTGTAAAGGCTATTGCCAAGAAACCTTGAGTTTCATAATTTGTTTTCAAAATGGTAATCAACTTAAATTTCACTATCTCTCTTCACAGTCTAGGAACAGTTGGTAGAAGACTAAATCTTTTCCCATCTAAAGGTAAAAGAACTTGTTAAACTTGAAAATCTATCAGAGTGGAGTTTCTGCAGTTAGGGTTTTAAAAGTATCACCAAGTAATTGTTAAAGGTAATCTATTCCTTGACTCGGACGTGATTCGAACACGCAACCTTCTGATCTGGAGTCAGACGCGCTACCATTGCGCCACCGAGCCGTATAAGACAACGTGATTCATTTCGAGGTGTAATAAAAAAAAAAATCAGATTTGAAATAATTGTTTGAAAAACGTAAAAAAGACTATTGGTTATGGAGGCCAATAAGGCTATTTCCAAGAAAACTTGAGTTTCCTTCTTTGTTTTCAAAGTGCAAAAAAACTGAAAATTCATTATCTCCCTTCACAACAAAAGAGAGCTGATGGAAGACTAAATGTCTCCCTATCTCATAATCGATTTGAAAAGTGCATGATATATTTGAAAAGCCAGCATCCAATAGAGTAGTCGTGTGCAGCAGTACGTGCGTTAGGAAAGCCTGGCTAAAATTGACAAGATGAATGACCCGGACGTGATTCGAACACGCAACCTTCTGATCTGGAGTCAGACGCGCTACCATTGCGCCACCGAGCCGTGTAAGATAAAATGATTAAAAAACTCAGATTTCATAAGATATCTTGGAAAACATAAAAAAAAATTATGGCTTTGGGTGTTGTAAAGGCTATTTCCAAGAAAACTTGAGTTTTAGACTTTGTTTTCAAAGTGATTAAAAATTGAAATCACACTCTCTCTCTTCACAGACTAGGAACATTTTACAGAAGACTAAATCTTTCCCCATCTCCAGGTGAAAGAACTTGTTAAACTTGAAAATCTAGAACATAGGGGTTTCTGCAGTTAGGGTTTTAAAAGTATAACCAAATCGTTGTTAAAAGTATTATTTTTCGTGACCCAAACGTTTTTCGTACACTCAACCTTCTGATCTGGAGTCAGACGCGCTACCATTGCGCCAATGAGCCGTGTAAGATAAAAAGATTACTTTCGAGATGTAATAAAAAAATTCAGATTTCAAAATATATCTTGGAAAACGTAAAAAAAATTATGGCTTTGGGTTTTGTAAAGGCTATTGCCAAGAAAACTTGATTTTTAGACTTTGTTTTTAAAGTGATAAAAAACTGAAATCACACTGTCTCTCTTCACCGACTAGGAACATTTGGTAGAAGACTAAATCTGTCCCCATCTCCAGGTGAATGAACTGGTTAAACTTGAAAATCTAGAACATAGGGGTTTCTGCAGTTATTGTTTTAAAAGTATAATCAAATCGTTGTTAACGGTATTATTTTTCGTGACCCAAACGTGTTTCGAACACACAACCTTCTGATCTGGAGTCAGACGCGCTACCATTGGACCACCGAGCCGTATAACATGACTTGATTCATTTCGAGATGTAATAAAAAGTTTTTCAGATTTCAACTAATTGTTTGAAAAACTTAAAAAAGACTATTGTTTGTTGAGTTCCAAAGGCTATTGCAAAGAAACTTGAGTTTCATTCTTTGTTTTCATGGTACAAAAAAACTGAAATTACACTATCTCCCTTCACAATCTAGGAATAGCTGATAGAAGACTATATGTCCCCCCTTTCTCTAGGTAAAAGAACTTGTTAAACTTGAAAATCTAGAAAATAGAGGTTTCTTTAGTTAGGGAATTAAAAAAATCACCAAATCGTTGTTAAAAGTAAATTGTTCCGTGACTCGGACGTGATTCGAACACGCAACCTTCTAATCTGGAGTCAGACGCGCTACCATTGCGCCACCGAGCCTTGCAAGAGAAAATGATTAATTTAGAGATGTTATAAAAAAAATCAGATTTCAAAAAATATGTAGGAAAACGTAAATAAAATTATTGCTTTGGGAGCTGTAAAGGCTATTGCCAAGAAACCTTGAGTTTCATAATTTGTTTTCAAAATGGTAATCAACTTAAATTTCACTATTTCTCTTCACAGTCTAGGAACAGTTGGTAGAAGACTAAATCTTTTCCCATCTAAAGGTAAAAGAACTTGTTAAACTTGAAAATCTATCAGAGTGGAGTTTCTGCAGTTAGGGTTTTAAAAGTATCACCAAGTAATTGTTAAAGGTAATCTATTCCTTGACTCGGACGTGATTCGAACACGCAACCTTCTGATCTGGAGTCAGACGCGCTACCATTGCGCCACCGAGCCGTATAAGACAACGTGATTCATTTCGAGGTGTAATAAAAAAAAAAAAATCAGATTTGAAATAATTGTTTGAAAAACGTAAAAAAGACTATTGGTTATGGAGTTGTAAAAGCTATTTCCAAGAAAACTTGAGTTTCCTTCTTTGTTTTCAAAGTGCAAAAAAACTGAAAATTCATTATCTCCCTTCACAACAAAAAAGAGCTGATGGAAGACTAAATGTCTCCCTATCTCATAATCGATTTGAAAAGTGCATGATATATTTGAAAAGCCAGCATCCAATAGAGTAGTCGTGTGCAGCAGTACGTGCGTTAGGAAAGCCTGGCTAAAATTGACAAGATGAATGACCCGGACGTGATTCGAACACGCAACCTTCTGATCTGGAGTCAGACGCGCTACCATTGCGCCACCGAGCCGTGTAAGATAAAATGATTAAAAAACTCAGATTTCATAAGATATCTTGGAAAACATAAAAAAAAATTATGGTTTTGGGTGTTGTAAAGGCTATTTCCAAGAAAACTTGAGTTTTAGACTTTGTTTTCAAAGTGATTAAAAATTAAAATCACACTCTCTCTCTCTTCACAGACAAGGAATATTTTACAGAAGACTAAATCTTTCCCCATCTGAAGGTGAAAGAACTTGTTAAACTTGAAAATCTAGAACATAGGGGTTTCTGCAGTTAGGGTTTTAAAAGTATAACCAAATCGTTGTTAAAAGTATTATTTTTCGTGACCCAAACGTTTTTCGTACACTCAACCTTCTGATCTGGAGTCAGACGCGCTACCATTGCGCCAATGAGCCGTGTAAGATAAAAAGATTACTTTCGAGATGTAATAAAAAAAATTCAGATTTCAAAATATATCTTGGAAAACGTAAAAAAAATTATGGCTTTGGGTTTTGTAAAGGCTATTGCCAAGAAAACTTGATTTTTAGACTTTGTTTTTAAAGTGATAAAAAACTGAAATCACACTGTCTCTCTTCACCGACTAGGAACATTTGGTAGAAGACTAAATCTGTCCCCATCTCCAGGTGAATGAACTGGTTAAACTTGAAAATCTAGAACATAGGGGTTTCTGCAGTTATTGTTTTAAAAGTATAATCAAATCGTTGTTAACGGTATTATTTTTCGTGACCCAAACGTGTTTCGAACACACAACCTTCTGATCTGAAGTCAGACGCGCTACCATTGGACCACCGAGCCGTATAACATGACTTGATTCATTTCGAGATGTAATAAAAAGTTTTTCAGATTTCAACTAATTGTTTGAAAAACTTAAAAAAGACTATTGTTTGTGGAGTTCCAAAGGCTATTGCAAAGAAACTTGAGTTTCATTCTTTGTTTTCATGGTACAAAAAACTGAAATTACACTATCTCCCTTCACAATCTAGGAATAGCTGATAGAAGACTATATGTCCCCCCTATCTCTAGGTAAAAGAACTTGTTAAACTTGAAAATCTAGAAAATAGAGGTTTCTTTAGTTAGGGAATTAAAAAAATCACCAAATCGTTGTTAAAAGTAAATTGTTCCGTGACTCGGACGTGATTCGAACACGCAACCTTCTAATCTGGAGTCAGACGCGCTACCATTGCGCCACCGAGCCTTGCAAGAGAAAATGATTAATTTAGAGATGTTATTAAAAAAATCAGATTTCAAAAAATATGTAGGAAAACGTAAAAAAAATTATTGCTTTGGGAGCTGTAAAGGCTATTGCCAAGAAACCTTGAGTTTCATAATTTGTTTTCAAAATGGTAATCAACTTAAATTTCACTATCTCTCTTCACAGTCTAGGAACAGTTGGTAGAAGACTAAATCTTTTCCCATCTAAAGGTAAAAGAACTTGTTAAACTTGAAAATCTATCAGAGTGGAGTTTCTGCAGTTAGGGTTTTAAAAGTATCACCAAGTAATTGTTAAAGGTAATCTATTCCTTGACTCGGACGTGATTCGAACACGCAACCTTCTGATCTGGAGTCAGACGCGCTACCATTGCGCCACCGAGCCGTATAAGACAACGTGATTCATTTCGAGGTGTAATAAAAAAAAAAAATCAGATTTGAAATAATTGTTTGAAAAACGTAAAAAAGACTATTGGTTATGGAGGCCAATAAGGCTATTTCCAAGAAAACTTGAGTTTCCTTCTTTGTTTTCAAAGTGCAAAAAAACTGAAAATTCATTATCTCCCTTCACAACAAAAGAGAGCTGATGGAAGACTAAATGTCTCCCTATCTCATAATCGATTTGAAAAGTGCATGATATATTTGAAAAGCCAGCATCCAATAGAGTAGTCGTGTGCAGCAGTACGTGCGTTAGGAAAGCCTGGCTAAAATTGACAAGATGAATGACCCGGACGTGATTCGAACACGCAACCTTCTGATCTGGAGTCAGACGCGCTACCATTGCGCCACCGAGCCGTGTAAGATAAAATGATTAAAAAACTCAGATTTCATAAGATATCTTGGAAAACATAAAAAAAAATTATGGCTTTGGGTGTTGTAAAGGCTATTTCCAAGAAAACTTGAGTTTTAGACTTTGTTTTCAAAGTGATTAAAAATTGAAATCACACTCTCTCTCTTCACAGACTAGGAACATTTTACAGAAGACTAAATCTTTCCCCATCTCCAGGTGAAAGAACTTGTTAAACTTGAAAATCTAGAACATAGGGGTTTCTGCAGTTAGGGTTTTAAAAGTATAACCAAATCGTTGTTAAAAGTATTATTTTTCGTGACCCAAACGTTTTTCGTACACTCAACCTTCTGATCTGGAGTCAGACGCGCTACCATTGCGCCAATGAGCCGTGTAAGATAAAAAGATTACTTTCGAGATGTAATAAAAAAATTCAGATTTCAAAATATATCTTGGAAAACGTAAAAAAAATTATGGCTTTGGGTTTTGTAAAGGCTATTGCCAAGAAAACTTGATTTTTAGACTTTGTTTTTAAAGTGATAAAAAACTGAAATCACACTGTCTCTCTTCACCGACTAGGAACATTTGGTAGAAGACTAAATCTGTCCCCATCTCCAGGTGAATGAACTGGTTAAACTTGAAAATCTAGAACATAGGGGTTTCTGCAGTTATTGTTTTAAAAGTATAATCAAATCGTTGTTAACGGTATTATTTTTCGTGACCCAAACGTGTTTCGAACACACAACCTTCTGATCTGGAGTCAGACGCGCTACCATTGGACCACCGAGCCGTATAACATGACTTGATTCATTTCGAGATGTAATAAAAAGTTTTTCAGATTTCAACTAATTGTTTGAAAAACTTAAAAAAGACTATTGTTTGTTGAGTTCCAAAGGCTATTGCAAAGAAACTTGAGTTTCATTCTTTGTTTTCATGGTACAAAAAAACTGAAATTACACTATCTCCCTTCACAATCTAGGAATAGCTGATAGAAGACTATATGTCCCCCCTTTCTCTAGGTAAAAGAACTTGTTAAACTTGAAAATCTAGAAAATAGAGGTTTCTTTAGTTAGGGAATTAAAAAAATCACCAAATCGTTGTTAAAAGTAAATTGTTCCGTGACTCGGACGTGATTCGAACACGCAACCTTCTAATCTGGAGTCAGACGCGCTACCATTGCGCCACCGAGCCTTGCAAGAGAAAATGATTAATTTAGAGATGTTATAAAAAAAATCAGATTTCAAAAAATATGTAGGAAAACGTAAATAAAATTATTGCTTTGGGAGCTGTAAAGGCTATTGCCAAGAAACCTTGAGTTTCATAATTTGTTTTCAAAATGGTAATCAACTTAAATTTCACTATTTCTCTTCACAGTCTAGGAACAGTTGGTAGAAGACTAAATCTTTTCCCATCTAAAGGTAAAAGAACTTGTTAAACTTGAAAATCTATCAGAGTGGAGTTTCTGCAGTTAGGGTTTTAAAAGTATCACCAAGTAATTGTTAAAGGTAATCTATTCCTTGACTCGGACGTGATTCGAACACGCAACCTTCTGATCTGGAGTCAGACGCGCTACCATTGCGCCACCGAGCCGTATAAGACAACGTGATTCATTTCGAGGTGTAATAAAAAAAAAAAAATCAGATTTGAAATAATTGTTTGAAAAACGTAAAAAAGACTATTGGTTATGGAGTTGTAAAAGCTATTTCCAAGAAAACTTGAGTTTCCTTCTTTGTTTTCAAAGTGCAAAAAAACTGAAAATTCATTATCTCCCTTCACAACAAAAAAGAGCTGATGGAAGACTAAATGTCTCCCTATCTCATAATCGATTTGAAAAGTGCATGATATATTTGAAAAGCCAGCATCCAATAGAGTAGTCGTGTGCAGCAGTACGTGCGTTAGGAAAGCCTGGCTAAAATTGACAAGATGAATGACCCGGACGTGATTCGAACACGCAACCTTCTGATCTGGAGTCAGACGCGCTACCATTGCGCCACCGAGCCGTGTAAGATAAAATGATTAAAAAACTCAGATTTCATAAGATATCTTGGAAAACATAAAAAAAAATTATGGTTTTGGGTGTTGTAAAGGCTATTTCCAAGAAAACTTGAGTTTTAGACTTTGTTTTCAAAGTGATTAAAAATTAAAATCACACTCTCTCTCTCTTCACAGACAAGGAATATTTTACAGAAGACTAAATCTTTCCCCATCTGAAGGTGAAAGAACTTGTTAAACTTGAAAATCTAGAACATAGGGGTTTCTGCAGTTAGGGTTTTAAAAGTATAACCAAATCGTTGTTAAAAGTATTATTTTTCGTGACCCAAACGTTTTTCGTACACATAACCTTCTGATCTGGAGTCAAACGCGCTAACATTGCGCCAATGAGCCGTGTAAGATAAAAAGATTACTATCGAGATGTAATAAAAAAAATTCAGATTTCAAAATATATCTTGGAAAACGTAAAAAAAATTATGGCTTTGGGTTTTGTAAAAGCTATTGCCAAGAAAACTTGAGTTTTAGACTTTGTTTTTAAAGTGATTAAAAACTGAAATCACACTGTCTCTCTTCACCGACTAGGAACATTTGGTAGAACACTAAATCTTTCCCCATCTCCAGGTGAAAGAACTGGTTAAACTTGAAAATCTAGAACATAGGGGTTTCTGCAGTTATTGTTTTAAAAGTATATTCAAATCGTTGTTAACGGTATTATTTTTCGTGACCCAAACGTGTTTCGAACACACAACCTTCTGATCTGGAGTCAGACGCGCTACCATTGGACCACCGAGCCGTACAACATGACTTGATTCATTTCGAGATGTAATAAAAAGTTTTTCAGATTTCAACTAATTGTTTGAAAAACTTAAAAAAGACTATTGTTTGTGGAGTTCCAAAGGATATTGCAAAGAAACTTGAGTTTCATTCTTTGTTTTCATGCTACAAAAAAACTGAAATTACACTATCTCCCTTCACAATCTAGGAATAACTGATAGAAGACTATATGTCCTCCCATCTCTAGGTAAAAGAACTTGTTAAACTTGAAAATCTAGAAAATAGAATTTTCTTTAGTTAGGGAATTAAAAAAATCACCAAATCGTTGTTAAAAGAAAATTGTTCCGTGACTCGGACGTGATTCGAGCACGCAACCTTGAGATCTGGAGTCAGACGCGCTACCATTGCGCCACCGAGCCTTGCAAGAGAAAATGATTAATTTAGAGATGTTATAAAAAAAATCAGATTTCAAAAAATATGTAGGAAAACGTAAAAAAAATTATTGCTTTGGGAGCTGTAAAGGCTATTGCCAAGAAACCCTGAGTTTCATAATTTGTTTTCAAAATGGTAATCAACTTAAATTTCACTATCTCTCTTCACAGTCTAGGAACAGTTGGTAGAAGACTAAATCTTTTCCCATCTCAAGGTAAAAGAACTTGTTAAACTTGAAAATCTAGCAGAGTGGAGTTTCTGCAGTTAGGGTTTTAAAAGTATCACCAAATAATTGTTAAAGGTAATCTATTCCTTGACTCGGACGTGATTCGAACACGCAACCTTCTGATCTGGAGTCAGACGCGCTACCATTGCGCCACCGAGCCGTATAAGACAACGTGATTCATTTCGAGGTGTAATAAAAAAAAAAATCAGATTTGAAATAATTGTTTGAAAAACGTAAAAAAGACTATTGGTTATGGAGGCCAATAAGGCTATTTCCAAGAAAACTTGAGTTTCCTTCTTTGTTTTCAAAGTGCAAAAAAACTGAAAATTCATTATCTCCCTTCACAACAAAAAAGAGCTGATGGAAGACTAAATGTCTCCCTATCTCATAATCGATTTGAAAAGTGCATGATATATTTGAAAAGCCAGCATCCAATAGAGTAGTCGTGTGCAGCAGTACGTGCGTTATGAAAGCCTGGCTAAAATTGACAAGATGAATGACCCGGACGTGATTCGAACACGCAACCTTCTGATCTGGAGTCAGACGTGCTACCATTGCGCCACCGAGCCGTGTAAGATAAAATGATTAAAAAACTCAGATTTCATAAGATATCTTGGAAAACATAAACAAAAATTATGGCTTTGGGTGTTGTAAAGGCTATTTCCAAGAAAACTTGAGTTTTAGACTTTGTTTTCAAAGTGATTAAAAATTAAAATCACACTCTCTCTCTCTTCACAGACAAGGAACATTTTACAGAAGACTAAATCTTTCCCCATCTCCAGGTGAAAGAACTTGTTAAACTTGAAAATCTAGAACATAGGGGTTTCTGCAGTTAGGGTTTTAAAAGTATAACCAAATCGTTGTTAAAAGTATTATTTTTCGTGACCCAAACGTTTTTCGTACACACAACCTTCTGATCTGGAGTCAGACGCGCTAACATTGCGCCAATGAGCCGTGAAAGATAAAAAGATTACTTTCGAGATGTAATAAAAAAAATTCAGATTTCAAAATATACCTTGGAAAACGTAAAAAAAAAATATGGCTTTGGGTTTTGTAAAGGCTATTGCCAAGAAAACTTGAGTTTTAGACTTTGTTTTTAAAGTGATTAAAAACTGAAATCACACTGTCTCTCTTCACCGACTAGGAACATTTGGTAGAAGACTAAATCTTTCCGCATCTCCAGGTGAAAGAACTGGTTAAACTTGAAAATCTAGAACATAGGGGTTTCTGCAGTTATTGTTTTAAAAGTATAATCAAATCGTTGTTAACGGTATTATTTTTCGTGACCCAAACGTGTTTCGAACACACAACCTTCTGATTTGGAGTCAGACGCGCTACCATTGGACCACCGAGCCGTATAACATGACTTGGTTCATTTCGAGATGTAATAAAAAGTTTTTCAGATTTCAAATAATTGTTTGAAAAACTTAAAAAAGACTATTGTTTGTGGAGTTCCAAAGGCTATTGCAAAGAAACTTGAGTTTCATTCTTTGTTTTCATGGTACAAAAAAACTGAAATTACACTATCTCCCTTCACAATCTAGGAATAGCTGATAGAAGACTATATGTCCCCCCATCTCTAGGTAAAAGAACTTGTTAAACTTGAAAATCTAGAAAATAGAATTTTCTTTAGTTAGGGATAAAAAAATCACCAAATCGTTCTTAAAAGTAAATTGTTCCGTGACTCGGACGTGATTCGAACACGCAACCTTCTGATCTGGAGTCAGACGCGCTACCATTTCGCCACCGAGCATTGCAAGAGTAAATGATTAATTTAGAGATGTTATAAAAAAAATCAGATTTCAAAAAATATGTAGGAAAACGTAAAAAAAATTATTGCTTTGGGAGCTGTAAAGGCTATTGCCAAGAAACCCTGAGTTTCATAATTTTTTTTCAAATTGGTAATCAACTTAAATTTCACTATCTCTCTTCACAGTCTAGGAACAGTTGGTAGAAGACTAAATCTTTTCCCATCTCAAGGTAAAAGAACTTGTTAAACTTGAAAATCTAGCAGATTGGAGTTTCTGCAGTTAGGGTTTTAAAAGTATCACCAAATAATTGTTAAAGGTAATCTATTCCTTGACTCGGACACGCAACCTTCTGATCTGGAGTCAGACGCGCTACCATTGCGCCACCGAGCCGTATAAGACAACGTGATTCATTTCGAGGTGTAATAAAAAAAAAATCAGATTTGAAATAATTGTTTGAAAAACGTAAAAAAGACTATTGGTTATGGAGTTGTAAAAGCTATTTCCAAGAAAACTTGAGTTTCCTTCTTTGTTTTCAAAGTGCAAAAAAATTGAAAATTCATTATCTCCCTTCACAACAATAAAGAGCTGATAGAAGACTAAATGTCTCCCTATCTCCCTATCTCATAATCGATTTGAAAAGTGCATGATATATTTGAAAAGCCAGCATCCAATAGAGTAGTCGTGTGCAGCAGTACGTGCGTTATGAAAGCCTGGCTAAAATTGACAAGATGAATGACCCGGACGTGATTCGAACACGCAACCTTCTGATCTGGAGTCAGACGCGCTACCATTGCGCCACCGATCCGTGTAAAATAAAATGATTAAAAAACTCAGATTTCATAAGATATCTTGGAAAACATAAAAAAAAAATTATGGCTTTGGGTGTTGTAAAGGCTATTTCCAAGAAAACTTGAGTTTTAGACTTTGTTTTCAAAGTGATTAAAAATTGAAATCACACTCTCTCTCTTCACAGACTAGGAACATTTTACAGAAGACTAAATCTTTCCCCATCTCCAGGTGAAAGAACTTGTTAAACTTGAAAATCTAGAACATAGGGGTTTCTGCAGTTAGGGTTTTAAAAGTATAACCAAATCGTTGTTAAAAGTATTATTTTTCGTGACCCAAACGTTTTTCGTACACACAACCTTCTGATCTGGAGTCAGACGCGCTACCATTGCGCCAATGAGCCGTGTAAGATAAAAAGATTACTTTCGAGATGTAATAAAAAAATTCAGATTTCAAAATATATCTTGGAAAACGTACAAAAAATTATGGCTTTGGGTTTTGTAAAGGCTATTGCCAAGAAAACTTGAGTTTTAGACTTTGTTTTTAAAGTGATTAAAAACTGAAATCAAACTGTCTCTCTTCACCGACTAGGAACATTTGGTAGAAGACTAAATATTTCCCCATCTCCAGGTGAAAGAACTGGTTAAACTTGAAAATCTAGAACATAGGGGTTTCTGCAGTTATTGTTTTAAAAGTATAAACAAATCGTTGTTAACGGTATTATTTTTCGTGACCCAAACGTGTTTCGAGCACACAACCTTCTGATCTGGAGTCAGACGCGCTACCATTGGACCACCGAGCCGTACAACATGACTTGATTCATTTCGAGATGTAATAAAAAGTTTTTCAGATTTCAACTAATTGTTTGAAAAACTTAAAAAAGACTATTGTTTGTGGAGTTCCAAAGGCTATTGCAAAGAAACTTGAGTTTCATTCTTTGTTTTCATGGTACAAAAAAACTGAAATTACACTATCTCCCTTCACAATCTAGGAATAGCTGATAGAAGACTATATGTCCCCCCATCTCTAGGTAAAAGAACTTGTTAAACTTGAAAATCTAGAAAATAGAGGTTTCTTTAGTTAGGGAATTAAAAAAATCACCAAATCGTTGTTAAAAGTAAATTGTTCCGTGACTCGGACGTGATTCGAACACGCAACCTTCTGATCTGGAGTCAGACGCGCTACCATTGCGCCACCGAGCCTTACAAGAGAAAATGATTAATTTAGAGATGTTATAAAAAAAATCAGATTTCAAAAAATATGTAGGAAAACGTAAAAAAAATTATTGCTTTGGGAGCTGTAAAGGCTATTGCCAAGAAACCTTGAGTTTCATAATTTGTTTTCAAAATGGTAATCAACTTAAACTTCACTATCTCTCTTCACAGTCTAGGAACAGTTGGTAGAAAACTAAATCTTTTCCCATCTAAAGGTAAAAGAACTTGTTAAACTTGAAAATCTAGCAGAGTGGAGTTTCTGCAGTTATTGTTTTAAAAGTATCACCAAATAATTGTTGAAGGCAATCTATTCCTTGACTCGGACGTGATTCGAACACGCAACCTTCTGATCTGGAGTCAGACGCGCTACCATTGCGCCACCGAGCCGTATAAGACAACGTGATTCATTTCGAGGTGTAATAAAAAAAAAATCAGATTTGAAATAATTGTTTGAAAAACGTAAAAAAGACTATTGGTTATGGAGTTGTAAAGGCTATTTCCAAGAAAACTTGAGTTTCCTTCTTTGTTTTCAAAGTGCAAAAAAACTGAAAATTCATTATCTCCCTTCACAACAATAAAGAGCTGATAGAAGACTAAATGTCTCCCTATCTCCCTATCTCATAATCGATTTGAAAAGTGCATGATATATTTGAAAAGCCAGCATCCAATAGAGTAGGCGTGTGCAGCAGTACGTGCGTTAGGAAAGCCTGGCTAAAATTGACAAGATGAATGACCCGGACGTGATTCGAACACGCAACCTTCTGATCTGGAGTCAGACGCGCTACCATTGCGCCACCGAGCCGTGTAAGATAAAATGATTAAAAAACTCAGATTTCATAAGATATCTTGGAAAACATAAAAAAAAATTATGGCTTTGGGTGTTGTAAAGGCTATTTCCAAGAAAACTTGAGTTTTAGACTTTGTTTTCAAAGTGATTAAAAATTGAAATCACACTCTCTCTCTTCACAGATTAGGAACATTTTACAGAAGACTAAATCTTTCCCCATCTCCAGGTGAAAGAACTTGTTAAACTTGAAAATCTAGAACATAGGGGTTTCTGCAGTTAGGGTTTTAAAAGTATAACCAAATCGTTGTTAAAAGTATTATTTTTCGTGACCCAAACGTTTTTCGTACACACAACCTTCTGATCTGGAGTCAGACGCGCTAACATTGCGCCAATGAGCCGTGTAAGATAAAAAGATTACTTTCGAGATGTAATAAAAAAAATTCAGATTTCAAAATATACCTTGGAAAACGTAAAAAAAAAATATGGCTTTGGGTTTTGTAAAGGCTATTGCCAAGAAAACTTGAGTTTTAGACTTTGTTTTTAAAGTGATTAAAAACTGAAATCACACTGTCTCTCTTCACCGACTAGGAACATTTGGTAGAAGACTAAATCTTTCCGCATCTCCAGGTGAAAGAACTGGTTAAACTTGAAAATCTAGAACATAGGGGTTTCTGCAGTTATTGTTTTAAAAGTATAATCAAATCGTTGTTAACGGTATTATTTTTCGTGACCCAAACGTGTTTCGAACACACAACCTTCTGATCTGGAGTCAGACGCGCTACCATTGGACCACCGAGCCGTATAACATGACTTGATTCATTTCGAGATGTAATAAAAAGTTTTTCAGATTTCAACTAATTGTTTGAAAAACTTAAAAAAGACTATTGTTTGTGGAGTTCCAAAGGCTATTGCAAAGAAACTTGAGTTTCATTCTTTGTTTTCATGGTACAAAAAAACTGAAATTACACTATCTTCCTTCTTAATTTAGGAATAGCTGATAGAAGACTATATGTCCCCCCCATCTCTAGGTAAAAGAACTTGTTAAACTTGAAAATCTAGAAAATAGAGGTTTCTTTAGTTAGGGAATTAAAAAAATCACCAAATCGTTGTTAAAAGTAAATTGTTCCGTGACTCGGACGTGATTCGAACACGCAACCTTCTGATCTGGTGTCAGACGCGCTACCATTGCGCCACCGAGCCTTGCAAGAGAAAATGATTAATTTAGAGATGTTATAAAAAAAAAATCAGATTTCAAAAAATATGTAGGAAAACGTAAAAAAAATTATTGCTTTGGGAGCTGTAAAGGCTCTATTGCCAAGAAACCTTGAGTTTCATAATTTGTTTTCAAAATGGTAATCAAAATAAATTTCACTATCTCTCTTCACAGTCTAGGAACAGTTGGTAGAAGACTAAATCTTTTCCCATCTAAAGGTAAAAGAACTTGTTAAACTTGAAAATATAGCAGAGTGGAGTTTCTGCAGTTAGGGTTTTAAAAGTATCACCAATTATTTGTTAAAGGTAATCTATTCCGTGACTCGGACGTGATTCGAACGCGCAACCTTCTGATCTGGATCAGACGCGCTACCATTGCGCCACCGAGCCGTATAAGACAACGTGATTCATTTCGAGGTGTAATAAAAAAAAATCAGATTTGAAATAATTGTTTGAAAAACGTAAAAAAGACTATTGGTTATGGAATTGTAAAGGCTATTTCCAAGAAAACTTGAGTTTCCTTCTTTGTTTTCAAAGTGCAAAAAAACTGAAAATTCATTATCTCCCTTCACAACAATAAAGAGCTGAAAGAAGACTAAATGTCTCCCTATCTCCCTATCTCATAATCGATTTGAAAAGTGCATGATATATTTGAAAAGCCAGCATCCAATAGAGTAGGCGTGTGCAGCAGTACGTGCGTTAGGAAAGCCTGGCTAAAATTGACAAGATGAATGACCCGGACGTGATTCGAACACGCAACCTTCTGATCTGGAGTCAGACGCGCTACCATTGCGCCACCGAGCCGTATAAGACAACGTGATTCATTTCGAGGTGTAATAAAAAAAAAATCAGATTTGAAATAATTGTTTGAAAAACGTAAAAAAGACTATTGGTTATGGAGTTGTAAAAGCTATTTCCAAGAAAACTTGAGTTTCCTTCTTTGTTTTCAAAGTGCAAAAAAATTGAAAATTCATTATCTCCCTTCGCAACAATAAAGAGCTGATAGAAGACTAAATGTCTCCCTATCTCATAATCGATTTGAAAAGTGCATGATATATTTGAAAAGCCAGCATCCAATAGAGTAGTCGTGTGCAGCAGTACGTGCGTTAGGAAAGCCTGGCTAAAATTGACAAGATGAATGACCCGGACGTGATTCGAACACGCAACCTTCTGATCTGGAGTCAGACGCGCTACCATTGCGCCACCGAGCCGTGTGAGATAAAATGATTAAAAAACTCAGATTTCATAAGATATCTTGGAAAACATAAAAAAAAATTATGGCTTTGGGTGTTGTAAAGGCTATTTCCAAGAAAACTTGAGTTTTAGACTTTGTTTTCAAAGTGATGAAAAATTGAAATCACACTCTCTCTCTTCACAGACTAGGAACATTTTACAGAAGACTAAATCTTTCCCCATCTCCAGGTGAAAGAACTTGTTAAACTTGAAAATCTACAACATAGGGGTTTCTGCAGTTAGGGTTTTAAAAGTATAACCAAATCGTTGTTAAAAGTATTATTTTTCGTGACCCAAACGTTTTTCGTACACACAACCTTCTGATCTGGAGTCAGACGCGCTACCATTGCGCCAATGAGCCGTGTAAGATAAAAAGATTACTTTCGAGATGTAATAAAAAAATTCAGATTTCAAAATATATCTTGGAAAACGTACAAAAAATTATGGCTTTGGGTTTTGTAAAGGCTATTGCCAAGAAAACTTGAGTTTTAGACTTTGTTTTTAAAGTGATTAAAAACTGAAATCAAACTGTCTCTCTTCACCGACTAGGAACATTTGGTAGAAGACTAAATATTTCCCCATCTCCAGGTGAAAGAACTGGTTAAACTTGAAAATCTAGAACATAGGGGTTTCTGCAGTTATTGTTTTAAAAGTATAAACAAATCGTTGTTAACGGTATTATTTTTCGTGACCCAAACGTGTTTCGAGCACACAACCTTCTGATCTGGAGTCAGACGCGCTACCATTGGACCACCGAGCCGTACAACATGACTTGATTCATTTCGAGATGTAATAAAAAGTTTTTCAGATTTCAACTAATTGTTTGAAAAACTTAAAAAAGACTATTGTTTGTGGAGTTCCAAAGGCTATTGCAAAGAAACTTGAGTTTCATTCTTTGTTTTCATGGTACAAAAAAACTGAAATTACACTATCTCCCTTCACAATCTAGGAATAGCTGATAGAAGACTATATGTCCCCCCATCTCTAGGTAAAAGAACTTGTTAAACTTGAAAATCTAGAAAATAGAGGTTTCTTTAGTTAGGGAATTAAAAAAATCACCAAATCGTTGTTAAAAGTAAATTGTTCCGTGACTCGGACGTGATTCGAACACGCAACCTTCTGATCTGGAGTCAGACGCGCTACCATTGCGCCACCGAGCCTTACAAGAGAAAATGATTAATTTAGAGATGTTATAAAAAAAATCAGATTTCAAAAAATATGTAGGAAAACGTAAAAAAAATTATTGCTTTGGGAGCTGTAAAGGCTATTGCCAAGAAACCTTGAGTTTCATAATTTGTTTTCAAAATGGTAATCAACTTAAACTTCACTATCTCTCTTCACAGTCTAGGAACAGTTGGTAGAAAACTAAATCTTTTCCCATCTAAAGGTAAAAGAACTTGTTAAACTTGAAAATCTAGCAGAGTGGAGTTTCTGCAGTTATTGTTTTAAAAGTATCACCAAATAATTGTTGAAGGCAATCTATTCCTTGACTCGGACGTGATTCGAACACGCAACCTTCTGATCTGGAGTCAGACGCGCTACCATTGCGCCACCGAGCCGTATAAGACAACGTGATTCATTTCGAGGTGTAATAAAAAAAAAATCAGATTTGAAATAATTGTTTGAAAAACGTAAAAAAGACTATTGGTTATGGAGTTGTAAAGGCTATTTCCAAGAAAACTTGAGTTTCCTTCTTTGTTTTCAAAGTGCAAAAAAACTGAAAATTCATTATCTCCCTTCACAACAATAAAGAGCTGATAGAAGACTAAATGTCTCCCTATCTCCCTATCTCATAATCGATTTGAAAAGTGCATGATATATTTGAAAAGCCAGCATCCAATAGAGTAGGCGTGTGCAGCAGTACGTGCGTTAGGAAAGCCTGGCTAAAATTGACAAGATGAATGACCCGGACGTGATTCGAACACGCAACCTTCTGATCTGGAGTCAGACGCGCTACCATTGCGCCACCGAGCCGTGTAAGATAAAATGATTAAAAAACTCAGATTTCATAAGATATCTTGGAAAACATAAAAAAAAATTATGGCTTTGGGTGTTGTAAAGGCTATTTCCAAGAAAACTTGAGTTTTAGACTTTGTTTTCAAAGTGATTAAAAATTGAAATCACACTCTCTCTCTTCACAGATTAGGAACATTTTACAGAAGACTAAATCTTTCCCCATCTCCAGGTGAAAGAACTTGTTAAACTTGAAAATCTAGAACATAGGGGTTTCTGCAGTTAGGGTTTTAAAAGTATAACCAAATCGTTGTTAAAAGTATTATTTTTCGTGACCCAAACGTTTTTCGTACACACAACCTTCTGATCTGGAGTCAGACGCGCTAACATTGCGCCAATGAGCCGTGTAAGATAAAAAGATTACTTTCGAGATGTAATAAAAAAAATTCAGATTTCAAAATATACCTTGGAAAACGTAAAAAAAAAATATGGCTTTGGGTTTTGTAAAGGCTATTGCCAAGAAAACTTGAGTTTTAGACTTTGTTTTTAAAGTGATTAAAAACTGAAATCACACTGTCTCTCTTCACCGACTAGGAACATTTGGTAGAAGACTAAATCTTTCCCCATCTCCAGGTGAAAGAACTGGTTAAACTTGAAAATCTAGAACATAGGGGTTTCTGCAGTTATTGTTTTAAAAGTATAATCAAATCGTTGTTAACGGTATTATTTTTCGTGACCCAAACGTGTTTCGAACACACAACCTTCTGATCTGGAGTCAGACGCGCTACCATTGGACCACCGAGCCGTATAACATGACTTGATTCATTTCGAGATGTAATAAAAAGTTTTTCAGATTTCAACTAATTGTTTGAAAAACTTAAAAAAGACTATTGTTTGTGGAGTTCCAAAGGCTATTGCAAAGAAACTTGAGTTTCATTCTTTGTTTTCATGGTACAAAAAAACTGAAATTACACTATCTTCCTTCACAATTTAGGAATAGCTGATAGAAGACTATATGTCCCCCCCATCTCTAGGTAAAAGAACTTGTTAAACTTGAAAATCTAGAAAATAGAGGTTTCTTTAGTTAGGGAATTAAAAAAATCACCAAATCGTTGTTAAAAGTAAATTGTTCCGTGACTCGGACGTGATTCGAACACGCAACCTTCTGATCTGGTGTCAGACGCGCTACCATTGCGCCACCGAGCCTTGCAAGAGAAAATGATTAATTTAGAGATATTATAAAAAAAAAATCAGATTTCAAAAAATATGTAGGAAAACGTAAAAAAAATTATTGCTTTGGGAGCTGTAAAGGCTCTATTGCCAAGAAACCTTGAGTTTCATAATTTGTTTTCAAAATGGTAATCAAAATAAATTTCACTATCTCTCTTCACAGTCTAGGAACAGTTGGTAGAAGACTAAATCTTTTCCCATCTAAAGGTAAAAGAACTTGTTAAACTTGAAAATCTAGCAGAGTGGAGTTTCTGCAGTTAGGGTTTTAAAAGTATCACCAATTATTTGTTAAAGGTAATCTATTCCGTGACTCGGACGTGATTCGAACGCGCAACCTTCTGATCTGGATCAGACGCGCTACCATTGCGCCACCGAGCCGTATAAGACAACGTGATTCATTTCGAGGTGTAATAAAAAAAAATCAGATTTGAAATAATTGTTTGAAAAACGTAAAAAAGACTATTGGTTATGGAATTGTAAAGGCTATTTCCAAGAAAACTTGAGTTTCCTTCTTTGTTTTCAAAGTGCAAAAAAACTGAAAATTCATTATCTCCCTTCACAACAATAAAGAGCTGAAAGAAGACTAAATGTCTCCCTATCTCCCTATCTCATAATCGATTTGAAAAGTGCATGATATATTTGAAAAGCCAGCATCCAATAGAGTAGGCGTGTGCAGCAGTACGTGCGTTAGGAAAGCCTGGCTAAAATTGACAAGATGAATGACCCGGACGTGATTCGAACACGCAACCTTCTGATCTGGAGTCAGACGCGCTACCATTGCGCCACCGAGCCGTAAAAGACAACGTGATTCATTTCGAGGTGTAATAAAAAAAAAATCAGATTTGAAATAATTGTTTGAAAAACGTAAAAAAGACTATTGGTTATGGAGTTGTAAAAGCTATTTCCAAGAAAACTTGAGTTTCCTTCTTTGTTTTCAAAGTGCAAAAAAATTGAAAATTCATTATCTCCCTTCGCAACAATAAAGAGCTGATAGAAGACTAAATGTCTCCCTATCTCCCTATCTCATAATCGATTTGAAAAGTGCATGATATATTTGAAAAGCCAGCATCCAATAGAGTAGTCGTGTGCAGCAGTACGTGCGTTAGGAAAGCCTGGCTAAAATTGACAAGATGAATGACCCGGACGTGATTCGAACACGCAACCTTCTGATCTGGAGTCAGACGCGCTACCATTGCGCCACCGAGCCGTGTGAGATAAAATGATTAAAAAACTCAGATTTCATAAGATATCTTGGAAAACATAAAAAAAAATTATGGCTTTGGGTGTTGTAAAGGCTATTTCCAAGAAAACTTGAGTTTTAGACTTTGTTTTCAAAGTGATGAAAAATTGAAATCACACTCTCTCTCTTCACAGACTAGGAACATTTTACAGAAGACTAAATCTTTCCCCATCTCCAGGTGAAAGAACTTGTTAAACTTGAAAATCTACAACATAGGGGTTTCTGCAGTTTGGGTTTTAAAAGTATAACCAAATCGTTGTTAAAAGTATTATTTTTCGTGACCCAAACGTTTTTCGTACACACAACCTTCTGATCTGGAGTCAGACGCGCTACCATTGCGCCAATGAGCCGTGTAAGATAAAAAGATTACTATCGAGATGTAATAAAAAAAATTCAGATTTCGAAATATATCTTGGAAAACGTAAAAAAAATTATGGCTTTGTGTTTTGTAAAAGCTATTGCCAAGAAAACTTGAGTTTTAGACTTTGTTTTTAAAGTGATTAAAAACTGAAATCACACTGTCTCTCTTCACCGACTAGGAACATTTGGTAGAAGACTAAATCTTTCCCCATCTCCAGGTGAAAGAACTGGTTAAACTTGAAAATCTAGAACATAGGGGTTTCTGCAGTTATTGTTTTAAAAGTATAATCAAATCGTTGTTAACGGTATTATTTTTCGTGACCCAAACGTGTTTCGAGCACACAACCTTCTGATCTGGAGTCAGACGCGCTACCATTAGACCACCGAGCCGTACAACATGACTTGATTCATTTCGAGATGTAATGAAAAGTTTTTCAGATTTCAACTAATTGTTTGAAAAACTTAAAAAAGACTATTGTTTGTGGAGTTAAAAAGGCTATTGCAAAGAAACTTGAGTTTCTTTCTTTGTTTTCATGGTACAAAAAAACTGAAATTACACTATCTCCCTTCACAATCTAGGAATAGCTGATAGAAGACTATATGTCCCCCCATCTCTAGGTAAAAGAACTTGTTAAACTTGAAAATCTAGAAAATAGAGGTTTCTTTAGTTAGGGAATTAAAAAAATCACCAAATCGTTGTTAAAAGTAAATTGTTCCGTGACTCGGACGTGATTCGAACACGCAACCTTCTGATCTGGAGTCAGACGCGCTACCATTGCGCCACCGAGCGTTGCAAGAGAAAATGATTAATTTAGAGATGTTATAAAAAAAATCAGATTTCAAAAAATATGTAGGAAAACGTAAAAAAAATTATTGCTTTGGGAGCTGTAAAGGCTATTGCCAAGAAACCTTGAGTTTCATAATTTGTTTTCAAAATGGTAATCAACTTAAATTTCACTATCTCTCTTCACAGTCTAGGAACAGTTGGTAGAAAACTAAATCTTTTCCCATCTAAAGGTAAAAGAACTTGTTAAACTTGAAAATCTAGCAGAGTGGAGTTTCTGCAGTTAGGGTTTTAAAAGTATCACCAATAATTGTTGAAGGCAATCTATTCCTTGACTCGGACGTGATTCGAACACGCAACCTTCTGATCTGGAGTCAGACGCTCTACCATTGCGCCACCGAGCCGTATAAGACAACGTGATTCATTTCGAGGTGTAATAAAAAAAAAAATCAGATTTGAAATAATTGTTTGAAAAACGTAAAAAAGACTATTGGTTATGGAGTTGTAAAGGCTATTTCCAAGAAAACTTGAGTTTCCTTCTTTGTTTTCAAAGTGCAAAAAAACTGAAAATTCATTATCTCCCTTCACAACAATAAAGAGCTGATAGAAGACTAAATGTCTCCCTATCTCCCTATCTCATAATCGATTTGAAAAGTGCATGATATATTTGAAAAGCCAGCATCAAATAGAGTAGGCGTGTGCAGCAGTACGTGCGTTAGGAAAGCCTGGCTAAAATTGACAAGATGAATGACCCGGACGTGATTCGAACACGCAACCTTCTGATCTGGAGTCAGACGCGCTACCATTGCGCCACCGAGCCGTGTAAGATAAAATGATTAAAAAACTCAGATTTCATAAGATATCTTGGAAAACATAAAAAAAAATTATGGCTTTGGGTGTTGTAAAGGCTATTTCCAAGAAAACTTGAGTTTTAGACTTTGTTTTCAAAGTGATTAAAAATTGAAATCACACTCTCTCTCTTCACAGATTAGGAACATTTTACAGAAGACTAAATCTTTCCCCATCTCCAGGTGAAAGAACTTGTTAAACTTGAAAATCTAGAACATAGGGGTTTCTGCAGTTAGGGTTTTAAAAGTATAACCAAATCGTTGTTAAAAGTATTATTTTTCGTGACCCAAACGTTTTTCGTACACACAACCTTCTGATCTGGAGTCAGACGCGCTAACATTGCGCCAATGAGCCGTGTAAGATAAAAAGATTACTTTCGAGATGTAATAAAAAAAATTCAGATTTCAAAATATACCTTGGAAAACGTAAAAAAAAAATATGGCTTTGGGTTTTGTAAAGGCTATTGCCAAGAAAACTTGAGTTTTAGACTTTGTTTTTAAAGTGATTAAAAACTGATATCACACTGTCTCTCTTCACCGACTAGGAACATTTGGTAGAAGACTAAATCTTTCCGCATCTCCAGGTGAAAGAACTGGTTAAACTTGAAAATCTAGAACATAGGGGTTTCTGCAGTTATTGTTTTAAAAGTATAATCAAATCGTTGTTAACGGTATTATTTTTCGTGACCCAAACGTGTTTCGAACACACAACCTTCTGATCTGGAGTCAGACGCGCTACCATTGGACCACCGAGCCGTATAACATGACTTGATTCATTTCGAGATGTAATAAAAAGTTTTTAAGATTTCAACTAATTGTTTGAAAAACTTAAAAAAGACTATTGTTTGTGGAGTTCCAAAGGCTATTGCAAAGAAACTTGAGTTTCATTCTTTGTTTTCATGGTACAAAAAAACTGAAATTACACTATCTTCCTTCACAATTTAGGAATAGCTGATAGAAGACTATATGTCCCCCCCATCTCTAGGTAAAAGAACTTGTTAAACTTGAAAATCTAGAAAATAGAGGTTTCTTTAGTTAGGGAATTAAAAAAATCACCAAATCGTTGTTAAAAGTTAATTGTTCCGTGACTCGGACGTGATTCGAACACGCAACCTTCTGATCTGGTGTCAGACGCGCTACCATTGCGCCACCGAGCCTTGCAAGAGAAAATGATTAATTTAGAGATGTTATAAAAAAAATCAGATTTCAAAAAATATGTAGGAAAACGTAAAAAAAATTATTGCTTTGGGAGCTGTAAAGGCTCTATTGCCAAGAAACCTTGAGTTTCATAATTTGTTTTCAAAATGGTAATCAACATAAATTTCACTATCTCTCTTCACAGTCTAGGAACAGTTGGTAGAAGACTAAATCTTTTCCCATCTAAAGGTAAAAGAACTTGTTAAACTTGAAAATCTAGCAGAGTGGAGTTTCTGCAGTTAGGGTTTTAAAAGTATCACCAAATAATTGTTAAAGGTAATCTATTCCTTGACTCGGACGTGATTCGAACACGCAACCTTCTGATCTGGAGTCAGACGCGCTACCATTGCGCCACCTAGCCGTATAAGACAACGTGATTCATTTCGAGGTGTAATAAAAAAAAATCAGATTTGAAATAATTGTTTGAAAAACGTAAAAAAGACTATTGGTTATGGAGTTGTAAAGGCTATTTCCAAGAAAACTTGAGTTTCCTTCTTTGTTTTCAAAGTGCAAAAAAACTGAAAATTCATTATCTCCCTTCACAACAATAAAGAGCTGATAGAAGACTAAATGTCTCCCTATCTCCCTATCTCATAATCGATTTGAAAAGTGCATGATATATTTGAAAAGCCAGCATCCAATAGAGTAGTCGTGTGCAGCAGTACGTGCGTTAGGAAAGCCTGGCTAAAATTGACAAGATGAATGACCCGGACGTGAATCGAACACGCAACCTTCTGATCTGGAGTCAGACGCGCTACCATTGCGCCACCGAGCCGTGTAAGATAAAATGATTAAAAAACTCAGATTTCATAAGATACC
This sequence comes from Linyphia triangularis, assembly GCA_963978545.1. NCBI lineage: Eukaryota > Metazoa > Arthropoda > Arachnida > Araneae > Linyphiidae > Linyphia > Linyphia triangularis. The sequence continues at coordinate 72,105,239 of OZ021726.1, forward strand.
TTGGAAAACATAAAAAAAAAATTATCTCTTTGGGTGTTGTAAAGGCTATTTCCAAGAAAACTTGAGTTTTAGACTTTGTTTTCAAAGTGATGAAAAATTGAAATCACACTCTCTCTCTTCACAGACTAGGAACATTTTACAGAAGACTAAATCTTTCCCCATCTCCAGGTGAAAGAACTTGTTAAACTTGAAAATCTAGAACATAGGGGTTTCTTTAGTTAGGGAATTAAAAAAATCACCAAATCGTTGTTAAAAGTAAATTGTTCCGTGACTCGGACGTGATTCGAACACGCAACCTTCTGATCTGGAGTCAGACGCGCTACCATTGCGCCACCGAGCCTTGCAAGAGTAAATGATTAAAAAACTCAGATTTCATAAGATATCTTGGAAAACATAAAAAAAAATTATGGCTTTGGGTGTTGTAAAGGCTATTTCCAAGAAAACTTGAGTTTTAGACTTTGTTTTTAAAGTGATTAAAAACTGAAATCACACTGTCTCTCTTTACCGACTAGGAACATTTGGTAGAAGACTAAATCTTTCCCCATCTCCAGGTGAAAGAACTGGTTAAACTTAAAAATCTAGAACATAGGGGTTTCTGCAGTTATTGTTTTAAAAGTATAATCAAATCGTTGTTAACGGTATTATTTTTCGTGACCCAAACGTGTTTCGAACACACAACCTTCTGATCTGGAGTCAGACGCGCTACCATTGGACCACTGATGCGTATAACATGACTTGATTCATTTAGAGATGTAATAAAAAGTTTTTCAGATTTCAACTAATTGTTTGAAAAACTTAAAAAAGACTATTGTTTGTGGAGTTCCAAAGGCTATTGCAAAGAAACTTGAGTTTCATTCTTTGTTTTCATGGTACAAAAAAACTGAAATTACACTATCTCCCTTCACAATCTAGGAATAGCTGATAGAAGACTATATGTCCCCCCATCTCTAGGTAAAAGAACTTGTTAAACTTGAAAATCTAGAAAATAGAGGTTTCTTTAGTTAGGGAATTAAAAAAATCACCAAATCGTTGTTAAAAGTAAATTGTTCCGTGACTCGGACGTGATTCGAACACGCAACCTTCTGATCTGGAGTCAGACGCGCTACCATTGGACCACCGATGCGTATAACATGACTTGATTCATTTCGAGATGTAATAAAAAGTTTTTCAGATTTCAACTAATTGTTTGAAAAACTTAAAAAAGACTATTGTTTGTGGGGTTCCAAAGGCTATTGCAAAGAAACTTGAGTTTCATTCTTTGTTTTCATGGTACAAAAAAACTGAAATTACACTATCTCCCTTCACAATCTAGGAATAGCTGATAGAAGACTATATGTCCCCCCATCTCTAGGTAAAACAACTTGTTAAACTTGAAAATCTAGAAAATAGAGGTTTCTTTAGTTAGGGAATTAAAAAAATCACCAAATCATTGTTAAAAGTAAATTGTTCCGTGACTCGGACGTGATTCGAACACGCAACCTTCTGATCTGGAGTCAGACGCGCTACCATTGCGCCACCGAGCCTTATAAGACAACGTGATTCATTTCGAGGTGTAATAAAAAAAAAATCAGATTTGAAATAATTGTTTGAAAAACGTAAAAAAGACTATTGGTTATGGAGTTGTAAAGGCTATTTCCAAGAAAACTTGAGTTTCCTTCTTTGTTTTCAAAGTGCAAAAAAACTGAAAATTCATTATCTCCCTTCACAACAATAAAGAGCTGATAGAAGACTAAATGTCTCCCTATCTCCCTATCTCATAATCGATTTGAAAAGTGCATGATATATTTGAAAAGCCAGCATCCAATAGAGTAGTCGTGTGCAGCAGTACGTGCGTTAGGAAAGCCTGGCTAAAATTGACAAGATGAATGACCCGGACGTGATTCGAACACGCAACCTTCTGATCTGGAGTCAGACGCGCTACCATTGCGCCACCGAGCCGTGTAAGATAAAATGATTAAAAAACTCAGATTTCATAAGATACCTTGGAAAACATAAAAAAAAAATTATCTCTTTGGGTGTTGTAAAGGCTATTTCCAAGAAAACTTGAGTTTTAGACTTTGTTTTCAAAGTGATGAAAAATTGAAATCACACTCTCTCTCTTCACAGACTAGGAACATTTTACAGAAGACTAAATCTTTCCCCATCTCCAGGTGAAAGAACTTGTTAAACTTGAAAATCTAGAACATAGGGGTTTCTTCAGTTAGGGAATTAAAAAAATCACCAAATCGTTGTTAAAAGTAAATTGTTCCGTGACTCGGACGTGATTCGAACACGCAACCTTCTGATCTGGAGTCAGACGCGCTACCATTGCGCCACCGAGCCTTGCAAGAGTAAATGATTAAAAAACTCAGATTTCATAAGATATCTTGGAAAACATAAAAAAAAATTATGGCTTTGGGTGTTGTAAAGGCTATTTCCAAGAAAACTTGAGTTTTAGACTTTGTTTTTAAAGTGATTAAAAACTGAAATCACACTGTCTCTCTTTACCGACTAGGAACATTTGGTAGAAGACTAAATCTTTCCCCATCTCCAGGTGAAAGAACTGGTTAAACTTAAAAATCTAGAACATAGGGGTTTCTGCAGTTATTGTTTTAAAAGTATAATCAAATCGTTGTTAACGGTATTATTTTTCGTGACCCAAACGTGTTTCGAACACACAACCTTCTGATCTGGAGTCAGACGCGCTACCATTGGACCACCGATGCGTATAACATGACTTGATTCATTTAGAGATGTAATAAAAAGTTTTTCAGATTTCAACTAATTGTTTGAAAAACTTAAAAAAGACTATTGTTTGTGGAGTTCCAAAGGCTATTGCAAAGAAACTTGAGTTTCATTCTTTGTTTTCATGGTACAAAAAAACTGAAATTACACTATCTCCCTTCACAATCTAGGAATAGCTGATAGAAGACTATATGTCCCCCCATCTCTAGGTAAAAGAACTTGTTAAACTTGAAAATCTAGAAAATAGAGGTTTCTTTAGTTAGGGAATTAAAAAAATCACCAAATCGTTGTTAAAAGTAAATTGTTCCGTGACTCGGACGTGATTCGAACACGCAACCTTCTGATCTGGAGTCAGACGCGCTACCATTGGACCACCGATGCGTATAACATGACTTGATTCATTTCGAGATGTAATAAAAAGTTTTTCAGATTTCAACTAATTGTTTGAAAAACTTAAAAAAGACTATTGTTTGTGGGGTTCCAAAGGCTATTGCAAAGAAACTTGAGTTTCATTCTTTGTTTTCATGGTACAAAAAAACTGAAATTACACTATCTCCCTTCACAATCTAGGAATAGCTGATAGAAGACTATATGTCCCCCCATCTCTAGGTAAAACAACTTGTTAAACTTGAAAATCTAGAAAATAGAGGTTTCTTTAGTTAGGGAATTAAAAAAATCACCAAATCATTGTTAAAAGTAAATTGTTCCGTGACTCGGACGTGATTCGAACACGCAACCTTCTGATCTGGAGTCAGACGCGCTACCATTGCGCCACCGAGCCTTATAAGACAATGTGATTCATTTCGAGGTGTAATAAAAAAAAAATCAGATTTGAAATAATTGTTTGAAAAACGTAAAAAAGACTATTGGTTATGGAGTTGTAAAGGCTATTTCCAAGAAAACATGAGTTTCCTTCTTTGTTTTCAAAGTGCAAAAAAACTGAAAATTCATTATCTCCCTTCACAACAATAAAGAGCTGATAGAAGACTAAATGTCTCCCTATCTCCCTATCTCATAATCGATTTGAAAAGTGCATGATATATTTGAAAAGCCAGCATCCAATAGAGTAGTCGTGTGCAGCAGTACGTGCGTTAGGAAAGCCTGGCTAAAATTGACAAGATGAATGACCCGGACGTGATTCGAACACGCAACCTTCTGATCTGGAGTCAGACGCGCTACCATTGCGCCACCGAGCCGTGTAAGATAAAATGATTAAAAAACTCAGATTTCATAAGATACCTTGGAAAACATAAAAAAAAAATTATCTCTTTGGGTGTTGTAAAGGCTATTTCCAAGAAAACTTGAGTTTTAGACTTTGTTTTCAAAGTGATGAAAAATTGAAATCACACTCTCTCTCTTCACAGACTAGGAACATTTTACAGAAGACTAAATCTTTCCCCATCTCCAGGTGAAAGAACTTGTTAAACTTGAAAATCTAGAACATAGGGGTTTCTGCAGTTTGGGTTTTAAAAGTATAACCAAATCGTTGTTAAAAGTATTATTTTTCGTGACCCAAACGTTTTTCGTACACACAACCTTCTGATCTGGAGTCAGACGCGCTACCATTGCGCCAATGAGCCGTGTAAGATAAAAAGATTACTATCGAGATGTAAAAAAAAAATTCAGATTTCAAAATATATCTTGGAAAACGTAAAAAAAATTATGGCTTTGGGTTTTGTAAAAGCTATTGCCAAGAAAACTTGAGTTTTAGACTTTGTTTTTAAAGTGATTAAAAACTGAAATCACACTGTCTCTCTTTACCGACTAGGAACATTTGGTAGAAGACTAAATCTTTCCCCATCTCCAGGTGAAAGAACTGGTTAAACTTGAAAATCTAGAACATAGGGGTTTCTGCAGTTATTGTTTTAAAAGTATAATCAAATCGTTGTTAACGGTATTATTTTTCGTGACCCAAACGTGTTTCGAACACACAACCTTCTGATCTGGAATCAGACGCGCTACCATTGGACCACCGATGCGTATAACATGACTTGATTCATTTAGAGATGTAATAAAAAGTTTTTCAGATTTCAACTAATTGTTTGAAAAACTTAAAAAAGACTATTGTTTGTGGAGTTACAAAGGCTATCGCAAAGAAACTTGAGTTTCATTCTTTATTTTCATGGTACAAAAAAACTGAAATTACACTATCTCCCTTCACAATCTAGGAATAGCTGATAGAAGACTATATGTCCCCCCATCTCTAGGTAAAAGAACTTGTTAAACTTGAAAATCTAGAAAATAGAGGTTTCTTTAGTTAGGGAATTAAAAAAATCACCAAATCGTTGTTAAAAGTAAATTGTTCCGTGACTCGGACGTGATTCGAACACGCAACCTTCTGATCTGGAGTCAGACGCGCTACCATTGCGCCACCGAGCCTTGCAAGAGTAAATGATTAATTTAGAGATGTTATAAAAAAAATCAGATTTCAAAAAATATGTAGGAAAACGTAAAAAAAATTATTGCTTTGGGAGCTGTAAAGGCTATTGCCAAGAAACCTTGAGTTTCATAATTTGTTTTCAAAATGGTAATCAACTTAAATTTCACTATCTCTCTTCACAGTCTAGGAACAGTTGGTAGAAAACTAAATCTTTTCCCATCTAAAGGTAAAAGAACTTGTTAAACTTGAAAATCTAGCAGAGTGGAGTTTCTGCAGTTAGGGTTTTAAAAGTATCACCAAATAATTGTTAAAGGTAATCTATTCCTTGACTCGGACGTGATTCGAACACGCAACCTTCTGATCTGGAGTCAGACGCGCTACCATTGCGCCACCGAGCCGTATAAGACAACGTGATTCATTTCGAGGTGTAATAAAAAAAAATCAGATTTGAAATAATTGTTTGAAAAACGTAAAAAAGACTATTATTTATGGAGTTGTAAAGGCTATTTCCAAGAAAACTTGAGTTTCCTTCTTTGTTTTCAAAGTGCAAAAAAACTGAAAATTCATTATCTCCCTTCACAACAATAAAGAGCTGATAGAAGACTAAATGACTCCCTATCTCATAGTCGACCAAACGGTATAGTGGTTAGCGTGCTGGCTTCTAGAATGCGAGGTTGCGGGTTCGAGTCCCGTGTAGGCATGGGTGTTTGTAAATGTATGTTGGTTTGATAAATGACGAAATGTTTCGGCGCATTATAGCCCTCGTGTTGCTGACGGTGCCAGATAATCTGAATACAACCAACCCTATCTCATAATCGATTTGAAAAGTGCATGATATATTTGAAAAGCCAGCATCCAATAGAGTAGTCGTGTGCAGCAGTACGTGCGTTAGGAAAGCCTGGCTAAAATTGACAAGATGAATGACCCGGACGTGATTCGAACACGCAACCTTCTGATCTGGAGTCAGACGCGCTACCATTGCGCCACCGAGCCGTGTGAGATAAAATGATTAAAAAACTCAGATTTCATAAGATATCTCGGAAAACATAAAAAAAAAATTATGGCTTTGGGTGTTGTAAAGGCTATTTCCAAGAAAACTTGAGTTTTAGACTTTGTTTTTAAAGTGATTAAAAACTGAAATCACACTATCTCCCTTCACAATCTAGGAATAGCTGATAGAAGACAATATGTCCCCCCATCTCTAGGTAAAAGAACTTGTTAAACTTGAAAATCTAGAAAATAGAGGTTTCTTTAGTTAGGGTTTTAAAAGTATAACCAAATCGTTGTTAAAAGTATTATTTTTCGTGACCCAAACGTTTTTCGTACACACAACCTTCTGATCTGGAGTCAGACGCGCTACCATTGCGCCACCGAGCCTTGCAAGAGTAAATGATTAATTTAGAGATGTTATAAAAAAAATCAGATTTCAAAAAATATGTAGGAAAACGTAAAAAAAATTATTGCTTTGGGAGCTGTAAAGGCTATTGCCAAGAAACCTTGAGTTTCATAATTTGTTTTCAAAATGGTAATCAACTTAAATTTCACTATCTCTCTTCACAGTCTAGGAACAGTTGGTAGAAAACTAAATCTTTTCCCATCTAAAGGTAAAAGAACTTGTTAAACTTGAAAATCTAGCAGAGTGGAGTTTCTGCAGTTAGGGTTTTAAAAGTATCACCAAATAATTGTTAAAGGTAATCTATTCCTTGACTCGGACGTGATTCGAACACGCAACCTTCTGATCTGGAGTCAGACGCGCTACCATTGCGCCACCGAGCCGTATAAGACAACGTGATTCATTTCGAGGTGTAATAAAAAAAAAATCAGATTTGAAATAATTGTTTGAAAAACGTAAAAAAGACTATTGGTTATGGAGTTGTAAAGGCTATTTCCAAGAAAACTTGAGTTTCTTTCTTTGTTTTCAAAGTGCAAAAAAACTGAAAATTCATTATCTCCCTTCACAACAATAAAGAGCTGATAGAAGACTAAATGTCTCCCTATCTCCCTATCTCATAATCGATTTGAAAAGTGCATGATATATTTGAAAAGCCAGCATCCAATAGAGTAGTCGTGTGCAGCAGTACGTGCGTTAGGAAAGCCTGGCTAAAATTGACAAGATGAATGACCCGGACGTGATTCGAACACGCAACCTTCTGATCTGGAGTCAGACGCGCTACCATTGCGCCACCGAGCCGTGTAAGATAAAATGATTAAAAAACTCAGATTTCATAAGATATCTTGGAAAACATAAAAAAAAATTATGGCTTTGGGTGTTGTAAAGGCTATTTCCAAGAAAACTTGAGTTTTAGACTTTGTTTTCAAAGTGATTAAAAATTGAAATCACACTCTCTCTCTTCACAGACTAGGAACATTTTACAGAAGACTAAATCTTTCCCCATCTCCAGGTGAAAGAACTTGTTAAACTTGAAAATCTAGAACATAGGGGTTTCTGCAGTTAGGGTTTTAAAAGTATAACCAAATCGTTGTTAAAAGCATTATTTTTCGTGACCCAAACGTTTTTCGTACACACAACCTTCTGATCTGGAGTCAGACGCGCTACCATTGCGCCAATGAGCCGTGTAAGATAAAAAGATTACTTTCGAGATGTAATAAAAAAAATTCAGATTTCAAAATATATCTTGGAAAACGTAAAAAAAATTATGGCTTTGGGTTTTGTAAAGGCTATTGCCAAGAAAACTTGAGTTTTAGACTTTGTTTTTAAAGTGATTAAAAACTGAAATCACACTGTCTCTCTTCACCGACTAGGAACATTTGGTAGAAGACTAAATCTTTCCCCATCTCCAGGTGAAAGAACTGGTTAAACTTGAAAATCTAGAACATAGGGGTTTCTGCAGTTATTGTTTTAAAAGTATAATCAAATCGTTGTTAACGGTATTATTTTTCGTGACCCAAACGTGTTTCGAACACACAACCTTCTGATCTGGAGTCAGACGCGCTACCATTGGACGACCGATGCTTATAACATGACTTGATTCATTTCGAAATGTAATAAAATGTTTTTCAGATTTCAACTAATTGTTTGAAAAACTTAAAAAAGACTATTGTTTGTGGAGTTCCAAAGGCTATTGCAAAGAAACTTGAGTTTCATTCTTTGTTTTCATGGTACAAAAAAACTGAAATTACACTATCTCCCTTCACAATCTAGGAATAGCTGATAGAAGACTATATGTCCCCCCATCTCTAGGTAAAAGAACTTGTTAAACTTGAAAATCTAGAAAATAGAGGTTTCTTTAGTTAGGGAATTAAAAAAATCACCAAATCGTTGTTAAAAGTAAATTGTTCCGTGACTCGGACGTGATTCGAACACGCAACCTTCTGATCTGGAGTCAGACGCGCTACCATTGCGCCACCGAGCCTTGCAAGAGAAAATGATTAATTTAGAGATGTTATAAAAAAAATCAGATTTCAAAAAATATGTAGGAAAACGTAAAAAAAATTATTGCTTTAGGAGCTGTAAAGGCTTTTGCCAAGAAACCTTGAGTTTCATAATTTGTTTTCAAAATGGTAATCAACTTAAATTTCACTATCTCTCTTCACAGTCTAGGAACAGTTGGTAGAAAACTAAATCTTTTCCCATCTAAAGGTAAAAGAACTTGTTAAACTTGAAAATCTAGCAGAGTGGAGTTTCTGCAGTTAGGGTTTTAAAAGTATCACCAAATAATTGTTAAAGGTAATCTATTCCTTGACTCGGACGTGATTCGAACACGCAACCTTCTGATCCAGAGTCAGACGCGCTACCATTGCGCCACCGAGCCGTATAAGACAACGTGATTCATTTCGAGGTGTAATAAAAAAAAATCAGATTTGAAATAATTGTTTGAAAAACGTAAAAAAGACTATTGGTTATGGAGTTGTAAAGGCTATTTCCAAGAAAACTTGAGTTTAATTCTTTGTTTTCAAAGTGCAAAAAAACTGAAAATTCATTATCTCCCTTCACAACAATAAAGAGCTGAAAGAAGACTAAATGTCTCCCTATCTCCCTATTTCATAATCGATTTGAAAAGTGCATGATATATTTGAAAAGCCAGCATCCAATAGAGTAGTCGTGTGCAGCAGTACGTGCGTTAGGAAAGCCTGGCTAAAATTGACAAGATGAATGACCCGGACGTGATTCGAACACGCAACCTTCTGATCTGGAGTCAGACGCGCTACCATTGCGCCACCGAGCCGTGTAAGATAAAATGATTAAAAAACTCAGATTTCATAAGATATCTTGGAAAACATAAAAAAAAATTATGGCTTTGGGTGTTGTAAAGGCTATTTCCAAGAAAACTTGAGTTTTAGACTTTGTTTTCAAAGTGATTAAAAATTGAAATCACACTCTCTCTCTTCACAGACTAGGAACATTTTACAGAAGACTAAATCTTTCCCCATCTCCAGGTGAAAGAACTTGTTAAACTTGAAAATCTAGAACATAGGGGTTTCTGCAGTTAGGGTTTTAAAAGTATAACCAAATCGTTGTTAAAAGCATTATTTTTCGTGACCCAAACGTTTTTCGTACACACAACCTTCTGATCTGGAGTCAGACGCGCTACCATTGCGCCAATGAGCCGTGTAAGATAAAAAGATTACTTTCGAGATGTAATAAAAAAAATTCAGATTTCAAAATATATCTTGGAAAACGTAAAAAAAATTATGGCTTTGGGTTTTGTAAAGGCTATTGCCAAGAAAACTTGAGTTTTAGACTTTGTTTTTAAAGTGATTAAAAACTGAAATCACACTGTCTCTCTTCACCGACTAGGAACATTTGGTAGAAGACTAAATCTTTCCCCATCTCCAGGTGAAAGAACTGGTTAAACTTGAAAATCTAGAACATAGGGGTTTCTGCAGTTATTGTTTTAAAAGTATAATCAAATCGTTGTTAACGGTATTATTTTTCGTGACCCAAACGTGTTTCGAACACACAACCTTCTGATCTGGAGTCAGACGCGCTACCATTGGACGACCGATGCTTATAACATGACTTGATTCATTTCGAAATGTAATAAAATGTTTTTCAGATTTCAACTAATTGTTTGAAAAACTTAAAAAAGACTATTGTTTGTGGAGTTCCAAAGGCTATTGCAAAGAAACTTGAGTTTCATTCTTTGTTTTCATGGTACAAAAAAACTGAAATTACACTATCTCCCTTCACAATCTAGGAATAGCTGATAGAAGACTATATGTCCCCCCATCTCTAGGTAAAAGAACTTGTTAAACTTGAAAATCTAGAAAATAGAGGTTTCTTTAGTTAGGGAATTAAAAAAATCACCAAATCGTTGTTAAAAGTAAATTGTTCCGTGACTCGGACGTGATTCGAACACGCAACCTTCTGATCTGGAGTCAGACGCGCTACCATTGCGCCACCGAGCCTTGCAAGAGAAAATGATTAATTTAGAGATGTTATAAAAAAAATCAGATTTCAAAAAATATGTAGGAAAACGTAAAAAAAATTATTGCTTTAGGAGCTGTAAAGGCTTTTGCCAAGAAACCTTGAGTTTCATAATTTGTTTTCAAAATGGTAATCAACTTAAATTTCACTATCTCTCTTCACAGTCTAGGAACAGTTGGTAGAAAACTAAATCTTTTCCCATCTAAAGGTAAAAGAACTTGTTAAACTTGAAAATCTAGCAGAGTGGAGTTTCTGCAGTTAGGGTTTTAAAAGTATCACCAAATAATTGTTAAAGGTAATCTATTCCTTGACTCGGACGTGATTCGAACACGCAACCTTCTGATCCAGAGTCAGACGCGCTACCATTGCGCCACCGAGCCGTATAAGACAACGTGATTCATTTCGAGGTGTAATAAAAAAAAATCAGATTTGAAATAATTGTTTGAAAAACGTAAAAAAGACTATTGGTTATGGAGTTGTAAAGGCTATTTCCAAGAAAACTTGAGTTTAATTCTTTGTTTTCAAAGTGCAAAAAAACTGAAAATTCATTATCTCCCTACACAACAATAAAGAGCTGAAAGAAGACTAAATGTCTCCCTATCTCCCTATTTCATAATCGATTTGAAAAGTGCATGATATATTTGAAAAGCCAGCATCCAATAGAGTAGTCGTGTGCAGCAGTACGTGCGTTAGGAAAGCCTGGCTAAAATTGACAAGATGAATGACCCGGACGTGATTCGAACACGCAACCTTCTGATCTGGAGTCAGACGCGCTACCATTGCGCCACCGAGCCGTGAGAGATAAAATGATTAAAAAACTCAGATTTCATAAGATATCTTGGAAAACATAAAAAAAAATTATGGCTTTGGGTGTTGTAAAGGCTATTTCCAAGAAAACTTGAGTTTTAGACTTTGTTTTCAAAGTGATGAAAAATTGAAATCACACTCTCTCTCTTCACAGACTAGGAACATTTTACAGAAGACTAAATCTTTCCCCATCTCCAGGTGAAAGAACTTGTTAAACTTGAAAATCTACAACATAGGGGTTTCTGCAGTTTGGGTTTTAAAAGTATAACCAAATCGTTGTTAAAAGTATTATTTTTCGTGACCCAAACGTTTTTCGTACACACAACCTTCTGATCTGGAGTCAGACGCGCTACCATTGCGCCAATGAGCCGTGTAAGATAAAAAGATTACTATCGAGATGTAATAAAAAAAATTCAGATTTCAAAATATATCTTGGAAAACGTAAAAAAAATTATGGCTTTGTGTTTTGTAAAAGCTATTGCCAAGAAAACTTGAGTTTTAGACTTTGTTTTTAAAGTGATTAAAAACTGAAATCACACTGTCTCTCTTCACCGACTAGGAACATTTGGTAGAAGACTAAATCTTTCCCCATCTCCAGGTGAAAGAACTGGTTAAACTTGAAAATCTAGAACATAGGGGTTTCTGCAGTTATTGTTTTAAAAGTATAATCAAATCGTTGTTAACGGTACTATTTTTCGTGCCCCAAACGTGTTTCGAACACACAACCTTCTGATCTGGAGTCAGACGCGCTAACATTGGACCACCGATGCGTATAACATGACTTGATTCATTTAGAGATGTAATAAAAAGTTTTTCAGATTTCAACTAATTGTTTGAAAAACTTAAAAAAGACTATTGTTTGTGGAGTTCCAAAGGCTATTGCAAAGAAACTTGAGTTTCATTCTTTGTTTTCATGGTACAAAAAAACTGAAATTACACTATCTCCCTTCACAATCTAGGAATAGCTGATAGAAGACTATATGTCCCCCCATCTCTAGGTAAAAGAACTTGTTAAACTTGAAAATCTAGAAAATAGAGGTTTCTTTAGTTAGGGAATTAAAAAAATCACCAAATCGTTGTTAAAAGTAAATTGTTCCGTGACTCGGACGTGATTCGAACACGCAACCTTCTGATCTGGAGTCAGACGCGCTACCATTGGACCACCGATGCGTATAACATGACTTGATTCATTTCGAGATGTAATAAAAAGTTTTTCAGATTTCAACTAATTGTTTGAAAAACTTAAAAAAGACTATTGTTTGTGGAGTTCCAAAGGCTATTGCAAAGAAACTTGAGTTTCATTCTTTGTTTTCATGGTACAAAAAAACTGAAATTACACTATCTCCCTTCACAATCTAGGAATAGCTGATAGAAGACTATATGTCCCCCCATCTCTAGGTAAAAGAACTTGTTAAACTTGAAAATCTAGAAAATAGAGGTTTCTTTAGTTAGGGAATTAAAAAAATCACCAAATCATTGTTAAAAGTAAATTGTTCCGTGACTCGGACGTGATTCGAACACGCAACCTTCTGATCTGGAGTCAGACGCGCTACCATTGCGCCACCGAGCCTTGCAAGAGAAAATGATTAATTTAGAGATGTTATAAAAAAAATCAGATTTCAAAAAATATGTAGGAAAACGTAAAAAAAATTATTGCTTTAGGAGCTGTAAAGGCTTTTGCCAAGAAACCTTGAGTTTCATAATTTGTTTTCAAAATGGTAATCAACTTAAATTTCACTATCTCTCTTCACAGTCTAGGAACAGTTGGTAGAAAACTAAATCTTTTCCCATCTAAAGGTAAAAGAACTTGTTAAACTTGAAAATCTAGCAGAGTGGAGTTTCTGCAGTTAGGGTTTTAAAAGTATCACCAAATAATTGTTAAATGTAATCTATTCCTTGACTCGGACGTGATTCGAACACGCAACCTTCTGATCTGGAGTCAGACGCGCTACCATTGCGCCACCGAGCCGTATAAGACAACGTGATTCATTTCGAGGTGTAATAAAAAAAAATCAGATTTGAAATAATTGTTTGAAAAACGTAAAAAAGACTATTGGTTATGGAGTTGTAAAGGCTATTTCCAAGAAAACTTGAGTTTCCTTCTTTGTTTTCAAAGTGCAAAAAAACTGAAAATTCATTATCTCCCTTCACAACAATAAAGAGCTGATAGAAGACTAAATGTCTCCCTATCTCCCTATCTCATAATCGATTTGAAAAGTGCATGATATATTTGAAAAGCCAGCATCCAATAGAGTAGTCGTGTGCAGCAGTACGTGCGTTAGGAAAGCCTGGCTAAAATTGACAAGATGAATGACCCGGACGTGATTCGAACACGCAACCTTCTGATCTGGAGTCAGACGCGCTACCATTGCGCCACCGAGCCGTGTAAGATAAAATGATTAAAAAACTCAGATTTCATAAGATATCTTGGAAAACATAAAAAAAAATTATCTCTTTGGGTGTTGTAAAGGCTATTTCCAAGAAAACTTGAGTTTTAGACTTTGTTTTCAAAGTGATGAAAAATTGAAATCACACTCTCTCTCTTCACAGACTAGGAACATTTTACAGAAGACTAAATCTTTCCCCATCTCCAGGTGAAAGAACTTGTTAAACTTGAAAATCTAGAACATAGGGGTTTCTGCAGTTTGGGTTTTAAAAGTATAACCAAATCGTTGTTAAAAGCATTATTTTTCGTGACCCAAACGTTTTTCGTACACACAACCTTCTGATCTGGAGTCAGACGCGCTACCATTGCGCCAATGAGCCGTGTAAGATAAAAAGATTACTATCGAGATGTAAAAAAAAAATTCAGATTTCAAAATATATCTTGGAAAACGTAAAAAAAATTATGGCTTTGGGTTTTGTAAAAGCTATTGCCAAGAAAACTTGAGTTTTAGACTTTGTTTTTAAAGTGATTAAAAACTGAAATCACACTGTCTCTCTTTACCGACTAGGAACATTTGGTAGAAGACTAAATCTTTCCCCATCTCCAGGTGAAAGAACTGGTTAAACTTGAAAATCTAGAACATAGGGGTTTCTGCAGTTATTGTTTTAAAAGTATAATCAAATCGTTGTTAACGGTATTATTTTTTGTGTCCCAAACGTGTTTCGAACACACAACCTTCTGATCTGGAATCAGACGCGCTACCATTGGACCACCGATGCGTATAACATGACTTGATTCATTTAGAGATGTAATAAAAAGTTTTTCAGATTTCAACTAATTGTTTGAAAAACTTAAAAAAGACTATTGTTTGTGGAGTTCCAAAGGCTATTGCAAAGAAACTTGAGTTTCATTCTTTGTTTTCATGGTACAAAAAAACTGAAATTACACTATCTCCCTTCACAATCTAGGAATAGCTGATAGAAGACTATATGTCCCCCATCTCTAGGTAAAAGAACTTGTTAAACTTGAAAATCTAGAAAATAGAGGTTTCTTTAGTTAGGGAATTAAAAAAATCACCAAATCATTGTTAAAAGTAAATTGTTCCGTGACTCGGACGTGATTCGAACACGCAACCTTCTGATCTGGAGTCAGACGCGCTACCATTGCGCCACCGAGCCTTGCAAGAGAAAATGATTAATTTAGAGATGTTATAAAAAAAATCAGATTTCAAAAAATATGTAGGAAAACGTAAAAAAAATTATTGCTTTGGGAGCTGTAAAGGCTATTGCCAAGAAACCTTGAGTTTCATAATTTGTTTTCAAAATGGTAATCAACTTAAATTTCACTATCTCTCTTCACAGTCTAGGAACAGTTGGTAGAAAACTAAATCTTTTCCCATCTAAAGGTAAAAGAACTTGTTAAACTTGAAAATCTAGCAGAGTGGAGTTTCTGCAGTTAGGGTTTTAAAAGTATTACCAAATAATTGTTAAAGGTAATCTATTCCATGACTCGGACGTGATTCGAACACGCAACCTTCTGATCTGGAGTCAGACGCGCTACCATTGCGCCACCGAGCCGTATAAGACAACGTGATTCATTTCGAGGTGTAATAAAAAAAATCAGATTTGAAATAATTGTTTGAAAAACGTAAAAAAGACTATTGGTTATGGAGTTGTAAAGGCTATTTCCAAGAAAACTTGAGTTTCCTTCTTTGTTTTCAAAGTGCAAAAAAACTGAAAATTCATTAGCTCCCTTCACAACAATAAAGAGCTGATAGAAGACTAAATGTCTCCCTATCTCCCTATCTCATTATCGATTTGAAAAGTGCATGATATATTTGAAAAGACAGCATCCAATAGAGTAGTCGTGTGCAGCAGTACGTGCGTTAGGAAAGCCTGGCTAAAATTGACAAGATGAATGACCCGGACGTGATTCGAACACGCAACCTTCTGATCTGGAGTCAGACGCGCTACCATTGCGCCACCGAGCCGTGTAAGATAAAATGATTAAAAAACTCAGATTTCATAAGATATCTTGGAAAACATAAAAAAAAATTATCTCTTTGGGTGTTGTAAAGGCTATTTCCAAGAAAACTTGAGTTTTAGACTTTGTTTTCAAAGTGATGAAAAATTGAAATCACACTCTCTCTCTTCACAGACTAGGAACTTTTACAGAAGACTAAATCTTTCCCCATCTCCAGGTGAAAGAACTGGTTAAACTTGAAAATCTTGAACATAGGGGTTTCTGCAGTTATTGTTTTAAAAGTATAATCAAATCGTTGTTAACGGTATTATTTTTCGTGACCCAAACGTGTTTCGAACACACAACCTTCTGATCTGGAATCAGACGCGCTACCATTGGACCACCGATGCGTATAACATGACTTGATTCATTTAGAGATGTAATAAAAAGTTTTTCAGATTTCAACTAATTGTTTGAAAAACTTAAAAAAGACTATTGTTTGTGGAGTTCCAAAGGCTATTGCAAAGAAACTTGAGTTTCATTCTTTGTTTTCATGGTACAAAAAAACTGAAATTACACTATCTCCCTTCACAATCTAGGAATAGCTGATAGAAGACTATATGTCCCCCCATCTCTAGGTAAAAGAACTTGTTAAACTTGAAAATCTAGAAAATAGAGGTTTCTTTAGTTAGGGAATTAAAAAAATCACCAAATCGTTGTTAAAAGTAAATTGTTCCGTGACTCGGACGTGATTCGAACACGCAACCTTCTGATCTGGAGTCAGACGCGCTACCATTGGACCACCGATGCGTATAACATGACTTGATTCATTTCGAGATGTAATAAAAAGTTTTTCAGATTTCAACTAATTGTTTGAAAAACTTAAAAAAGACTATTGTTTGTGGAGTTCCAAAGGCTATTGCAAAGAAACTTGAGTTTCATTCTTTGTTTTCATGGTACAAAAAAACTGAAATTACACTATCTCCCTTCACAATCTAGGAATAGCTGATAGAAGACTATATGTCCCCCCATCTAAAGGTAAAAGAACTTGTTAAACTTGAAAATCTAGCAGAGTGGAGTTTCTGCAGTTAGGGTTTTAAAAGTATCACCAATTATTTGTTAAAGGTAATCTATTCCGTGACTCGGACGTGATTCGAACGCGCAACCTTCTGATCTGGATCAGACGCGCTACCATTGCGCCACCGAGCCGTATAAGACAACGTGATTCATTTCGAGGTGTAATAAAAAAAAAATCAGATTTGAAATAATTGTTTGAAAAACGTAAAAAAGACTATTGGTTATGGAATTGTAAAGGCTATTTCCAAGAAAACTTGAGTTTCCTTCTTTGTTTTCAAAGTGCAAAAAAACTGAAAATTCATTATCTCCCTTCACAACAATAAAGAGCTGAAAGAAGACTAAATGTCTCCCTATCTCCCTATCTCATAATCGATTTGAAAAGTGCATGATATATTTGAAAAGCCAGCATCCAATAGAGTAGGCGTGTGCAGCAGTACGTGCGTTAGGAAAGCCTGGCTGAAATTGACAAGATGAATGACCCGGACGTGATTCGAACACGCAACCTTCTGATCTGGAGTCAGACGCGCTACCATTGCGCCACCGAGCCGTATAAGA
Organism: Linyphia triangularis; assembly: GCA_963978545.1. Classification (NCBI taxonomy): domain Eukaryota; kingdom Metazoa; phylum Arthropoda; class Arachnida; order Araneae; family Linyphiidae; genus Linyphia; species Linyphia triangularis. The sequence continues at coordinate 72,122,519 of OZ021726.1, forward strand.
CAACGTGATTCATTTCGAGGTGTAATAAAAAAAAAAATCAGATTTGAAATAATTGTTTGAAAAACGTAAAAAAGACTATTGGTTATGGAGTTGTAAAAGCTATTTCCAAGAAAACTTGAGTTTCCTTCTTTGTTTTCAAAGTGCAAAAAAATTGAAAATTCATTATCTCCCTTCACAACAATAAAGAGCTGATAGAAGACTAAATGTCTCCCTATCTCCCTATCTCATAATCGATTTGAAAAGTGCATGATATATTTGAAAAGCCAGCATCCAATAGAGTAGTCGTGTGCAGCAGTACGTGCGTTAGGAAAGCCTGGCTAAAATTGACAAGATGAATGACCCGGACGTGATTCGAACACGCAACCTTCTGATCTGGAGTCAGACGCGCTACCATTGCGCCACCGAGCCGTGTGAGATAAAATGATTAAAAAACTCAGATTTCATAAGATATCTTGGAAAACATAAAAAAAAATTATGGCTTTGGGTGTTGTAAAGGCTATTTCCAAGAAAACTTGAGTTTTAGACTTTGTTTTCAAAGTGATGAAAAATTGAAATCACACTCTCTCTCTTCACAGACTAGGAACATTTTACAGAAGACTAAATCTTTCCCCATCTCCAGGTGAAAGAACTTGTTAAACTTGAAAATCTAGAACATAGGGGTTTCTGCAGTTATTGTTTTAAAAGTATAATCAAATCGTTGTTAACGGTATTATTTTTCGTGACCCAAACGTGTTTCGAACACACAACCTTCTGATCTGGAGTCAGACGCGCTACCATTGGACGACCGATGCGTATAACATGACTTGATTCATTTTGAAATGTAATAAAAAGTTTTTCAGATTTCAACTAATTGTTTGAAAAACTTAAAAAAGACTATTGTTTGTGGAGTTCCAAAGGCTATTGCAAAGAAACTTGAGTTTCATTCTTTGTTTTCATGGTACAAAAAAACTGAAATTACACTATCTCCCTTCACAATCTAGGAATAGCTGATAGAAGACTATATGTCCCCCCATCTCTAGGTAAAAGAACTTGTTAAACTTGAAAATCTAGAAAATAGAGGTTTCTTTAGTTAGGGAATTAAAAAAATCACCAAATCGTTGTTAAAAGTAAATTGTTCCGTGACTCGGACGTGATTCGAACACGCAACCTTCTGATCTGGAGTCAGACGCGCTACCATTTCGCCACCGAGCCTTGCAAGAGAAAATGATTAATTTAGAGACGTTATAAAAAAAATCAGATTTCAAAAAATATGTAGGAAAACGTAAAAAAAATTATTGCTTTGGGAGCTGTAAAGGCTATTGCCAAGAAACCTTGAGTTTCATAATTTGTTTTCAAAATGGTAATCAACTTAAATTTCACTATCTCTCTTCATAGTCTAGGAACAGTTGGTAGAAAACTAAATCTTTTCCCATCTAAAGGTAAAAGAACTTGTTAAACTTGAAAATCTAGCAGAGTGGAGTTTCTGCAGTTAGGGTTTTAAAAGTATCACCAAATAATTGTTAAAGGTAATCTATTCCTTGACTCGGACGTGATTCGAACACGCAACCTTCTGATCTGGAGTCAGACGCGCTACCATTGCGCCACCTAGCCGTATAAGACAACGTGATTCATTTCGAGGTGTAATAAAAAAAAATCAGATTTGAAATAATTGTTTGAAAAACGTAAAAAAGACTATTGGTTATGGAGTTGTAAAGGCTATTTCCAAGAAAACTTGAGTTTCCTTCTTTGTTTTCAAAGTGCAAAAAAACTGAAAATTCATTATCTCCCTTCACAACAATAAAGAGCTGATAGAAGACTAAATGTCTCCCTATCTCCCTATCTCATAATCGATTTGAAAAGTGCATGATATATTTGAAAAGCCAGCATCCAATAGAGTAGTCGTGTGCAGCAGTACGTGCGTTAGGAAAGCCTGGCTAAAATTGACAAGATGAATGACCCGGACGTGATTCGAACACGCAACCTTCTGATCTGGAGTCAGACGCGCTACCATTGCGCCACCGAGCCGTGTAAGATAAAATGATTAAAAAACTCAGATTTCATAAGATACCTTGGAAAACATAAAAAAAAAATTATCTCTTTGGGTGTTGTAAAGGCTATTTCCAAGAAAACTTGAGTTTTAGACTTTGTTTTCAAAGTGATGAAAAATTGAAATCACACTCTCTCTCTTCACAGACTAGGAACATTTTACAGAAGACTAAATCTTTCCCCATCTCCAGGTGAAAGAACTTGTTAAACTTGAAAATCTAGAACATAGGGGTTTCTTTAGTTAGGGAATTAAAAAAATCACCAAATCGTTGTTAAAAGTAAATTGTTCCGTGACTCGGACGTGATTCGAACACGCAACCTTCTGATCTGGAGTCAGACGCGCTACCATTGCGCCACCGAGCCTTGCAAAAGTAAATGATTAAAAAACTCAGATTTCATAAGATATCTTGGAAAACATAAAAAAAAATTATGGCTTTGGGTGTTGTAAAGGCTATTTCCAAGAAAACTTGAGTTTTAGACTTTGTTTTTAAAGTGATTAAAAACTGAAATCACACTGTCTCTCTTTACCGACTAGGAACATTTGGTAGAAGACTAAATCTTTCCCCATCTCCAGGTGAAAGAACTGGTTAAACTTAAAAATCTAGAACATAGGGGTTTCTGCAGTTATTGTTTTAAAAGTATAATCAAATCGTTGTTAACGGTATTATTTTTCGTGACCCAAACGTGTTTCGAACACACAACCTTCTGATCTGGAGTCAGACGCGCTACCATTGGACCACCGATGCGTATAACATGACTTGATTCATTTAGAGATGTAATAAAAAGTTTTTCAGATTTCAACTAATTGTTTGAAAAACTTAAAAAAGACTATTGTTTGTGGAGTTCCAAAGGCTATTGCAAAGAAACTTGAGTTTCATTCTTTGTTTTCATGGTACAAAAAAACTGAAATTACACTATCTCCCTTCACAATCTAGGAATAGCTGATAGAAGACTATATGTCCCCCCATCTCTAGGTAAAAGAACTTGTTAAACTTGAAAATCTAGAAAATAGAGGTTTCTTTAGTTAGGGAATTAAAAAAATCACCAAATCGTTGTTAAAAGTAAATTGTTCCGTGACTCGGACGTGATTCGAACACGCAACCTTCTGATCTGGAGTCAGACGCGCTACCATTGGACCACCGATGCGTATAACATGACTTGATTCATTTCGAGATGTAATAAAAAGTTTTTCAGATTTCAACTAATTGTTTGAAAAACTTAAAAAAGACTATTGTTTGTGGGGTTCCAAAGGCTATTGCAAAGAAACTTGAGTTTCATTCTTTGTTTTCATGGTACAAAAAAACTGAAATTACACTATCTCCCTTCACAATCTAGGAATAGCTGATAGAAGACTATATGTCCCCCCATCTCTAGGTAAAACAACTTGTTAAACTTGAAAATCTAGAAAATAGAGGTTTCTTTAGTTAGGGAATTAAAAAAATCACCAAATCATTGTTAAAAGTAAATTGTTCCGTGACTCGGACGTGATTCGAACACGCAACCTTCTGATCTGGAGTCAGACGCGCTACCATTGCGCCACCGAGCCTTATAAGACAACGTGATTCATTTCGAGGTGTAATAAAAAAAAAATCAGATTTGAAATAATTGTTTGAAAAACGTAAAAAAGACTATTGGTTATGGAGTTGTAAAGGCTATTTCCAAGAAAACTTGAGTTTCCTTCTTTGTTTTCAAAGTGCAAAAAAACTGAAAATTCATTATCTCCCTTCACAACAATAAAGAGCTGATAGAAGACTAAATGTCTCCCTATCTCCCTATCTCATAATCGATTTGAAAAGTGCATGATATATTTGAAAAGCCAGCATCCAATAGAGTAGTCGTGTGCAGCAGTACGTGCGTTAGGAAAGCCTGGCTAAAATTGACAAGATGAATGACCCGGACGTGATTCGAACACGCAACCTTCTGATCTGGAGTCAGACGCGCTACCATTGCGCCACCGAGCCGTGTAAGATAAAATGATTAAAAAACTCAGATTTCATAAGATACCTTGGAAAACATAAAAAAAAAATTATCTCTTTGGGTGTTGTAAAGGCTATTTCCAAGAAAACTTGAGTTTTAGACTTTGTTTTCAAAGTGATGAAAAATTGAAATCACACTCTCTCTCTTCACAGACTAGGAACATTTTACAGAAGACTAAATCTTTCCCCATCTCCAGGTGAAAGAACTTGTTAAACTTGAAAATCTAGAACATAGGGGTTTCTGCAGTTTGGGTTTTAAAAGTATAACCAAATCGTTGTTAAAAGTATTATTTTTCGTGACCCAAACGTTTTTCGTACACACAACCTTCTGATCTGGAGTCAGACGCGCTACCATTGCGCCAATGAGCCGTGTAAGATAAAAAGATTACTATCGAGATGTAAAAAAAAAATTCAGATTTCAAAATATATCTTGGAAAACGTAAAAAAAATTATGGCTTTGGGTTTTGTAAAAGCTATTGCCAAGAAAACTTGAGTTTTAAACTTTGTTTTTAAAGTGATTAAAAACTGAAATCACACTGTCTCTCTTTACCGACTAGGAACATTTGGTAGAAGACTAAATCTTTCCCCATCTCCAGGTGAAAGAACTGGTTAAACTTGAAAATCTAGAACATAGGGGTTTCTGCAGTTATTGTTTTAAAAGTATAATCAAATCGTTGTTAACGGTATTATTTTTCGTGACCCAAACGTGTTTCGAACACACAACCTTCTGATCTGGAATCAGACGCGCTACCATTGGACCACCGATGCGTATAACATGACTTGATTCATTTAGAGATGTAATAAAAAGTTTTTCAGATTTCAACTAATTGTTTGAAAAACTTAAAAAAGACTATTGTTTGTGGAGTTACAAAGGCTATCGCAAAGAAACTTGAGTTTCATTCTTTATTTTCATGGTACAAAAAAACTGAAATTACACTATCTCCCTTCACAATCTAGGAATAGCTGATAGAAGACTATATGTCCCCCCATCTCTAGGTAAAAGAACTTGTTAAACTTGAAAATCTAGAAAATAGAGGTTTCTTTAGTTAGGGAATTAAAAAAATCACCAAATCGTTGTTAAAAGTAAATTGTTCCGTGACTCGGACGTGATTCGAACACGCAACCTTCTGATCTGGAGTCAGACGCGCTACCATTGCGCCACCGAGCCTTGCAAGAGTAAATGATTAATTTAGAGATGTTATAAAAAAAATCAGATTTCAAAAAATATGTAGGAAAACGTAAAAAAAATTATTGCTTTGGGAGCTGTAAAGGCTATTGCCAAGAAACCTTGAGTTTCATAATTTGTTTTCAAAATGGTAATCTATTCCTTGACTCGGACGTGATTCGAACACGCAACCTTCTGATCTGGAGTCAGACGCGCTACCATTGCGCCACCGAGCCGTATAAGACAACGTGATTCATTTCGAGGTGTAATAAAAAAAAATCAGATTTGAAATAATTGTTTGAAAAACGTAAAAAAGACTATTATTTATGGAGTTGTAAAGGCTATTTCCAAGAAAACTTGAGTTTCCTTCTTTGTTTTCAAAGTGCAAAAAAACTGTTTTTCGTACACACAACCTTCTGATCTGGAGTCAGACGCGCTACCATTGCGGCACCGAGCCTTGCAAGAGTAAATGATTAATTTAGAGATGTTATAAAAAAAATCAGATTTCAAAAAATATGTAGGAAAACGTAAAAAAAATTATTGCTTTGGGAGCTGTAAAGGCTATTGCCAAGAAACCTTGAGTTTCATAATTTGTTTTCAAAAGGTAATCTATTCCTTGACTCGGACGTGATTCGAACACGCAACCTTCTGATCTGGAGTCAGACGCGCTACCATTGCGCCACCGAGCCGTATAAGACAACGTGATTCATTTCGAGGTGTAATAAAAAAAAATCAGATTTGAAATAATTGTTTGAAAAACGTAAAAAAGACTATTATTTATGGAGTTGTAAAGGCTATTTCCAAGAAAACTTGAGTTTCCTTCTTTGTTTTCAAAGTGCAAAAAAACTGAAAATTCATTATCTCCCTTCACAACAATAAAGAGCTGATAGAAGACTAAATGACTCCCTATCTCATAGTCGACCAAACGGTATAGTGGTTAGCGTGCTGGCTTCTAGACTGCGAGGTTGCGGGTTCGAGTCCCGTGTAGGCATGGGTGTTTGTAAATGTATGTTGGTTTGATAAATGACGAAATGTTTCGGCGCATTATAGCCCTCGTGTGCCAGATAATCTGAATACAACCAACCCTATCTCATAATCGATTTGAAAAGTGCATGATATATTTGAAAAGCCAGCATCCAATAGAGTAGTCGTGTGCAGCAGTACGTGCGTTAGGAAAGCCTGGCTAAAATTGACAAGATGAATGACCCGGACGTGATTCGAACACGCAACCTTCTGAGCTGGAGTCAGACGCGCTACCATTGCGCCACCGAGCCGTGTGAGATAAAATGATTAAAAAACTCAGATTTCATAAGATATCTCGGAAAACATAAAAAAAAAATTATGGCTTTGGGTGTTGTAAAGGCTATTTCCAAGAAAACTTGAGTTTTAGACTTTGTTTTTAAAGTGATTAAAAACTGAAATCACACTATCTCCCTTCACAATCTAGGAATAGCTGATAGAAGACAATATGTCCCCCCATCTCTAGGTAAAAGAACTTGTTAAACTTGAAAATCTAGAAAATAGAGGTTTCTTTAGTTAGGGTTTTAAAAGTATAACCAAATCGTTGTTAAAAGTATTATTTTTCGTGACCCAAACGTTTTTCGTACACACAACCTTCTGATCTGGAGTCAGACGCGCTACCATTGCGCCACCGAGCCTTGCAAGAGTAAATGATTAATTTAGAGATGTTATAAAAAAAATCAGATTTCAAAAAATATGTAGGAAAACGTAAAAAAAATTATTGCTTTGGGAGCTGTAAAGGCTATTGCCAAGAAACCTTGAGTTTCATAATTTGTTTTCAAAATGGTAATCAACTTAAATTTCACTATCTCTCTTCACAGTCTAGGAACAGTTGGTAGAAAACTAAATCTTTTCCCATCTAAAGGTAAAAGAACTTGTTAAACTTGAAAATCTAGCAGAGTGGAGTTTCTGCAGTTAGGGTTTTAAAAGTATCACCAAATAATTGTTAAAGGTAATCTATTCCTTGACTCGGACGTGATTCGAACACGCAACCTTCTGATCTGGAGTCAGACGCGCTACCATTGCGCCACCGAGCCGTATAAGACAACGTGATTCATTTCGAGGTGTAATAAAAAAAAAATCAGATTTGAAATAATTGTTTGAAAAACGTAAAAAAGACTATTGGTTATGGAGTTGTAAAGGCTATTTCCAAGAAAACTTGAGTTTCTTTCTTTGTTTTCAAAGTGCAAAAAAACTGAAAATTCATTATCTCCCTTCACAACAATAAAGAGCTGATAGAAGACTAAATGTCTCCCTATCTCCCTATCTCATAATCGATTTGAAAAGTGCATGATATATTTGAAAAGCCAGCATCCAATAGAGTAGTCGTGTGCAGCAGTACGTGCGTTAGGAAAGCCTGGCTAAAATTGACAAGATGAATGACCCGGACGTGATTCGAACACGCAACCTTCTGATCTGGAGTCAGACGCGCTACCATTGCGCCACCGAGCCGTGTAAGATAAAATGATTAAAAAACTCAGATTTCATAAGATATCTTGGAAAACATAAAAAAAAATTATGGCTTTGGGTGTTGTAAAGGCTATTTCCAAGAAAACTTGAGTTTTAGACTTTGTTTTCAAAGTGATTAAAAATTGAAATCACACTCTCTCTCTTCACAGACTAGGAACATTTTACAGAAGACTAAATCTTTCCCCATCTCCAGGTGAAAGAACTTGTTAAACTTGAAAATCTAGAACATAGGGGTTTCTGCAGTTAGGGTTTTAAAAGTATAACCAAATCGTTGTTAAAAGCATTATTTTTCGTGACCCAAACGTTTTTCGTACACACAACCTTCTGATCTGGAGTCAGACGCGCTACCATTGCGCCAATGAGCCGTGTAAGATAAAAAGATTACTTTCGAGATGTAATAAAAAAAATTCAGATTTCAAAATATATCTTGGAAAACGTAAAAAAAATTATGGCTTTGGGTTTTGTAAAGGCTATTGCCAAGAAAACTTGAGTTTTAGACTTTGTTTTTAAAGTGATTAAAAACTGAAATCACACTGTCTCTCTTCACCGACTAGGAACATTTGGTAGAAGACTAAATCTTTCCCCATCTCCAGGTGAAAGAACTGGTTAAACTTGAAAATCTAGAACATAGGGGTTTCTGCAGTTATTGTTTTAAAAGTATAATCAAATCGTTGTTAACGGTATTATTTTTCGTGACCCAAACGTGTTTCGAACACACAACCTTCTGATCTGGAGTCAGACGCGCTACCATTGGACGACCGATGCGTATAACATGACTTGATTCATTTCGAAATGTAATAAAATGTTTTTCAGATTTCAACTAATTGTTTGAAAAACTTAAAAAAGACTATTGTTTGTGGAGTTCCAAAGGCTATTGCAAAGAAACTTGAGTTTCATTCTTTGTTTTCATGGTACAAAAAAACTGAAATTACACTATCTCCCTTCACAATCTAGGAATAGCTGATAGAAGACTATATGTCCCCCCATCTCTAGGTAAAAGAACTTGTTAAACTTGAAAATCTAGAAAATAGAGGTTTCTTTAGTTAGGGAATTAAAAAAATCACCAAATCGTTGTTAAAAGTAAATTGTTCCGTGACTCGGACGTGATTCGAACACGCAACCTTCTGATCTGGAGTCAGACGCGCTACCATTGCGCCACCGAGCCTTGCAAGAGAAAATGATTAATTTAGAGATGTTATAAAAAAAATCAGATTTCAAAAAATATGTAGGAAAACGTAAAAAAAATTATTGCTTTGGGAGCTGTAAAGGCTATTGCCAAGAAACCTTGAGTTTCATAATTTGTTTTCAAAATGGTAATAAACTTAAATTTCACTATCTCTCTTCACAGTCTAGGAACAGTTGGTAGAAAACTAAATCTTTTCCCATCTAAAGGTAAAAGAACTTGTTAAACTTGAAAATCTAGCAGAGTGGAGTTTCTGCAGTTAGGGTTTTAAAAGTATCACCAAATAATTGTTAAAGGTAATCTATTCCTTGACTCGGACGTGATTCGAACACGCAACCTTCTGATCTGGAGTCAGACGCGCTACCATTGCGCCACCGAGCCGTATAAGACAACGTGATTCATTTCGAGGTGTAATAAAAAAAAATCAGATTTGAAATAATTGTTTGAAAAACGTAAAAAAGACTATTGGTTATGGAGTTGTAAAGGCTATTTCCAAGAAAACTTGAGTTTAATTCTTTGTTTTCAAAGTGCAAAAAAACTGAAAATTCATTATCTCCCTTCACAACAATAAAGAGCTGAAAGAAGACTAAATGTCTCCCTATCTCCCTATCTCATAATCGATTTGAAAAGTGCATGATATATTTGAAAAGCCAGCATCCAATAGAGTAGTCGTGTGCAGCAGTACGTGCGTTAGGAAAGCCTGGCTAAAATTGACAAGATGAATGACCCGGACGTGATTCGAACACGCAACCTTCTGATCTGGAGTCAGACGCGCTACCATTGCGCCACCGAGCCGTGAGAGATAAAATGATTAAAAAACTCAGATTTCATAAGATATCTTGGAAAACATAAAAAAAAATTATGGCTTTGGGTGTTGTAAAGGCTATTTCCAAGAAAACTTGAGTTTTAGACTTTGTTTTCAAAGTGATGAAAAATTGAAATCACACTCTCTCTCTTCACAGACTAGGAACATTTTACAGAAGACTAAATCTTTCCCCATCTCCAGGTGAAAGAACTTGTTAAACTTGAAAATCTACAACATAGGGGTTTCTGCTGTTTGGGTTTTAAAAGTATAACCAAATCGTTGTTAAAAGTATTATTTTTCGTGACCCAAACGTTTTTCGTACACACAACCTTCTGATCTGGAGTCAGACGCGCTACCATTGCGCCAATGAGCCGTGTAAGATAAAAAGATTACTATCGAGATGTAATAAAAAAAATTCAGATTTCAAAATATATCTTGGAAAACGTAAAAAAAATTATGGCTTTGTGTTTTGTAAAAGCTATTGCCAAGAAAACTTGAGTTTTAGACTTTGTTTTTAAAGTGATTAAAAACTGAAATCACACTGTCTCTCTTCACCGACTAGGAACATTTGGTAGAAGACTAAATCTTTCCCCATCTCCAGGTGAAAGAACTGGTTAAACTTGAAAATCTAGAACATAGGGGTTTCTGCAGTTATTGTTTTAAAAGTATAATCAAATCGTTGTTAACGGTATTATTTTTCGTGCCCCAAACGTGTTTCGAACACACAACCTTCTGATCTGGAGTCAGACGCGCTAACATTGGACCACCGATGCGTATAACATGACTTGATTCATTTAGAGATGTAATAAAAAGTTTTTCAGATTTCAACTAATTGTTTGAAAAACTTAAAAAAGACTATTGTTTGTGGAGTTCCAAAGGCTATTGCAAAGAAACTTGAGTTTCATTCTTTGTTTTCATGGTACAAAAAAACTGAAATTACACTATCTCCCTTCACAATCTAGGAATAGCTGATAGAAGACTATATGTCCCCCCATCTCTAGGTAAAAGAACTTGTTAAACTTGAAAATCTAGAAAATAGAGGTTTCTTTAGTTAGGGAATTAAAAAAATCACCAAATCGTTGTTAAAAGTAAATTGTTCCGTGACTCGGACGTGATTCAAACACGCAACCTTCTGATCTGGAGTCAGACGCGCTACCATTGGACCACCGATGCGTATAACATGACTTGATTCATTTCGAGATGTAATAAAAAGTTTTTCAGATTTCAACTAATTGTTTGAAAAACTTAAAAAAGACTATTGTTTGTGGAGTTCCAAAGGCTATTGCAAAGAAACTTGAGTTTCATTCTTTGTTTTCATGGTACAAAAAAACTGAAATTACACTATCTCCCTTCACAATCTAGGAATAGCTGATAGAAGACTATATGTCCCCCCATCTCTAGGTAAAAGAACTTGTTAAACTTGAAAATCTAGAAAATAGAGGTTTCTTTAGTTAGGGAATTAAAAAAATCACCAAATCATTGTTAAAAGTAAATTGTTCCGTGACTCGGACGTGATTCGAACACGCAACCTTCTGATCTGGAGTCAGACGCGCTACCATTGCGCCACCGAGCCTTGCAAGAGAAAATGATTAATTTAGAGATGTTATAAAAAAAATCAGATTTCAAAAAATATGTAGGAAAACGTAAAAAAAATTATTGCTTTAGGAGCTGTAAAGGCTTTTGCCAAGAAACCTTGAGTTTCATAATTTGTTTTCAAAATGGTAATCAACTTAAATTTCACTATCTCTCTTCACAGTCTAGGAACAGTTGGTAGAAAACTAAATCTTTTCCCATCTAAAGGTAAAAGAACTTGTTAAACTTGAAAATCTAGCAGAGTGGAGTTTCTGCAGTTAGGGTTTTAAAAGTATCACCAAATAATTGTTAAAGGTAATCTATTCCTTGACTCGGACGTGATTCGAACACGCAACCTTCTGATCTGGAGTCAGACGCGCTACCATTGCGCCACCGAGCCGTATAAGACAACGTGATTCATTTCGAGGTGTAATAAAAAAAAATCAGATTTGAAATAATTGTTTGAAAAACGTAAAAAAGACTATTGGTTATGGAGTTGTAAAGGCTATTTCCAAGAAAACTTGAGTTTCCTTCTTTGTTTTCAAAGTGCAAAAAAACTGAAAATTCATTATCTCCCTTCACAACAATAAAGAGCTGATAGAAGACTAAATGTCTCCCTATCTCCCTATCTCATAATCGATTTGAAAAGTGCATGATATATTTGAAAAGCCAGCATCCAATAGAGTAGTCGTGTGCAGCAGTACGTGCGTTAGGAAAGCCTGGCTAAAATTGACAAGATGAATGACCCGGACGTGATTCGAACACGCAACCTTCTGATCTGGAGTCAGACGCGCTACCATTGCGCCACCGAGCCGTGTAAGATAAAATGATTAAAAAACTCAGATTTCATAAGATATCTTGGAAAACATAAAAAAAAATTATCTCTTTGGGTGTTGTAAAGGCTATTTCCAAGAAAACTTGAGTTTTAGACTTTGTTTTCAAAGTGATGAAAAATTGAAATCACACTCTCTCTCTTCACAGACTAGGAACATTTTACAGAAGACTAAATCTTTCCCCATCTCCAGGTGAAAGAACTTGTTAAACTTGAAAATCTAGAACATAGGGGTTTCTGCAGTTTGGGTTTTAAAAGTATAACCAAATCGTTGTTAAAAGCATTATTTTTCGTGACCCAAACGTTTTTCGTACACACAACCTTCTGATCTGGAGTCAGACGCGCTACCATTGCGCCAATGAGCCGTGTAAGATAAAAAGATTACTATCGAGATGTAAAAAAAAAATTCAGATTTCAAAATATATCTTGGAAAACGTAAAAAAAATTATGGCTTTGGGTTTTGTAAAAGCTATTGCCAAGAAAACTTGAGTTTTAGACTTTGTTTTTAAAGTGATTAAAAACTGAAATCACACTGTCTCTCTTTACCGACTAGGAACATTTGGTAGAAGACTAAATCTTTCCCCATCTCCAGGTGAAAGAACTGGTTAAACTTGAAAATCTAGAACATAGGGGTTTCTGCAGTTATTGTTTTAAAAGTATAATCAAATCGTTGTTAACGGTATTATTTTTTGTGTCCCAAACGTGTTTCGAACACACAACCTTCTGATCTGGAATCAGACGCGCTACCATTGGACCACCGATGCGTATAACATGACTTGATTCATTTAGAGATGTAATAAAAAGTTTTTCAGATTTCAACTAATTGTTTGAAAAACTTAAAAAAGACTATTGTTTGTGGAGTTCCAAAGGCTATTGCAAAGAAACTTGAGTTTCATTCTTTGTTTTCATGGTACAAAAAAACTGAAATTACACTATCTCCCTTCACAATCTAGGAATAGCTGATAGAAGACTATATGTCCCCCATCTCTAGGTAAAAGAACTTGTTAAACTTGAAAATCTAGAAAATAGAGGTTTCTTTAGTTAGGGAATTAAAAAAATCACCAAATCATTGTTAAAAGTAAATTGTTCCGTGACTCGGACGTGATTCGAACACGCAACCTTCTGATCTGGAGTCAGACGCGCTACCATTGCGCCACCGAGCCTTGCAAGAGAAAATGATTAATTTAGAGATGTTATAAAAAAAATCAGATTTCAAAAAATATGTAGGAAAACGTAAAAAAAATTATTGCTTTGGGAGCTGTAAAGGCTATTGCCAAGAAACCTTGAGTTTCATAATTTGTTTTCAAAATGGTAATCAACTTAAATTTCACTATCTCTCTTCACAGTCTAGGAACAGTTGGTAGAAAACTAAATCTTTTCCCATCTAAAGGTAAAAGAACTTGTTAAACTTGAAAATCTAGCAGAGTGGAGTTTCTGCAGTTAGGGTTTTAAAAGTATTACCAAATAATTGTTAAAGGTAATCTATTCCATGACTCGGACGTGATTCGAACACGCAACCTTCTGATCTGGAGTCAGACGCGCTACCATTGCGCCACCGAGCCGTATAAGACAACGTGATTCATTTCGAGGTGTAATAAAAAAAAATCAGATTTGAAATAATTGTTTGAAAAACATAAAAAAGACTATTGGTTATGGAGTTGTAAAGGCTATTTCCAAGAAAACTTGAGTTTCCTTCTTTGTTTTCAAAGTGCAAAAAAACTGAAAATTCATTAGCTCCCTTCACAACAATAAAGAGCTGATAGAAGACTAAATGTCTCCCTATCTCATTATCGATTTGAAAAGTGCATGATATATTTGAAAAGACAGCATCCAATAGAGTAGTCGTGTGCAGCAGTACGTGCGTTAGGAAAGCCTGGCTAAAATTGACAAGATGAATGACCCGGACGTGATTCGAACACGCAACCTTCTGATCTGGAGTCAGACGCGCTACCATTGCGCCACCGAGCCGTGTAAGATAAAATGATTAAAAAACTCAGATTTCATAAGATATCTTGGAAAACATAAAAAAAAATTATCTCTTTGGGTGTTGTAAAGGCTATTTCCAAGAAAACTTGAGTTTTAGACTTTGTTTTCAAAGTGATGAAAAATTGAAATCACACTCTCTCTCTTCACAGACTAGGAACTTTTACAGAAGACTAAATCTTTCCCCATCTCCAGGTGAAAGAACTGGTTAAACTTGAAAATCTTGAACATAGGGGTTTCTGCAGTTATTGTTTTAAAAGTATAATCAAATCGTTGTTAACGGTATTATTTTTCGTGACCCAAACGTGTTTCGAACACACAACCTTCTGATCTGGAGTCAGACGCGCTACCATTGGACCACCGATGCGTATAACATGACTTGATTCATTTAGAGATGTAATAAAAAGTTTTTCAGATTTCAACTAATTGTTTGAAAAACTTAAAAAAGACTATTGTTTGTGGAGTTCCAAAGGCTATTGCAAAGAAACTTGAGTTTCATTCTTTGTTTTCATGGTACAAAAAAACTGAAATTACACTATCTCCCTTCACAATCTAGGAATAGCTGATAGAAGACTATATGTCCCCCCATCTCTAGGTAAAAGAACTTGTTAAACTTGAAAATCTAGAAAATAGAGGTTTCTTTAGTTAGGGAATTAAAAAAATCACCAAATCGTTGTTAAAAGTAAATTGTTCCGTGACTCGGACGTGATTCGAACACGCAACCTTCTGATCTGGAGTCAGACGCGCTACCATTGTACCACCGATGCGTATAACATGACTTGATTCATTTCGAGATGTAATAAAAAGTTTTTCAGATTTCAACTAATTGTTTGAAAAACTTAAAAAAGACTATTGTTTGTGGAGTTCCAAAGGCTATTGCAAAGAAACTTGAGTTTCATTCTTTGTTTTCATGGTACAAAAAAACTGAAATTACACTATCTCCCTTCACAATCTAGGAATAGCTGATAGAAGACTATATGTCCCCCCATCTCTAGGTAAAAGAACTTGTTAAACTTGAAAATCTAGAAAATAGAGGTTTCTTTAGTTAGGGAATTAAAAAAATCACCAAATCATTGTTAAAAGTAAATTGTTCCGTGACTCGGACGTGATTCGAACACGCAACCTTCTGATCTGGAGTCAGACGCGCTACCATTGCGCCACCGAGCCTTGCAAGAGAAAATGATTAATTTAGAGATATTATAAAAAATATCAGATTTCAAAAAATATGTAGGAAAACGTAAAAAAAATTATTGCTTTGGGAGCTGTAAAGGCTATTGCCAAGAAACCTTGATTTTCTTAATTTGTTTTCAAAATGGTAATCAACTTAAATTTCACTATCTCTCTTCACAGTCTAGGAACAGTTGGTAGAAAACTAAATCTTTTCCCATCTAAAGGTAAAAGAACTTGTTAAACTTGAAAATCTAGCAGAGTGGAGTTTCTGCAGTTAGGGTTTTAAAAGTATCACCAAATAATTGTTAAAGGTAATCTATTCCTTGACTCGGACGTGATTCGAACACGCAACCTTCTGATCTGGCGTCAGACGCGCTACCATTGCGCCACCGAGCCGTATAAGACAACGTGATTCATTTCGAGGTGTAATAAAAAAAAATCAGATTTGAAATAATTGTTTGAAAAACGTAAAAAAGACTATTGGTTATGGAGTTGTAAATGCTATTTCCAAGAAAACTTGAGTTTCCTTCTTTGTTTTCAAAGTGCAAAAAAACTGAAAATTCATTATCTCCCTTCACAACAATAAAGAGCTGATAGAAGACTAAATGTCTCCCTATCTCCCTATCTCATAATCGATTTGAAAAGTGCATGATATATTTGAAAAGCCAGCATCCAATAGAGTAGTCGTGTGCAGCAGTACGTGCGTTAGGAAAGCCTGGCTAAAATTGACAAGATGAATGACCCGGACGTGATTCGAACACGCAACCTTCTGATCTGGAGTCAGACGCGCTACCATTGCGCCACCGAGCCGTGTAAGATAAAATGATTAAAAAACTCAGATTTCATAAGATATCTTGGAAAACATAAAAAAAAATTATCTCTTTGGGTGTTGTAAAGGCTATTTCCAAGAAAACTTGAGTTTTAGACTTTGTTTTCAAAGTGATGAAAAATTGAAACCACACTCTCTCTCTTCACAGACTAGGAACATTTTACAGAAGACTAAATCTTTCCCCATCTCCAGGTGAAAGAACTTGTTAAACTTGAAAATCTAGAACATAGGGGTTTCTGCAGTTTGGGTTTTAAAAGTATAACCAAATCGTTGTTAAAAGTATTATTTTTCGTGACCCAAACGTTTTTCGTACACACAACCTTCTGATCTGGAGTCAGACGCGCTACCATTGCGCCAATGAGCCGTGTAAGATAAAAAGATTACTATCGAGATGTAAAAAAAAAATTCAGATTTCAAAATATATCTTGGAAAACGTAAAAAAAATTATGGCTTTGGGTTTTGTAAAAGCTATTGCCAAGAAAACTTGAGTTTTAGACTTTGTTTTTAAAGTGATTAAAAACTGAAATCTTACTGTCTCTCTTTACCGACTAGGAACATTTGGTAGAAGACTAAATCTTTCCCCATCTCCAGGTGAAAGAACTGGTTAAACTTGAAAATCTAGAACATAGGGGTTTCTGCAGTTATTGTTTTAAAAGTATAATCAAATCGTTGTTAACGGTATTATTTTTCGTGACCCAAACGTGTTTCGAACACACAACCTTCTGATCTGGAATCAGACGCGCTACCATTGGACCACCGATGCGTATAACATGACTTGATTCATTTAGAGATGTAATAAAAAGTTTTTCAGATTTCAACTAATTGTTTGAAAAACTTAAAAAAGACTATTGTTTGTGGAGTTCCAAAGGCTATTGCAAAGAAACTTGAGTTTCATTCTTTGTTTTCATGGTACAAAAAAACTGAAATTACACTATCTCCCTTCACAATCTAGGAATAGCTGATAGAAGACTATATGTCCCCCCATCTCTAGGTAAAAGAACTTGTTAAACTTGAAAATCTAGAAAATAGAGGTTTCTTTAGTTAGGGAATTAAAAAAATCACCAAATCGTTGTTAAAAGTAAATTGTTCCGTGACTCGGACGTGATTCGAACACGCAACCTTCTGATCTGGAGTCAGACGCGCTACCATTGGACCACCGATGCGTATAACATGACTTGATTCATTTCGAGATGTAATAAAAAGTTTTTCAGATTTCCACTAATTGTTTGAAAAACTTAAAAAAGACTATTGTTTGTGGAGTTCCAAAGGCTATTGCAAAGAAACTTGAGTTTCATTCTTTGTTTTCATGGTACAAAAAAACTGAAATTACACTATCTCCCTTCACAATCTAGGAATAGCTGATAGAAGACTATATGTCCCCCCATCTCTAGGTAAAAGAACTTGTTAAACTTGAAAATCTAGAAAATAGAGGTTTCTTTAGTTAGGGAATTAAAAAAATCACCAAATCATTGTTAAAAGTAAATTGTTCTGTGACTCGGACGTGATTCGAACACGCAACCTTCTGATCTGGAGTCAGACGCGCTACCATTGCGCCACCGAGCCTTGCAAGAGAAAATGATTAATTTAGAGATGTTATAAAAAAAATCAGATTTCCAAAAATATGTAGGAAAACGTAAAAAAAATTATTGCTTTGGGAGCTGTAAAGGCTATTGCCAAGAAACCTTGAGTTTCATAATTTGTTTTCAAAATGGTAATCAACTTAAATTTCACTATCTCTCTTCACAGTCTAGGAACAGTTGGTAGAAAACTAAATCTTTTCCCATCTAAAGGTAAAAGAACTTGTTAAACTTGAAAATCTAGCAGAGTGGAGTTTCTGCAGTTAGGGTTTTAAAAGTATCACCAAATAATGTTAAAGGTAATCTATTCCTTAACTCGGACGTGATTCGAACACGCAACCTTCTGATCTGGAGTCAGACGCGCTACCATTGCGCCACCGAGCCGTGTAAGATAAAATGATTAAAAAACTCAGATTTCATAAGATATCTTGGAAAACATAAAAAAAAATTATCTCTTTGGGTGTTGTAAAGGCTATTTCCAAGAAAACTTGAGTTTTAGACTTTGTTTTCAAAGTGATGAAAAATTGAAACCACACTCTCTCTCTTCACAGACTAGGAACATTTTACAGAAGACTAAATCTTTCCCCATCTCCAGGTGAAAGAACTTGTTAAACTTGAAAATCTAGAACATAGGGGTTTCTGCAGTTTGGGTTTTAAAAGTATAACCAAATCGTTGTTAAAAGTATTATTTTTCGTGACCCAAACGTTTTTCGTACACACAACCTTCTGATCTGGAGTCAGACGCGCTACCATTGCGCCAATGAGCCGTGTAAGATAAAAAGATTACTATCGAGATGTAAAAAAAAAATTCAGATTTCAAAATATATCTTGGAAAACGTAAAAAAAATTATGGCTTTGGGTTTTGTAAAAGCTATTGCCAAGAAAACTTGAGTTTTAGACTTTGTTTTTAAAGTGATTAAAAACTGAAATCTTACTGTCTCTCTTTACCGACTAGGAACATTTGGTAGAAGACTAAATCTTTCCCCATCTCCAGGTGAAAGAACTGGTTAAACTTGAAAATCTAGAACATAGGGGTTTCTGCAGTTATTGTTTTAAAAGTATAATCAAATCGTTGTTAACGGTATTATTTTTCGTGACCCAAACGTGTTTCGAACACACAACCTTCTGATCTGGAATCAGACGCGCTACCATTGGACCACCGATGCGTATAACATGACTTGATTCATTTAGAGATGTAATAAAAAGTTTTTCAGATTTCAACTAATTGTTTGAAAAACTTAAAAAAGACTATTGTTTGTGGAGTTCCAAAGGCTATTGCAAAGAAACTTGAGTTTCATTCTTTGTTTTCATGGTACAAAAAAACTGAAATTACACTATCTCCCTTCACAATCTAGGAATAGCTGATAGAAGACTATATGTCCCCCCATCTCTAGGTAAAAGAACTTGTTAAACTTGAAAATCTAGAAAATAGAGGTTTCTTTAGTTAGGGAATTAAAAAAATCACCAAATCGTTGTTAAAAGTAAATTGTTCCGTGACTCGGACGTGATTCGAACACGCAACCTTCTGATCTGGAGTCAGACGCGCTACCATTGGACCACCGATGCGTATAACATGACTTGATTCATTTCGAGATGTAATAAAAAGTTTTTCAGATTTCAACTAATTGTTTGAAAAACTTAAAAAAGACTATTGTTTGTGGAGTTCCAAAGGCTATTGCAAAGAAACTTGAGTTTCATTCTTTGTTTTCATGGTATAAAAAAACTGAAATTACACTATCTCCCTTCACAATCTAGGAATAGCTGATAGAAGACTATATGTCCCCCCATCTCTAGGTAAAAGAACTTGTTAAACTTGAAAATCTAGAAAATAGAGGTTTCTTTAGTTAGGGAATTAAAAAAATCACCAAATCATTGTTAAAAGTAAATTGTTCTGTGACTCGGACGTGATTCGAACACGCAACCTTCTGATCTGGAGTCAGACGCGCTACCATTGCGCCACCGAGCCTTGCAAGAGAAAATGATTAATTTAGAGATGTTATAAAAAAAATCAGATTTCCAAAAATATGTAGGAAAACGTAAAAAAAATTATTGCTTTGGGAGCTGTAAAGGCTATTGCCAAGAAACCTTGAGTTTCATAATTTGTTTTCAAAATGGTAATCAACTTAAATTTCACTATCTCTCTTCACAGTCTAGGAACAGTTGGTAGAAAACTAAATCTTTTCCCATCTAAAGGTAAAAGAACTTGTTAAACTTGAAAATCTAGCAGAGTGGAGTTTCTGCAGTTAGGGTTTTAAAAGTATCACCAAATAATGTTAAAGGTAATCTATTCCTTAACTCGGACGTGATTCGAACACGCAACCTTCTGATCTGGAGTCAGACGCGCTACCATTGCGCCACCGAGCCGTATAAGACAACGTGATTCATTTCGAGGTGTAATAAAAAAAAATCAGATTTGAAATAATTGTTTGAAAAACGTAAAAAAGACTATTGGTTATGGAGTTGTAAAGGCTATTTCCAAGAAAACTTGAGTTTCCTTCTTTGTTTTCAAAGTGCAAAAAAACTGAAAATTCATTATCTCCCTTCACAACAATAAAGAGCTGATAGAAGACTAAATGTCTCCCTATCTCATAGCCGACCAAACGGTATAGTGGTTAGCGTGCTGGCTTCTAGTCCGTGAGGTTGCGGGTTCGAGTCCCGTGTAGGCATGGGTGTTTGTAAATGTATGTTGGTTGGATAAATGACGAAATGTTTCGGCGCATTATAGCCCTCGTGTTGCTGACGATGCCAGATAATCTGAATACAACCAACCCTATCTCATAATCGATTTGAAAAGTGCATGATATATTTGAAAAGCCAGCATCCAATAGAGTAGTCGTGTGCAGCAGTACGTGCGTTAGGAAAGCCTGGCTAAAATTGACAAGATGAATGACCCGGACGTGATTCGAACACGCAACCTTCTGATCTGGAGTCAGACGCGCTACCATTGCGCCACCGAGCCGTGTGAGATAAAATGATTAAAAAACTCAGATTTCATAAGATATCTCGGAAAACATAAAAAAAAATTATGGCTTTGGGTGTTGTAAAGGCTATTTCCAAGAAAACTTGAGTTTTAGACTTTGTTTTTAAAGTGATTAAAAACTGAAATCACACTATCTCCCTTCACAATCTAGGATTATCTAATAGAAGACTATATGTCCCCCCATCTCTAGGTAAAAGAACTTGTTAAACTTGAAAATCTAGAAAATAGAGGTTTCTTTAGTTAGGGTTTTAAAAGTATAACCAAATCGTTGTTAAAAGTATTATTTTTCGTGACCCAAACGTTTTTCGTACACACAACCTTCTGATCTGGAGTCAGACGCGCTACCATTGCGCCACCGAGCCTTGCAAGAGAAAATGATTAATTTAGAGATGTTATAAAAAAAAATCAGATTTCAAAAAATATGTAGGAAAACGTAAAAAAAATTATTGCTTTGGGAGCTGTAAAGGCTCTATTGCCAAGAAACCTTGAGTTTCATAATTTGTTTTCAAAATGGTAATCAACTTAAATTTCCCTATCTCTCTTCACAGTCTAGGAACAGTTGGTAGAAGACTAAATCTTTTCCCATCTAAAGGTAAAAGAACTTGTTAAACTTGAAAATCTAGAAAATAGAGGTTTCTTTAGTTAGGGAATTAAAAAAATCACCAAATCGTTGTTAAAAGTAAATCGTTCCGTGACTCGGACGTGATTCGAAAACGCAACCTTCTGATCTGGAGTCAGACGCGCTACCATTGCGCCACCAAGCCTTACAAGAGTAAATGATTAATTTAGAGATGTTATAAAAAAAATCAGATTTCAAAAAATATGTAGGAAAACGTAAAAAAAATTATTGCTTTGGGAGCTGTAAAGGCTATTGCCAAGAAACCTTGAGTTTCATAATTTGTTTTCAAAATGGTAATCAACTTAAATTTCACTATCTCTCTTCACAGTCTAGGAACAGTTGGTAGAAAACTAAATCTTTTC
The DNA here is from genome assembly GCA_963978545.1 of Linyphia triangularis. NCBI lineage: Eukaryota > Metazoa > Arthropoda > Arachnida > Araneae > Linyphiidae > Linyphia > Linyphia triangularis. The sequence continues at coordinate 72,144,087 of OZ021726.1, forward strand.
CCATCTAAAGGTAAAAGAACTTGTTAAACTTGAAAATCTAGCAGAGTGGAGTTTCTGCAGTTAGGGTTTTAAAAGTATCACCAAATAATTGTTAAAGGTAATCTATTCCTTGACTCGGACGTGATTCGAACACACAACCTTCTGATCTGGAGTCAGACGCGCTACCATTGCGCCACCGAGCCGTATAAGACAACGTGATTCATTTCGAGGTGTAATAAAAAAAAATCAGATTTGAAATAATTGTTTGAAAAACGTAAAAAAGACTATTATTTATGGAGTTGTAAAGGCTATTTCCAAGAAAACTTGAGTTTCCTTCTTTGTTTTCAAAGTGCAAAAAAACTGAAAATTCATTATCTCCCTTCACAACAATAAAGAGCTGATAGAAGACTAAATGTCTCCCTATCTCATAGCCGACCAAACGGTATAGTGGTTAGCGTGCTGGCTTCTAGACCGCGAGGTTGCGGGTTCGAGTCCCGTGTAGGCATGGGTGTTTGTAAATGTATGTTGGTTTGATAAATGACGAAATGTTTCGGCGCATTATAGCCCTCGTGTTGCTGACGATGCCAGATAATCTGAATACAACCAACCCTATCTCATAATCGATTTGAAAAGTGCATGATATATCTGAAAAGCCAGCATCCAATAGAGTAGTCGTGTGCAGCAGTACGTGCGTTAGGAAAGCCTGGCTAAAATTGACAAGATGAATGACCCGGACGTGATCCGAACACGCAACCTTCTGATCTGGAGTCAGACGCGCTACCATTGCGCCACCGAGCCGTGTGAGATAAAATGATTAAAAAACTCAGATTTCATAAGATATCTCGGAAAACATAAAAAAAAATTATGGCTTTGGGTGTTGTAAAGGCTATTTCCAAGAAAACTTGAGTTTTAGACTTTGTTTTTAAAGTGATTAAAAACTGAAATCACACTATCTCCCTTCACAATCTAGGAATAGCTGATAGAAGACTATATGTCCCCCCATCTCTAGGTAAAAGAACTTGTTAAACTTGAAAATCTAGAAAATAGAGGTTTCTTTAGTTAGGGAATTAAAAAAATCACCAAATCGTTGTTAAAAGTAAATTGTTCCGTGACTCGGACGTGATTCGAACACGCAACCTTCTGATCTGGAGTCAGACGCGCTACCATTGCGCCACCGAGCTTTGCAAGAGAAAATGATTAATTTAGAGATGTTATAAAAAATATCAGATTTCAAAAAATATGTAGGAAAACGTAAAAAAAATTATTGCTTTGGGAGCTGTAAAGGCTATTGCCAAGAAACCTTGAGTTTCATAATTTGTTTTCAAAATGGTAATCAACTTAAATTTCACTATCTCTCTTCACAGTCTAGGAACACTTGGTAGAAGACTAAATCTTTTCCCATCTAAATGTAAAAGAACTTGTTAAACTTGAAAATCTAGCAGAGTGGAGTTTCTGCAGTTAGGGTTTTAAAAGTATCACCAAGTAATTGTTAAAGGTAATCTATTCCTTGACTCGGACACGCAACCTTCTTATCTGGAGTCAGACGCGCTACCATTGCGCCACCGAGCCGTATAAGACAACGTGATTCATTTCGAGGTGTAATAAAAAAAAAAATCAGATTTGATATAATTGTTTGAAAAACGTAAAAAAGACTATTGGTTATGGAGTTGTAAAGGCTATTTCCAAGAAAACTTGAGTTTCCTTCTTTGTTTTCAAAGTGCAAAAAAACTGAAAATTCATTATCTCCCTTCACAACAAAAAAGAGCTGATAGAAGACTTAATGTCTCCCAACTCCCTATCACATAATCGATTTGAAAAGTGCATGATATATTTGAAAAGGCAGCATCCAATAGAGTAGTCGAGTGGAGCAGTACGTGCGTTATGAAAGCCTGGCTAAAATTGACAAGATGAATGACCCGGACGTGATTCGAACACGCAACCTTCTGATCTGGAGTCAGACGCGCTACCATTGCGCCACCGAGCCGTGTAAGATAAAATGATTAAAAAACTCAGATTTCATAAGATATCTTGGAAAACATAAAAAAAAATTATGGCTTTGGGTGTTGTAAAGGCTATTTCCAAGAAAACTTGAGTTTTAGACTTTGTTTTCAAAGTGATTAAAAATTGAAATCACACTCTCTCTCTTCACAGACTAGGAACATTTTACAGAAGACTAAATCTTTTCCCATCTCCAGGTGAAAGAACTTGTTAAACTTGAAAATCTAGAACATAGGGGTTTCTGCAGTTAGGGTTTTAAAAGTATAACCAAATCGTTGTTAAAAGTATTATTTTTCGTGACCCAAACGTTTTTCGTACACACAACCTTCTGATCTGGAGTCAGACGCGCTACCATTGCGCCAATGAGCCGTGTAAGATAAAAAGATTACTTTCGAGATGTAATAAAAAAAAATTCAGATTTCAAAATATATCTTGGAAAACGTAAAAAAAATTATGGCTTTGGGTTTTGTAAAGGCTATTGCCAAGAAAACTTGAGTTTTAGACTTTGTTTTTAAAGTGATTAAAAACTGAAATCACACTGTCTCTCTTCACCGACTAGGAACATTTGGTAGAAGACTAAATCTTTCCCCATCTCCAGGTGAAAGAACTGGTTAAACTTGAAAATCTAGAACATAGGGGTTTCTGCAGTTATTGTTTTAAAAGTAAAATCAAATCGTTGTTAACGGTATTACTTTTCGTGACCCAAACGTGTTTCGAGCACACAACCTTCTGATCTGGAGTCAGACGCGCTACCATTGGACCACCGAGCCGTATAACATGACTTGATTCATTTCGAGATGTAATAAAAAGTTTTTCAGATTTCAACTAATTGTTTGAAAAACTTAAAAAAGACTATTGTTTGTGGAGTTCCAAAGGCTATTGCAAAGAAACTTGAGTTTCATTCTTTGTTTTCATGGTACAAAAAAACTGAAGTTACACTATCTCCCTTCACAATCTAGGAATAGCTGATAGAAGACTATATGTCATCCCATCTCTAGGTAAAAGAACTTGTTAAACTTGAAAATCTAGAAAATAGAGGTTTCTTTAGTTAGGGAATTAAAAAAATCACCAAATCGTTGTTAAAAGTAAATTGTTCCGTGACTCGGACGTGATTCGAACACGCAACCTTCTGATCTGGAGTCAGACGCGCTACCATTGCGCCACCGAGCCTTGCAAGAGAAAATGATTAATTTAGAGATGTTATAAAAAAAATCAGATTTCAAAAAATATGTAGGAAAACGTAAAAAAAATTATTGCTTTGGGAGCTGTAAAGGCTATTGCCAAGAAACCTTGAGTTTCATAATTTGTTTTCAAAATGGTAATCAACTTAAATTTCACTATCTCTCTTCACAGTCTAGGAACAGTTGGTAGAAGACTAAATCTTTTCCCATCTAAAGGTAAAAGAACTTGTTAAACTTGAAAATCTAGCAGAGTGGAGTTTCTGCAGTTAGGGTTTTAAAAGTATCACCAAATAATTGTTAAAGGTAATCTATTCCTTGACTCGGACACGCAACCTTCTGATCTGGAGTCAGACGCGCTACCATTGCGCCACCGAGCCGTATAAGACAACGTGATTCATTTCGAGATGTAATAAAAAAAAAAAATCAGATATGAAATAATTGTTTGAAAAACGTAAAAAAGACTATTGGTTATGAAGTTGTAAAGGCTATTTCCAAGAAAACTTGAGTTTCCTTCTTTGTTTTCAAAGTGCAAAAAAACTGAAAATTCATTATCTCCCTTCACAACAAAAAAGAGCTGATAGAAGACTAAATGTCTCCCTATCTCCCTAACTCATAATCGATTTGAAAAGTGCATGATATATTTGAAAAGCCAGCATCCAATAGAGTAGTCGTGTGCAGCAGTACGTGCGTTATGAAAGCCTGTCTAAAATTGACAAGATGAATGACTCAAACGTTTTTCGTACACGCAACCTTCTGATCTGGAGTCAGACGCGCTACCATTGCGCCACCGAGCCGTATAAGACAACGTGATTCATTTCGAGGTGTAATAAAAAAAAAAAATCAGATTTGAAATAATTGTTTGAAAAACGTAAAAAAGACTATTGGTTATGGAGGCCAATAAGGCTATTTCCAAGAAAACTTGAGTTTCCTTCTTTGTTTTCAAAGTGCAAAAAAACTGAAAATTCATTATCTCCCTTCACAACAAAAAAGAGCTGATGGAAGACTAAATGTCTCCCTATCTCATAATCGATTTGAAAAGTGCATGATATATTTGAAAAGCCAGCATCCAATAGAGTAATCGTGTGCAGCAGTACGTGCGTTATGAAAGCCTGGCTAAAATTGACAAGATGAATGACCCGGACGTGATTCGAACACGCAACCTTCTGATCTGGAGTCAGACGCGCTACCATTGCGCCACCGAGCCGTATAAGACAACGTGATTCATTTCGAGGTGTAATAAAAAAAAAAATCAAATTTGAAATAATTTTTTGAAAAACGTAAAAAAGACTATTGGTTATGGAGTTGTAAAAGCTATTTCCAATAAAACTTGAGTTTCCTTCTTTCTTTTCAAAGTGCAAAAAAACAGAAAATTCATTATCTCCCTTCACAACAATAAAGAGCTGATAGAAGACTAAATGTCTCCCTATCTCATAATCGATTTGAAAAGTGCATGATATATTTGAAAAGCCAGCATCCAATAGAGTAGTCGTGTGCAGCAGTACGTGCGTTATGAAAGCCTGTCTAAAATTGACAAGATGAATGACTCAAACGTTTTTCGTACACGCAACCTTCTGATCTGGAGTCAGACGCGCTACCATTGCGCCACCGAGCCGTATAAGACAACGTGATTCATTTCGAGGTGTAATAAAAAAAAAAAATCAGATTTGAAATAATTGTTTGAAAAACGTAAAAAAGACTATTGGTTATGGAGGCCAATAAGGCTATTTCCAAGAAAACTTGAGTTTCCTTCTTTGTTTTCAAAGTGCAAAAAAACTGAAAATTCATTATCTCCCTTCACAACAAAAAAGAGCTGATGGAAGACTAAATGTCTCCCTATCTCATAATCGATTTGAAAAGTGCATGATATATTTGAAAAGCCAGCATCCAATAGAGTAATCGTGTGCAGCAGTACGTGCGTTATGAAAGCCTGGCTAAAATTGACAAGATGAATGACCCGGACGTGATTCGAACACGCAACCTTCTGATCTGGAGTCAGACGCGCTACCATTGCGCCACCGAGCCGTATAAGACAACGTGATTCATTTCGAGGTGTAATAAAAAAAAAAATCAAATTTGAAATAATTTTTTGAAAAACGTAAAAAAGACTATTGGTTATGGAGTTGTAAAAGCTATTTCCAATAAAACTTGAGTTTCCTTCTTTCTTTTCAAAGTGCAAAAAAACAGAAAATTCATTATCTCCCTTCACAACAATAAAGAGCTGATAGAAGACTAAATGTCTCCCTATCTCATAATCGATTTGAAAAGTGCATGATATATTTGAAAAGCCAGCATCCAATAGAGTAGTCGTGTGCAGCAGTACGTGCGTTAGGAAAGCCTGGCTAAAATTGACAAGATGAATGACCCGGACGTGATTCGAACACGCAACCTTCTGATCTGGAGTCAGACGCGCTACCATTGCGCCACCGAGCCGTGTGAGATAAAATGATTAAAAAACTCAGATTTCATAAGATATCTTGGAAAACATAAAAAAAAATTATGGCTTTGGGTGTTGTAAAGGCTATTTCCAAGAAAACTTGAGTTTTAGACTTTGTTTTCAAAGTGATTAAAAATTGAAATCACACTCTCTCTCTTCACAGACTAGGAACATTTTACAGAAGACTAAATCTTTCCCCATCTCCAGGTGAAAGAACTTGTTAAACTTGAAAATCTGGAACATAGGGGTTTCTGCTGTTTGGGTTTTAAAAGTATAACCAAATCGTTGTTAAAAGTATTATTTTTCGTGAACCAAACGTTTTTCGTACACACAACCTTCTGATCTGGAGTCAGACGCGCTACCATTGCGCCAATGAGCCGTGTAAGATAAAAAGATTACTATCGAGATGTAATAAAAAAAATTCAGATTTCAAAATATATCTTGGAAAACGTAAAAAAAAATATGGCTTTGGGTTTTGTAAAAGCTATTGCCAAGAAAACTTGAGTTTTAGACTTTGTTTTTAAAGTGATTAAAAACTGAAATCACACTGTCTCTCTTCACCGACTAGGAACATTTGGTAGAAGACTAAATCTTTCCCCATCTCCAGGTGAAAGAACTGGTTAAACTTGAAAATCTAGAACATAGGGGTTTCTGCAGTTATTGTTTTAAAAGTATAATCAAATCGTTGTTAACGGTATTATTTTTCGTGACCCAAACGTGTTTCGAACACACAACCTTCTCATCTGGAGTCAGACGTGCTACCATTGGACCACCGAGCCGTATAACATGACTTGATTCATTTCGAGATGTAATAAAAAGTTTTTCAGATTTCAACTAATTGTTTGAAAAACTTAAAAAAGACTATTGTTTGTGGAGTTCCAAAGGCTATTGCAAAGAAACTTGAGTTTCATTCTTTGTTTTCATGCTACAAAAAAACTGAAATTACACTATCTCCCTTCACAATCTAGGTATATCTGATAGAAGACTATATGTCCCCCCATCTCAAGGTAAAAGAACTTGTTAAACTTGAAAATCTAGAAAATAGAATTTTCTTTAGTTAGGGAATTAAAAAAATCACCAAATCGTTGTTAAAAGAAAATTGTTCCGTGACTCGAACGTGATTCGAACACGCAACCTTCTGATCTGGATTTAGACGCGCTACCATTGCGCCACCGAGCCGTATAAGACAACGTGATTCATTTCGAGGTGTAATAAAAAAAAAATCAGATTTGAAATAATTGTTTGAAAAACGTAAAAAAGACTATTGGTTATGGAGTTGTAAAAGCTATTTCCAAGAAAACTTGAGTTTCCTTCTTTGTTTTCAAAGTGCAAAAAAACTGAAAATTCATTATCTCCCTTCACAACAATAAAGAGCTAATAGAAGACTAAATGTCTCCCTATCTCCCTATCTCATAATCGATTTGAAAAGTGCATGATATATTTGAAAAGCCAGCATCCAATAGAGTAGTCGTGTGCAGCAGTACGTGCGTTAGGAAAGCCTGGCTAAAATTGACAAGATGAATGACCCGGACGTGATTCAAACACGCAACCATCTGATCTGGAGTCAGACGCGCTACCATTGCGCCACCGAGCCGTGTGAGATAAAATGATTAAAAAACTCAGATTTCATAAGATATCTCGGAAAACATAAAAAAAAATTATGGCTTTGGGTGTTGTAAAGGCTATTTCCAAGAAAACTTGAGTTTTAGACTTTGTTTTTAAAGTGATTAAAAACTGAAATCACACTGTCTCTCTTCACCGACTAGGAACATTTGGTAGAAGACTAAATCTTTCCCCATCTCCAGGTGAAAGAACTGGTTAAACTTGAAAATCTAGAACATAGGGGTTTCTGCAGTTATTGTTTTAAAAGTATAATCAAATCGTTGTTAACGGTATTATTTTTCGTGACCCAAACGTGTTTCGAGCACACAACCTTCTGTTCTGGAGTCAGACGCGCTACCATTGGACCACCGAGCCGTATAACATGACTTGATTCATTTCGAGATGTAATAAAAAGTTTTTCAGATTTCAACTAATTGTTTGAAAAACTTAAAAAAGACTATTGTTTGTGGAGTTCCAAAGGCTATTGCAAAGAAACTTGAGTTTCATTCTTTGTTTTCATGGTACAAAAAGACTGAAGTTGCACTATCTCCCTTCACAATCTAGGAATAGCTGATAGAAGACTATATGTCATCCCATCTCTAGGTAAAAGAACTTGTTAAACTTGAAAATCTAGAAAATAGAGGTTTCTTTAGTTAGGGAATTAAAAAAATCACCAAATCGTTGTTAAAAGTAAATTGTTCCGTGACTCGTACGTGATTCGAACACGCAACCTTCTGATCTGGAGTCAGACGCGCTACCATTGCGCCACCGAGCCTTGCAAGAGAAAATGATTAATTTAGAGATGTTATAAAAAAAATCAGATTTCAAAAAATATGTAGGAAAACGTAAAAAAAATTATTGCTTTGGGAGCTGTAAAGGCTATTGCCAAGAAACCTTGAGTTTCATAATTTGTTTTCAAAATGGTAATCAATTTAAATTTCACTATCTCTCTTCACAGTCTAGGAACAGTTGGTAGAAGACTAAATCTTTTCCCATCTAAAGGTAAAAGAACTTGTTAAACTTGAAAATCTAGCAGAGTGGAGTTTCTGCAGTTAGGGTTTTAAAAGTATCACCAAATAATTGTTAAAGGTAATCTATTCCTTGACTCGGACACGCAACCTTCTGATCTCGAGTCAGACGCGCTACCATTGCGCCACCGAGCCGTATAAGACAACGTGATTCATTTCGAGATGTAATAAAAAAAAAAAAATCAGATATGAAATAATTGTTTGAAAAACGTAAAAAAGACTATTGGTTATGAAGTTGTAAAGGCTATTTCCAAGAAAACTTGAGTTTCCTTCTTTGTTTTCAAAGTGCAAAAAAACTGAAAATTCATTATCTCTCTTCACAACAAAAAAGAGCTGATAGAAGACTAAATGTCTCCCTATCTCCCTAACTCATAATCGATTTGAAAAGTGCATGATATATTTGAAAAGCCAGCATCCAATAGAGTAGTCGTGTGCAGCAGTACGTGCGTTATGAAAGCCTGGCTAAAATTGACAAGATAAATGACCCGGACGTGATTCGAACACGCAACCTTCTGATCTGGAGTCAGACGCGCTACCATTGCGCCACCGAGCCGTGTAAGATAAAATGATTAAAAAACTCAGATTTCATAAGATATCTTGGAAAACATAAAAAAAAATTATGGCTTTGGGTGTTGTAAAGGCTATTTCCAAGAAAACTTGAGTTTTAGACTTTGTTTTCAAAGTGATTAAAAATTGAAATCACACTCTCTCTCTTCACAGACTAGGAACATTTTACAGAAGACTAAATCTTTTCCCATCTCCAGGTGAAAGAACTTGTTAAACTTGAAAATCTAGAACATAGGGGTTTCTGCAGTTAGGGTTTTAAAAGTATAACCAAATCGTTGTTAAAAGTATTATTTTTCGTGACCCAAACGTTTTTCGTACACACAACCTTCTGATCTGGAGTCAGACGCGCTACCATTGCGCCAATGAGCCGTGTAAGATAAAAAGATTACTTTCGAGATGTAATAAAAAAAAATTCAGATTTCAAAATATATCTTGGAAAACGTAAAAAAAATTATGGCTTTGGGTTTTGTAAAGGCTATTGCCAAGAAAACTTGAGTTTTAGACTTTGTTTTTAAAGTGATTAAAAACTGAAATCACACTGTCTCTCTTCACCGACTAGGAACATTTGGTAGAAGACTAAATCTTTCCCCATCTCCAGGTGAAAGAACTGGTTAAACTTGAAAATCTAGAACATAGGGGTTTCTGCAGTTATTGTTTTAAAAGTAAAATCAAATCGTTGTTAACGGTATTACTTTTCGTGACCCAAACGTGTTTCGAGCACACAACCTTCTGATCTGGAGTCAGACGCGCTACCATTGGACCACCGAGCCGTATAAGACAACGTGATTCATTTCGAGGTGTAATAAAAAAAAAATCAAATTTGAAATAATTTTTTGAAAAACGTAAAAAAGACTATTGGTTATGGAGTTGTAAAAGCTATTTCCAATAAAACTTGAGTTTCCTTCTTTCTTTTCAAAGTGCAAAAAAACAGAAAATTCATTATCTCCCTTCACAACAATAAAGAGCTGATAGAAGACTAAATGTCTCCCTATCTCATAATCGATTTGAAAAGTGCATGATATATTTGAAAAGCCAGCATCCAATAGAGTAGTCGTGTGCAGCAGTACGTGCGTTATGAAAGCCTGGCTAAAATTGACAAGATGAATGACCCGGACGTGATTCGAACACGCAACCTTCTGATCTGGAGTCAGACGCGCTACCATTGCGCCACCGAGCCGTATAAGACAACGTGATTCATTTCGAGGTGTAATAAAAAAAAAAATCAAATTTGAAATAATTTTTTGAAAAACGTAAAAAAGACTATTGGTTATGGAGTTGTAAAAGCTATTTCCAATAAAACTTGAGTTTCCTTCTTTCTTTTCAAAGTGCAAAAAAACAGAAAATTCATTATCTCCCTTCACAACAATAAAGAGCTGATAGAAGACTAAATGTCTCCCTATCTCATAATCGATTTGAAAAGTGCATGATATATTTGAAAAGCCAGCATCCAATAGAGTAGTCGTGTGCAGCAGTACGTGCGTTAGGAAAGCCTGGCTAAAATTGACAAGATGAATGACCCGGACGTGATTCGAACACGCAACCTTCTGATCTGGAGTCAGACGCGCTACCATTGCGCCACCGAGCCGTGTGAGATAAAATGATTAAAAAACTCAGATTTCATAAGATATCTTGGAAAACATAAAAAAAAATTATGGCTTTGGGTGTTGTAAAGGCTATTTCCAAGAAAACTTGAGTTTTAGACTTTGTTTTCAAAGTGATTAAAAATTGAAATCACACTCTCTCTCTTCACAGACTAGGAACATTTTACAGAAGACTAAATCTTTCCCCATCTCCAGGTGAAAGAACTTGTTAAACTTGAAAATCTGGAACATAGGGGTTTCTGCTGTTTGGGTTTTAAAAGTATAACCAAATCGTTGTTAAAAGTATTATTTTTCGTGAACCAAACGTTTTTCGTACACACAACCTTCTGATCTGGAGTCAGACGCGCTACCATTGCGCCAATGAGCCGTGTAAGATAAAAAGATTACTATCGAGATGGAATAAAAAAAATTCAGATTTCAAAATATATCTTGGAAAACGTAAAAAAAATTATGGCTTTGGGTTTTGTAAAAGCTATTGCCAAGAAAACTTGAGTTTTAGACTTTGTTTTTAAAGTGATTAAAAACTGAAATCACACTGTCTCTCTTCACCGACTAGGAACATTTGGTAGAAGACTAAATCTTTCCCCATCTCCAGGTGAAAGAACTGGTTAAACTTGAAAATCTAGAACATAGGGGTTTCTGCAGTTATTGTTTTAAAAGTATAATCAAATCGTTGTTAACGGTATTATTTTTCGTGACCCAAACGTGTTTCGAACACACAACCTTCTCATCTGGAGTCAGACGTGCTACCATTGGACCACCGAGCCGTATAACATGACTTGATTCATTTCGAGATGTAATAAAAAGTTTTTCAGATTTCAACTAATTGTTTGAAAAACTTAAAAAAGACTATTGTTTGTGGAGTTCCAAAGGCTATTGCAAAGAAACTTGAGTTTCATTCTTTGTTTTCATGCTACAAAAAAACTGAAATTACACTATCTCCCTTCACAATCTAGGTATATCTGATAGAAGACTATATGTCCCCCCATCTCTAGGTAAAAGAACTTGTTAAACTTGAAAATCTAGAAAATAGAATTTTCTTTAGTTAGGGAATTAAAAAAATCACCAAATCGTTGTTAAAAGAAAATTGTTCCGTGACTCGGACGTGATTCGAACACGCAACCTTCTGATCTGGATTTAGACGCGCTACCATTGCGCCACCGAGCCGTATAAGACAACGTGATTCATTTCGAGGTGTAATAAAAAAAAAATCAGATTTGAAATAATTGTTTGAAAAACGTAAAAAAGACTATTGGTTATGGAGTTGTAAAAGCTATTTCCAAGAAAACTTGAGTTTCCTTCTTTGTTTTCAAAGTGCAAAAAAACTGAAAATTCATTATCTCCCTTCACAACAATAAAGAGCTAATAGAAGACTAAATGTCTCCCTATCTCCCTATCTCATAATCGATTTGAAAAGTGCATGATATATTTGAAAAGCCAGCATCCAATAGAGTAGTCGTGTGCAGCAGTACGTGCGTTAGGAGAGCCTGGCTAAAATTGACAAGATGAATGACCCGGACGTGATTCGAACACGCAACCATCTGATCTGGAGTCAGACGCGCTACCATTGCGCCACCGAGCCGTGTGAGATAAAATGATTAAAAAACTCAGATTTCATAAGATATCTCGGAAAACATAAAAAAAAATTATGGCTTTGGGTGTTGTAAAGGCTATTTCCAAGAAAACTTGAGTTTTAGACTTTGTTTTTAAAGTGATTAAAAACTGAAATCACACTGTCTCTCTTCACCGACTAGGAACATTTGGTAGAAGACTAAATCTTTCCCCATCTCCAGGTGAAAGAACTGGTTAAACTTGAAAATCTAGAACATAGGGGTTTCTGCAGTTATTGTTTTAAAAGTATAATCAAATCGTTGTTAACGGTATTATTTTTCGTGACCCAAACGTGTTTCGAGCACACAACCTTCTGTTCTGGAGTCAGACGCGCTACCATTGGACCACCGAGCCGTATAACATGACTTGATTCATTTCGAGATGTAATAAAAAGTTTTTCAGATTTCAACTAATTGTTTGAAAAACTTAAAAAAGACTATTGTTTGTGGAGTTCCAAAGGCTATTGCAAAGAAACTTGAGTTTCATTCTTTGTTTTCATGGTACAAAAAAACTGAAGTTACACTATCTCCCTTCACAATCTAGGAATAGCTGATAGAAGACTATATGTCATCCCATCTCTAGGTAAAAGAACTTGTTAAACTTGAAAATCTAGAAAATAGAGGTTTCTTTAGTTAGAGAATTAAAAAAATCACCAAATCGTTGTTAAAAGTAAATTGTTCCGTGACTCGTACGTGATTCGAACACGCAACCTTCTGATCTGGAGTCAGACGCGCTACCATTGCGCCACCGAGCCTTGCAAGAGAAAATGATTAATTTAGAGATGTTATAAAAAAAATCAGATTTCAAAAAATATGTAGGAAAACGTAAAAAAAATTATTGCTTTGGGAGCTGTAAAGGCTATTGCCAAGAAACCTTGAGTTTCATAATTTGTTTTCAAAATGGTAATCAACTTAAATTTCACTATCTCTCTTCACAGTCTAGGAACAGTTGGTAGAAGACTAAATCTTTTCCCATCTAAAGGTAAAAGAACTTGTTAAACTTGAAAATCTAGCAGAGTGGAGTTTCTGCAGTTAGGGTTTTAAAAGTATCACCAAATAATTGTTAAAGGTAATCTATTCCTTGACTCGGACGTGATTCGAACACGCAACCTTCTGATCTGGAGTCAGACGCGCTACCATTGCGCCACCGAGCCGTATAAGACAACGTGATTCATTTCGAGGTGTAATAAAAAAAAAAATCAGATTTGAAATAATTGTTTGAAAAACGTAAAAAAGACTATTGGTTATGGAGGCCAATAAGGCTATTTCCAAGAAAACTTGAGTTTCCTTCTTTGTTTTCAAAGTGCAAAAAAACTGAAAATTCATTATCTCCCTTCACAACAAAAAAGAGCTGATGGAAGACTAAATGTCTCCCTATCTCATAATCGATTTGAAAAGTGCATGATATATTTGAAAAGCCAGCATCCAATAGAGTAGTCGTGTGCAGCAGTACGTGCGTTATGAAAGCCTGGCTAAAATTGACAAGATGAATGACCCGGACGTGATTCGAACACGCAACCTTCTGATCTGGAGTCAGACGCGCTACCATTGCGCCACCGAGCCGTATAAGACAACGTGATTCATTTCGAGGTGTAATAAAAAAAAAAAAAAATCAGATTTGAAATAATTGTTTGAAAAACGTAAAAAAGACTATTGGTTATGGAGTTGTAAAGGCTATTTCCAAGAAAACTTGAGTTTCCTTCTTTGTTTTCAAAGTGAAAAAAACTGAAAATTCATTATCTCCCTTCACAACAATAAAGAGCTGATAGAAGACTAAATGTCTCCCTATCTCCCTATCTCATAATCGATTTGAAAAGTGCATGATATATTTGAAAAGCCAGCATCCAATAGAGTAGTCGTGTGCAGCAGTACGTTCGTTAGGAAAGCCTGGCTAAAATTGACAAGATGAATGACCCGGACGTGATTCGAACACGCAACCTTCTGATCTGGAGTCAGACGCGCTACCATTGCGCCACCGAGCCGTGTAAGGTAAAATGATTAAAAAACTCAGATTTCATAAGATATCTTGGAAAACATAAAAAAAAATTATGGCTTTGGGTGTTGTAAAGGCTATTTCCAAGAAAACTTGAGTTTTAGACTTTGTTTTCAAAGTGATTAAAAATTGAAATCACACTCTCTCTCTTCACAGACTAGGAACATTTTACAGAAGACTAAATCTTTCCCAATCTCCAGGTGAAAGAACTTGTTAAACTTGAAAATCTAGAACATAGGGATTTCTGCAGTTAGGGTTTTAAAAGTATAACCAAATCGTTGTTAAAAGTATTATTTTTCGTGACCCAAACGTTTTTCGTACACACAACCTTCTGATCTGGAGTCAGACGCGCTACCATTGCGCCAATGAGCCGTGTAAGATAAAAAGATTACTTTCGAGATGTAATAAAAAAAATTCAGATTTCAAAATATATCTTGGAAAACGTAAAAAAAATTATGGCTTTGGGTTTTGTAAAGGCTATTGCCAAGAAAACTTGAGTTTTAGACTTTGTTTTTAAAGTGATTAAAAACTGAAATCACACTGTCTCTCTTCACCGACTAGGAACATTTCTTAGAAGACTAAATCTTTCCCCATCTCCAGGTGAAAGAACTGGTTAAACTTGAAAATCTAGAACATAGGGGTTTCTGCAGTTATTGTTTTAAAAGTATAATCAAATCGTTGTTAACGGTATTATTTTTCGTGACCCAAACGTGTTTCGAACACACAACCTTCTGATCTGGAGTCAGACGCGCTACCATTGGACCACCGAGCCGTATAACATGACTTGATTCATTTCGAGATGTAATAAAAAGTTTTTCAGATTTCAACTAATTGTTTGAAAAACTTAAAAAAGACTATTGTTTGTGGAGTTCCAAAGGCTATTGCAAAGAAACTTGAGTTTCATTCTTTGTTTTCATGGTACAAAAAAACTGAAATTACACTATCTCCCTTCACAATTTAGGAATAGCTGATAGAAGACTATATGTCCCTCCCATCTCTAGGTAAAAGAACTTGTTAAACTTGAAAATCTAGAAAATAGAGTTTTCTTTAGTTAGGGAATTAAAAAAATCACCAAATCGTTGTTAAAAGTAAATTGTTCCGTGACTCGGACATGATTCGAACACGCAACCTTCTGATCTGGAGTCAGACGCGCTACCATTGCGCCACCGAGCCTTGCATAAGAAAATGATTAATTTAGAGATGTTATAAAAAAAATCAGATTTCAAAAAATATGTAGGAAAACGTAAAAAAAATTATTGCTTTGGGAGCTGTAAAGGCTCTATTGCCAAGAAACCTTGAGTTTCATAATTTGTTTTCAAAATGGTAATCAACTTAAATTTCACTATCTCTCTTCACAGTCTAGGAACAGTTGGTAGAAGACTAAATCTTTTCCCATCTAAAGGTAAAAGAACTTGTTAAACTTGAAAATCTAGCAGAGTGGAGTTTCTGCAGTTAGGGTTTTAAAAGTATCACCAATTATTTGTTAAAGGTAATCTATTCCGTGACTCGGACGTGATTCGAACGCGCAACCTTCTGATCTGGATCAGACGCGCTACCATTGCGCCACCGAGCCGTATAAGACAACGTGATTCATTTCGAGGTGTAATAAAAAAAAATCAGATTTGAAATAATTGTTTGAAAAACGTAAAAAAGGACTATTGGTTATGGAGTTGTAAAGGCTATTTCCAAGAAAACTTGAGTTTCCTTCTTTGTTTTCAAAGTGCAAAAAAACTGAAAATTCATTATCTCCCTTCACAACAATAAAGAGCTGATAGAAGACTAAATGTCTCCCTATCTCCCTATCTCATAATCGATTTGAAAAGTGCATGATATATTTGAAAAGCCAGCATCCAATAGAGTAGTCGTGTGCAGCAGTACGTGCGTTATGAAAGCCTGGCTAAAATTGACAAGATGAATGACCCGGACGTGATTCGAACACGCAACCTTCTGATCTGGAGTCAGACGCGCTACCATTGCGCCACCGAGCCGTGTAAGATAAAATGATTAAAAAACTCAGATTTCATAAGATATCTTGGAAAACATAAAAAAAAATTATGGCTTTGGGTGTTGTAAAGGCTATTTCCAAGAAAACTTGAGTTTTAGACTTTGTTTTCAAAGTGATTAAAAATTGAAATCACACTCTCTCTCTTCACAGACTAGGAACATTTTACAGAAGTCTAAATCTTTCCCCATCTCCAGGTGAAAGAACTTGTTAAACTTGAAAATCTAGAACATAGGGGTTTCTGCAGTTTGGGTTTTAAAAGTATAACCAAATCTTTGTAAAAGTATTATTTTTCGTGACCCAAACGTTTTTCGTACACACAACCTTCTGATCTGGAGTCAGACGCGCTACCATTGCGCCAATGAGCCGTGTAGGATAAAAAGATTACTTTCGAGATGTAATAAAAAAAATTCAGATTTCAAAATATATCTTTAAAAACGTAAAAAAAATTATGGCTTTGGGTTTTGTAAAAGCTATTGCCAAGAAAACTTGAGTTTTAGACTTTGTTTTTAAAGTGATTAAAAACTGAAATCACACTGTCTCTCTTCACCGACTAGGAACATTTGGTAGAAGACTAAATCTTTCCCCATCTCCAGGTGAAAGAACTGGTTAAACTTGAAAATCTAGAACATAGGGGTTTCTGCAGTTATTGTTTTAAAAGTATAATCAAATCGTTGTTAACGGTATTATTTTTCGTGACCCAAACGTGTTTCGAACACACAACCTTCTGATCTGGAGTCAGACGCGCTACCATTGGACCACCGAGCCGTATAACATGACTAGATTCATTTCGAGATGTAATAAAAAGTTTTTCAGATTTCAACTAATTGTTTGAAAAACTTAAAAAAGACTATTGTTTGTGGAGTTCCAAAGGCTATTGCAAATAAACTTGAGTTTCATTCTTTGTTTTCATGGTACAAAAAAACTGAAATTACACTATCTCCCTTCACAATCTAGGAATAGCTGAGAGAAGACTATATGTCCCCCCATCTCTAGGTAAAGAACTTGTTAAACTTGAAAATCTAGAAAATAGAGGTTTCTTTAGTTAGGGAATTAAAAAAATCACCAAATCGTTGTTAAAAGTAAATTGTTCCGTGACTCGGACGTGATTCAAACACGCAACCTTCTGATCTGGAGGCAGACGCGCTACCATTGCGCCACCGAGCCTTGCAAGAGAAAATGATTAATTTAGATATGTTATAAAAAAAATCAGATTTCAAAAAATATGTAGAAAAAAGTAAAAAAATTCTTGCTTTGGGAGCTGTAAAGGCTATTGCCAAGAAACCTTGAGTTTCATAATTTGTTTTCAAAATGGTAATCAACTTAAATTTCACTATCTCTCTTCAAAGTCTAGGAACAGTTGGTAGAAGACTAAATCTTTTCAAATCTAAAGGTAAAAGAACTTGTTAAACTTGAAAATCTAGCAGAGTGGAGTTTCTGCAGTTAGGGTTTTAAAAGTATCACCAAATAATTGTTAAAGGTAATCTATTCCTTGACTCGGACACGCAACCTTCTGATCTGGAGTCAGACGCGCTACCATTGCGCCACCGTGCCGTATAAGACAACGTGATTCATTTCGAGGTGTAATAAAAAAAAAAAATCAGATTTGAAATAATTGTTTGAAAAACGTAAAAAAGACTATTGGTTATGAAGTTGTAAAGGCTATTTCCAAGAAAACTTGAGTTTCCTTCTTTGTTTTCAAAGTGCAAAAAAACTGAAAATACATTATCTCCCTTCACAACAAAAAAGAGCTGATAGAAGACTAAATGTCTCCCTATCTCCCTATCTCATAATCGATTTGAAAAGTGCATGATATATTTGAAAAGCCAGCATCCAATAGAGTAGTCGTGTGCAGCAGTACGTGCGTTATGAAAGCCTGGCTAAAATTGACAAGATGAATGACCCGGACGTGATTCTAACACGCAACCTTCTGATCTGGAGTCAGACGCGCTACCATTGCGCCACCGAGCCGTGTAAGATAAAATGATTAAAAAACTCAGATTTCATAAGATATCTTGGAAAACATAAAAAGAAAATATGGCTTTGGGTTTTGTAAAGGCTATTTCCAAGAAAACTTGAGTTTTAGACTTTGTTTTCAAAGTGATTAAAAATTGAAATCACACTCTCTCTCTTCACAGACTAGGAACATTTTACAGAAGTCTAAATCTTTCCCCATCTCCAGGTGAAAGAACTGGTTAAACTTGAAAATCTAGAACATAGGGGTTTCTGCATTTATTGTTTTAAAAGTATAATCAAATCGTTGTTAACGGTATTATTTTTCGTGACCCATACGTGTTTCGAACACACAACCTTCTGATCTGGAGTCAGACGCGCTACCATTGCACCACCGAGCCTTGCAAGAGAAAATGATTAATTTAGAGATGTTATAAAAAAAATCAGATTTCAAAAAATATGTAGGAAAACGTAAAAAAAATTGTTGCTTTGGGAGCTGTAAAGGCTCTATTGCCAAGAAACCTTGAGTGTCATAATTTGTTTTCAAAATGGTAATCAACTTAAATTTCACTATCTCTCTTCACAGTCTAGGAACAGTTGGTAGAAGACTAAATCTTTTCCCATCTAAAGGTAAAAGAACTTGTTAAACTTGAAAATCTAGCAAAGTGGAGTTTCTGCAGTTAGGGTTTTAAAAGTATCACCAATTATTTGTTAAAGGTAATCTATTCCGTGACTCGGACGTGATTCGAACACGCAACCTTCTGATCTGGAGTCAGACGCGCTACCATTGCGCCACCGAGCCGTGTAAGACAACGTGATTCATTTCGAGGTGTAATAAAAAAAAATCAGATTTGAAATAACTGTTTGAAAAACGTAAAAAAGACTATTGGTTATGAAGTTGTAAAGGCTATTTCCAAGAAAACTTGAGTTTCCTTCTTTGTTTTCAAAGTGTAAAAAAACTGAAAATTCATTATCTCCCTTCAAAACAAAAAAGAGCTGATAGAAGACTAAATGTCTCCCTATCTCATAATCGATTTGAAAAGTGCATGATATATTTGAAAAGCCAGCATCCAATAGAGTAGTCGTGTGCAGCAGTACGTGCGTTATGAAAGCCTGGCTAAAATTGACAAGATGAATGACCCGGACGTGATTCGAACACGCAACCTTCTGATCTGGAGTCAGACGCGCTACCATTGCGCCACCGAGCCGTGAAAGATAAAATGATTAAAAAACTCAGATTTCATAAGATATCTTGGAAAACATAAAAAAAAATTATGGCTTTGGGTGTTGTAAAGGCTATTTCCAAGAAAACTTGAGTTTTAGACTTTGTTTTCAAAGTGATTAAAAATTGAAATCACACTCTCTCTCTCTTCACAGACTAGGAACATTTTACAGAAGTCTAAATCTTTCCCCATCTCCAGGTGAAAGAACTTGTTAAACTTGAAAATCTAGAACATAGGGATTTCTGCAGTTTGGGTTTTAAAAGTATAACCAAATCGTTGTTAAAAGTATTATTTTTCGTGACCCAAACGTTTTTCGTACACACAACCTTCTGATCTGGAGTCAGACGCGCTACCATTGCGCCAATGAGCCGTGTGAGATAAAAAGATTACTTTCGAGATGTAATAAAAAAAATTCAGATTTCAAAATATATCTTTAAAAACGTAAAAAAAATTATGGCTTTGGGTTTTGTAAAAGCTATTGCCAAGAAAACTTGAGTTTTAGACTTTGTTTTTAAAGTGATTAAAAACTGAAATCACACTGTCTCTCTTCACCGACTAGGAACATTTGGTAGAAGACTAAATCTTTCCCCATCTCCAGGTGAAAGAACTGGTTAAACTTGAAAATCTAGAACATAGGGGTTTCTGCAGTTATTGTTTTAAAAGTATAATCAAATCGTTGTTAACGGTATTATTTTTCGTGACCCAAACGTGTTTCGAACACACAACCTTCTGATCTGGAGTCAGACGCGCTACCATTGGACCACCGAGCCGTATAACATAACTAGATTCATTTCGAGATGTAATAAAAAGTTTTTCAGATTTCAACTAATTGTTTGAAAAACTTAAAAAAGACTATTGTTTGTGGAGTTCCAAAGGCTATTGAAAAGAAACTTGAGTTTCATTCTTTGTTTTCATGGTACAAAAAAACTGAAGTTACACTATCTCCCTTCACAATCTAGGAATAGCTGATAGAAGACTATATGTCATCCCATCTCTAGGTAAAAGAACTTGTTAAACTTGAAAATCTAGAAAATAGAGGTTTCTTTAGTTAGGGAATTAAAAAAATCACCAAATCGTTGTTAAAAGTAAATTGTTCCGTGACTCGGACGTGATTCGAACACGCAACCTTCTGATCTGGAGTCAGACGCGCTACCATTGCGCCACCGAGCCTTGCAAGAGAAAATGATTAATTTAGAGATGTTATAAAAAAAAATCAGATTTCAAAAAATATGTAGGAAAACGTAAAAAAAATTATTGCTTTGGGAGCTGTAAAGGCTATTGCCAAGAAACCTTGAGTTTCATAATTTTTGTTTTCAAAATGGTAATCAACTTAAATTTCACTATCTCTCTTCACAGTCTAGGAACAGTTGGTAAAAGACTAAATCTTTTCCCATCTAAAGGTAAAAGAACTTGTTAAACTTGAAAATCTAGCAGAGTGGAGTTTCTGCAGTTAGGGTTTTAAAAGTTTCACCAAATAATTGTTAAAGGTAATCTATTCCTTTACTCGGACACGCAACCTTCTGATCTGGAGTCAGACGCGCTACCATTGCGCCACCGAGCCGTATAAGACAACGTGATTCATTTCGAGATGTAATAAAAAAAAAAAATCAGGTATGAAATAATTGTTTGAAAAACGTAAAAAAGACTATTGGTTATGAAGTTGTAAAGGCTATTTCCAAGAAAACTTGAGTTTCCTTCTTTGTTTTCAAAGTGCAAAAAAACTGAAAATTCATTATCTCCCTTCACAACAAAAAAGAGCTGATAGAAGACTAAATGTCTCCCTATCTCATAATCGATTTGAAAAGTGCATGATATATTTGAAAAGCCAGCATCCAATAGAGTAGTCGTGTGCAGCAGTACGTGCGTTATGAAAGCCTGGCTAAAATTGACAAGATGAATGACCCGGACGTGACTCGAACACGCAACCATTCAACTCAGACGCGCTACCATTGCGCCACCGAGCCGTGTAAGATAAAATGATTAAAAAACTAAGATTTCATAAGATATCTTGGAAAACATAAAAAAAAATTATGGCTTTGGGTGTTGTAAAGGCTATTTCCAAGAAAACTTGAGTTTTAGACTTTGTTTTCAAAAAGATTAAAAATTGAAATCACACTCTCTCTCTTCACAGACTATTAACATTTTACAGAAGACTAAATCTTTCCCCATCTCCAGGTGAAAGAACTTGTTAAACTTGAAAATCTAGAACATAGGGGTTTCTGCAGTTAGGGTTTTAAAAGTATAACCAAATCGTTGTTAAAAGTATTATTTTTCGTGACTCAAACGTTTTTCGTACACACAACCTTCTGATCTGGAGTCAGACGCGCTACCATTGCGCCAATGAGCCGTGTAAGATAAAAAGATTACTTTCGAGATGTAATAAAAAAAATTCAGATTTCAAAATATATCTTGGAAAACGTAAAAAAAATTATGGCTTTGGGTTTTGTAAAGGCTATTGCCAAGAAAACTTGAGTTTTAGACTTTGTTTTTAAAGTGATTAAAAACTGAAATCACACTGTCTCTCTTCACAGACTAGGAACATTTGGTAGAAGATTAAATCTTTCCCCATCTTTAGGTGAAAGAACTGGTTAAACTTGAAAATCTAGAACATAGGGGTTTCTGCAGTTATTGTTTTAAAAGTATAATCAAATCGTTGTTAAAGGTATCATTTTTCGTGACCCAAACGTGTTTCGAACACACAACCTTCTGATCTGGAGTCAGACGCGCTACCATTGGACTACCGAGCCGTATAACATGACTTGATTCATTTCGAGATGTAATAAAAAGTTTTTCAGATTTCAACTAATTGTTTGAAAAACTTAAAAAAGACTATTGTTTGTGGAGTTCCAAAGGCTATTGCAAAGAAACTTGAGTTTCATTCTTTGTTTTCATGATACAAAAAAACTGAAATTACACTATCTCCCTTCACAATCTAGGAATAGCTGATAGAAGACTATATGTCCCCCCATCGCTAGGTAAAAGAACTTGTTAAACTTGAAAATCTAGAAAATAGAGGTTTCTTTAGTTAGGGAATTAAAAAAATCACCAAATCGTTGTTAAAAGTAAATTGTTCCGTGACTCGGACGTGATTCGAACACGCAACCTTCTGATCTGGAGTCAGACGCGCTACCATTGCGCCACCGAGCCTTGCAAGAGAAAATGATTAATTTAGAGATGTTATAAAAAAAAATCAGATTTCAAAAAATATGTAGGAAAACGTAAAAAAAATTATTGCTTTGGGAGCTGTAAAGGCTCTATTGCCAAGAAACCTTGAGTTTCATAATTTGTTTTCAAAATGGTAATCAACTTAAATTTCACTATCTCTCTTCACAGTCTAGGAACAGTTGGTAGAAGATTAAATCTTTTCCCATCTAAAGGTAAAAGAACTTGTTAAACTTGAAAATCTAGCAGAGTGGAGTTTCTGCAGTTAGGGTTTTAAAAGTATCACCAATTATTTGTTAAAGGTAATCTATTCCGTGACTCGGACGTGATTCGAACGCGCAACCTTGTGATTTGGATCAGACGCGCTACCATTGCGCCACCGAGCCGTATAAGACAACGTGATTCATTTCGAGGTGTAATAAAAAAAAAAATCAAATTTGAAATAATTGTTTGAAAAACGTAAAAAAGACTATTGGTTATGGAGTTGTAAAGGCTATTTCCAAGAAAACTTGAGTTTCCTTCTTTGTTTTCAAAGTGCAAAAAAACTGAAAATGCATTATCTCCCTTCACAACAAAAAAGAGCTGATAGAAGACTTAATGTCTCCCTATCTCCCTATCACATAATCGATTTGAAAAGTGCATGATATATTTGAAAAGCCAGCATCCAATAGAGTAGTCGAGTGCAGCAGTACGTGCGTTATGAAAGCCTGGCTAAAATTGACAAGATGAATGACCCGGACGTGATTCGAACACGCAACCTTTTGATCTGGAGTCAGACGCGCTACCATTGCGCCACCGAGCCGTGTAAGATAAAATGATTAAAAAACTCAGATTTCATAAGATATCTTGGAAAACATAAAAAAAAATTATGGCTTTGGGTGTTGTAAAGGCTATTTCCAAGAAAACTTGAGTTTTAGACTTTGTTTTCAAAGTGATTAAAAATTGAAATCACACTCTCTCTCTTCACAGACTATTAACATTTTACAGAAGACTAAATCTTTTCCCATCTCCAGGTGAAAGAACTTGTTAAACTTGAAAATCTAGAACATAGGGGTTTCTGCAGTTAGGGTTTTAAAAGTATAACCAAATCGTTGTTAAAAGTATTATTTTTCGTGACTCAAACGTTTTTCGTACACACAACCTTCTGATCTGGAGTCAGACGCGCTACCATTGCGCCAATGAGCCGTGTAAGATAAAAAGATTACTTTCGAGATGTAATAAAAAAAATTCAGATTTCAAAATATATCTTGGAAAACGTAAAAAAAAATATGGCTTTGGGTTTTGTAAAGGCTATTGCCAAGAAAACTTGAGTTTTAGACTTTGTTTTTAAAGTGATTAAAAACTGAAATCACACTGTCTCTCTTCACAGACTAGGAACATTTGGTAGAAGACTAAATCTTTCCCCATCTTTAGGTGAAAGAACTGGTTAAACTTGAAAATCTAGAACATAGGGGTTTCTGCAGTTATTGTTTTAAAAGTATAATCAAATCGTTGTTAAAGGTATTATTTTTCGTGACCCAAACGTGTTTCGAACACACAACCTTCTGATCTGGAGTCAGACGCGCTACCATTGGACTACCGAGCCGTATAACATGACTTGATTCATTTCGAGATGTAATAAAAAGTTTTTCAGATTTCAACTAATTGTTTGAAAAACTTAAAAAAGACTATTGTTTGTGGAGTTCCAAAGGCTATTGAAAAGAAACTTGAGTTTCATTCTTTGTTTTCATGGTACAAAAAAACTAAAATTACACTATCTCCCTTCACAATCTAGGAATAGCTGATAGAAGACTATATGTCATCCCATCTCTAGGTAAAAGAATTTGTTAAACTTGAAAATCTAGAAAATAGAGGTTTCTTTAGTTAGGGAATTAAAAAAATCACCAAATCGTTGTTAAAAGTAAATTGTTCCGTGACTCGGACGTGATTCGAACACGCAACCTTCTGATCTGGAGTCAGACGCGCTACCATTGCGCCACCGAGCCTTGCAAGAGAAAATGATTAATTTAGAGATGTTATAAAAAAAATCAGATTTCAAAAAATATGTAGGAAAACGTAAAAAAAATTATTGCTTTGGGAGCTGTAAAGGCTATTGCCAAGAAACCTTGAGTTTCATAATTTGTTTTCAAAATGGTAATCAACTTAAATTTCACTATCTCTCTTCACAGTCTAGGAACAGTTGGTAAAAGACTAAATCTTTTCCCATCTAAAGGTAAAAGAACTTGTTAAACTTGAAAATCTAGCAGAGTGGAGTTTCTGCAGTTAGGGTTTTAAAAGTATCACCAAATAATTGTTAAAGGTAATCTATTCCGTGACTCGGACGTGATTCGAACGCGCAACCTTCTGATCTGGATCAGACGCGCTACCATTGCGCCACCGAGCCGTATAAGACAACGTGATTCATTTCGAGGTGTAATAAAAAAAAAAATCAGATTTGAAATAATTGTTTGAAAAACGTAAAAAAGACTATTGGTTATGGAGTTGTAAAGGCTATTTCCAAGAAAACTTGAGTTTCCTTCTTTGTTTTCAAAGTGCAAAAAAACTGAAAATTCATTATCTCCCTTCACAACAATAAAGAGCTGATAGAAGACTAAATGTCTCCCTATCTCCCTATCTCATAATCGATTTGAAAAGTGCATGATATATTTGAAAAACCAGCATCCAATAGAGTAGTCGTGTGCAGCAGTACGTTCGTTAGGAAAGCCTGGCTAAAATTGACAAGATGAATGACCCGGACGTGATTCGAACACGCAACCTTCTGATCTGGAGTCAGACGCGCTACCATTGCGCCACCGAGCCGTGTAAGATAAAATGATTCAAAAACTCAGATTTCATAAGATATCTTGGAAAACATAAAAAAAAATTATGGCTATGGGTGTTGTAAAGGCTATTTCCAAGAAAACTTGAGTTTTAGACTTTGTTTTCAAAGTGATTAAAAACTGAAATCACACTGTCTCTCTTCACCGACTAGGAACATTTCTTAGAAGACTAAATCTTTCCCCATCTCCAGGTGAAAGAACTGGTTAAACTTGAAAATCTAGAACATAGGGGTTTCTGCAGTTATTGTTTTAAAAGTATAATCAAATCGTTGTTAACGGTATTATTTTTCGTGACCCAAACGTGTTTCGAACACACAACCTTCTGATCTGGAGTCAGACGCGCTACCATTGGACCACCGAGCCGTATAACATGACTTGATTCATTTCGAGATGTAATAAAAAGTTTTTCAGATTTCAACTAATTGTTTGAAAAACTTAAAAAAGACTATTGTTTGTGGAGTTCCAAAGGCTATTGCAAAGAAACTTGAGTTTCATTCTTTGTTTTCATGGTACAAAAAAACTGAAATTACACTATCTCCCTTCACAATTTAGGAATAGCTGATAGAAGACTATATGTCCCCCCCATCTCTAGGTAAAAGAACTTGTTAAACTTGAAAATCTAGAAAATAGAGTTTTCTTTAGTTAGGGAATTAAAAAAATCACCAAATCGTTGTTAAAAGTAAGTTGTTCCGTGACTCGAACGTGATTCGAACACGCAACCTTCTGATCTGGAGTCAGACGCGCTACCATTGCGCCACCGAGCCTTGCAAGAGAAAATGATTAATTTAGAGATGTTATGAAAAAAAATCAGATTTCAAAAAATATGTAGGAAAACGTAAAAAAAAATTATTGCTTTGGGAGCTGTAAAGGCTCTATTGCCAAGAAACCTTGAGTTTCATAATTTGTTTTCAAAATGGTAATCAACTTAAATTTCACTATCTCTCTTTACAGTCTAGGAACAGTTGGTAGAAGACTAAATCTTTTCCCATCTAAAGGTAAAAGAACTTGTTAAACTTGAAAATCTAGCAAAGTGGAGTTTCTGCAGTTAGGGTTTTAAAAGTATCACCAATTATTTGTTAAAGGTAATCTATTCCGTGACTCGGACGTGATTCGAACACGCAACCTTCTGATCTGGAGTCAGACGCGCTACCATTGCGCCACCGAGCCGTATAAGACAACGTGATTCATTTCGAGGTGTAATAAAGAAAAATCAGATTTGAAATAATTGTTTGAAAAACGTAAAAAAGACTATTGGTTATGAAGTTGTAAAGGCTATTTCCAAGAAAACTTGAGTTTCCTTCTTTGTTTTCAAAGTGTAAAAAAACTGAAAATTCATTATCTCCCTTCACAACAAAAAAGAGATGATAGAAGACTAAATGTCTCCCTATCTCCCTATCTCATAATCGATTTGAAAAGTGCATGATATATTTGAAAAGCCAGCATCCAATAGAGTAGTCGTGTGCAGCAGTACGTGCGTTATGAAAGCCTGGCTAAAATTGACAAGATGAATGACCCGGACGTGATTCGAACACGCAACCTTCTGATCTGGAGTCAGACGCGCTACCATTGCGCCACCGAGCCGTGAAAGATAAAATGATTAAAAAACTCAGATTTCATAAGATATCTTGGAAAACATAAAAAAAAATTATGGCTTTGGGTGTTGTAAAGGCTATTTCCAAGAAAACTTGAGTTTTAGACTTTGTTTTCAAAGTGATTAAAAATTGAAATCACACTCTCTCTCTTCACAGACTAGGAACATTTTACAGAAGTCTAAATCTTTCCCCATCTCCAGGTGAAAGAACTGGTTAAACTTGAAAATCTAGAACATAGGGGTTTCTGCAGTTATTGTTTTAAAAGTATAATAAAATCGTTGTTAACGGTATTATTTTTCGTGACCCATACGTGTTTCGAACACACAACCTTCTGATCTGGAGTCAGACGCGCTACCATTGCGCCACCGAGCCTTGCAAGAGAAAATGATTAATTTAGAGATGTTATAAAAAAAAATCAGATTTCAAAAAATATGTAGGAAAACGTAAAAAAAATTATTGCTTTGGGAGCTGTAAAGGCTCTATTGCCAAGAAACCTTGAGTTTCATAATTTGTTTTCAAAATGGTAATCAACTTAAATTTCACTATCTCTCTTCACAGTCTAGGAACAGTTGGTAGAAGACTAAATCTTTTCCCATCTAAAGGTAAAAGAACTTGTTAAACTTGAAAATCTAGAACATAGGGATTTCTGCAGTTATTGTTTTAAAAGTATAATCAAATCGTTGTTAACGGTATTATTTTTCGTGACCCAAACGTGTTTCGAACACACAACCTTCTGATCTGGAGTCAGACGCGCTACCATTGGACCACCGAGCCGTATAACATGACTAGATTCATTTCGAGATGTAATAAAAAGTTTTTCAGATTTCAACTAATTGTTTGAAAAACTTAAAAAAGACTATTGTTTGTGGAGTTCCAAAGGCTATTGCAAAGAAACTTGAGTTTCATTCTATGTTTTCATGGTACAAAAAAAATGAAATTACACTATCTCCCTTCACAATCTAGGAATAGCTGATAGAAGACTATATGTCCCCCCATCTCTAGGTAAAGAACTTGTTAAACTTGAAAATCTAGAAAATAGAGGTTTCTTTAGTTAGGGAATTAAAAAAATCACCAAATCGTTGTTAAAAGTAAATTGTTCCGTGACTCGGACGTGATTCGAACACGCAACCTTCTGATCTGGAGTCAGACGCGCTACCATTGCGCCACCGAGCCTTGCAAGAGAAAATGATTAATTTAGAGATGTTATAAAAAAAATCAGATTTCAAAAAATATGTAGAAAAAAGTAAAAAAAATTATTGCTTTGGGAGCTGTAAAGGCTATTGCCAAGAAACCTTGAGTTTCATAATTTGTTTTCAAAATGGTAATCAACTTAAATTTCACTATCTCTCTTCAAAGTCTAGGAACAGTTGGTAGAAGACTAAATCTTTTCCCATCTAAAGGTAAAAGAACTTGTTAAACTTGAAAATCTAGCAGAGTGGAGTTTCTGCAGTTAGGGTTTTAAAAGTATCACCAAATAATTGTTAAAGGTAATCTATGCCTTGACTCGGACGTGATTCGAACACGCGCAACCTTCTGATCTGGAGTCAGACGTGCTACCATTGCGCCACCGAGCCGTATAAGACAACGTGATTCATTTCGAGGTGTAATAAAAAAAAAATCAGATTTGAAATAATTGTTTGAAAAACGTAAAAAAGACTATTGGTTATGGAGTTGTAAAGGCTATTTCCAAGAAAACTTGAGTTTCCTTCTTTGTTTTCAAAGTGCAAAAAAACTGAAAATTCATTATCTCCCTTCACAACAATAAAGAGCTGATAGAAGACTAAATGTCTCCCTATCTCCCTATCATAATAATCGATTTGAAAAGTGCATGATATATTTGAAAAGCCAGCATCCAATAGAGTAGTCGTGTGCAGCAGTACGTGCGTTAGGAAAGCCTGGCTAAAATTGACAAGATGAATGACCCGGACGTGATTCGAACACGCAACCTTCTGATCTGGAGTCAGACGCGCTACCATTGCGCCACCGAGCCGTGTAAGATAAAATGATTAAAAAACTCAGATTTCATAAGATATCTTGGAAAACATAAAAAAAAATTATGGCTTTGGGTGTTGTAAAGGCTATTTCCAAGAAAACTTGAGTTTTAGACTTTGTTTTCAAAGTGATTAAAAATTGAAATCACACTCTCTCTCTTCACAGACTAGGAACATTTTACAGAAGACTAAAGCTTTCCCCATCTCCAGGTGAAAGAACTTGTTAAACTTGAAAATCTAGAACATAGGGGTTTCTGCAGTTAGGGTTTTAAAAGTATAACCAAATCGTTGTTAAAAGTATTATTTTTCGTGACCCAAACGTTTTTCGTACACACAACATTCTGATCTGGAGTCAGACGCTCTAAAATTGCGCCAGTGAGCCGTGTAAGATAAAAAGATTACTTTCGAGATGTAATAAAAAAAATTCAGATTTCAAAATATATCTTGGAAAACGTAAAAAAAATTATGGCTTTGGGTTTTGTAAAGGCTATTGCCAAGAAAACTTGAGTTTTAGACTTTGTTTTTAAAGTGATTAAAAACTGAAATCACACTGTCTCTCTTCACCGACTAGGAACATTTGGTAGAAGACTAAATCTTTCCCCATCTCCAGGTGAAAGAACTGGTTAAACTTGGAAATCTAGAACATAGGGGTTTCTGCAGTTATTGTTTTAAAAGTATAATCAAATCGTTGTTAACGGTATTATTTTTCGTGACCCAAACGTGTTTCGAACACACAACCTTCTGATCTGGAGTCAGACGCGCTACCATTGGACCACCGAGCCGTATAACATGACTAGATTCATTTCGAGATGTAATAAAAAGTTTTTCAGATTTCAACTAATTGTTTGAAAAACTTAAAAAAGACTATTGTTTGTGGAGTTCCAAAGGCTATTGCAAAGAAACTTGAGTTTCATTCTATGTTTTCATGGTACAAAAAAACTGAAATTACACTATCTCCCTTCACAATCTAGGAATAGCTGATAGAAGACTATATGTCCCCCCATCTCTAGGTAAAGAACTTGTTAAACTTGAAAATCTAGAAAATAGAATTTTCTTTAGTTAGGGAATTAAAAAAATCACCAAATCGTTGTTAAAAGTAAATTGTTCCGTGACTCGGACGTGATTCGAACACGCAACCTTCTGATCTGGAGTCAGACGCGCTACCATTGCGCCACCGAGCCTTGCAAGAGAAAATGATTAATTTAGAGATGTTATAAAAAAAAATCAGATTTCAAAAAATATGTAGAAAAAAGTAAAAAAAATTATTGCTTTGGGAGCTGTAAAGGCTATTGCCAAGAAACCTTGAGTTTCATAATTTGTTTTCAAAATGGTAATCAACTAAAATTTCACTATCTCTCTTCAAAGTCTAGGAACAGTTGGTAGAAGACTAAATCTTTTCCCATCTAAAGGTAAAAGAACTTGTTAAACTTGAAAATCTAGCAGAGTGGAGTTTCTGCAGTTAGGGTTTTAAAAGTATCACCAAATAATTGTTAAAGGTAATCTATTCCTTGACTCGGACGTGATTCGAACACGCAACCTTCTGATCTGGAGTCAGACGCGAAAAACTGCAAAAAAACTGAAAATTCATTATCTCCCTTCACAACAAAAAAGAGCTGATAGAAGACTAAATGTCTCCCTATCTCCCTATCTCATAATCGATTTGAAAAGTGCATGATATATTTGAAAAGCCAGCATCCAATAGAGTAGTCGTGTGCAGCAGTACGTGCGTTATGAAAGCCTGGCTAAAATTGACAAGATGAATGACCCGGACGTGATTCGAACACGCAACCTTCTGATCTGGAGTCAGACGCGCTACCATTGCGCCACCGAGCCGTGTAAGATAAAATGATTAAAAAACTCAGATTTCATAAGATATCTTGGAAAACATAAAAAAAAAATATGGCTTTGGGTTTTGTAAAGGCTATTTCCAAGAAAACTTGAGTTTTAGACTTTGTTTTCAAAGTGATTAAAAATTGAAATCACACTCTCTCTCTTCACAGACTAGGAACATTTTACAGAAGTCTAAATCTTTCCCCATCTCCAGGTGAAAGAACTGGTTAAACTTGAAAATCTAGAACATAGGGGTTTCTGCAGTTATTGTTTAAAAAGTATAATCAAATCGTTGTTAACGGTATTATTTTTCGCGACCCATACGTGTTTCGAACACACAACCTTCTGATCTGGAGTCAGACGCGCTACCATTGCACCACCGAGCCTTGCAAGAGAAAATGATTAATTTAGAGATGTTATAAAAAAAATCAGATTTCAAAAAATATGTAGGAAAACGTAAAAAAAATTGTTGCTTTGGGAGCTGTAAAGGCTCTATTGCCAAGAAACCTTGAGTGTCATAATTTGTTTTCAAAATGGTAATCAACTTAAATTTCACTATCTCTCTTCACAGTCTAGGAACAGTTGGTAGAAGACTAAATCTTTTCCCATCTAAAGGTAAAAGAACTTGTTAAACTTGAAAATCTAGCAAAGTGGAGTTTCTGCAGTTAGGGTTTTAAAAGTATCACCAATTATTTGTTAAAGGTAATCTATTCCGTGACTCGGACGTGATTCGAACACGCAACCTTCTGATCTGGAGTCAGACGCTCTACCATTGCGCCACCGAGCCGTATAAGACAACGTGATTCATTTCGAGGTGTAATAAAAAAAAATCAGATTTGAAATAATTGTTTGAAAAACGTAAAAAAGACTATTGGTTATGAAGTTGTAAAGGCTATTTCCAAGAAAACTTGAGTTTCCTTCTTTGTTTTCAAAGTGTAAAAAAACTGAAAATTCATTATCTCCCTTCACAACAAAAAAGAGCTGATAGAAGACTAAATGTCTCCCTATCTCCCTATCTCATAATCGATTTGAAAAGTGCATGATATATTTGAAAAGCCAGCATCCAATAGAGTAGTCGTGTGCAGCAGTACGTGCGTTATGAAAGCCTGGCTAAAATTGACAAGATGAATGACCCGGACGTGATTCGAACACGCAACCTTCTGATCTGGAGTCAGACGCGCTACCATTGCGCCACCGAGCCGTGAAAGATAAAATGATTAAAAAACTCAGATTTCATAAGATATCTTGGAAAACATAAAAAAAAATTATGGCTTTGGGTGTTGTAAAGGCTATTTCCAAGAAAACTTGAGTTTTAGACTTTGTTTTCAAAGTGATTAAAAATTGAAATCACACTCTCTCTCTTCACAGACTAGGAACATTTTACAGAAGTCTAAATCTTTCCCCCTCTCCAGGTGAAAGAACTGGTTAAACTTGAAAATCTAGAACATAGGGGTTTCTGCAGTTATTGTTTTAAAAGTATAATCAAATCGTTGTTAACGGTATTATTTTTCGTGACCCATACGTGTTTCGAACACACAACCTTCTGATCTGGAGTCAGACGCGCTACCATTGCGCCACCGAGCCTTGCAAGAGAAAATGATTAATTTAGAGATGTTATAAAAAAAAATCAGATTTCAAAAAATATGTAGGAAAACGTAAAAAAAATTGTTGCTTTGGGAGCTGTAAAGGCTCTATTGCCAAGAAACCTTGAGTTTCATAATTTGTTTTCAAAATGGTAATCAACTTAAATTTCACTATCTCTCTTCACAGTCTAGGAACAGTTGGTAGAAGACTAAATCTTTTCCCATCTAAAGGTAAAAGAACTTGTTAAACTTGAAAATCTAGAACATAGGGATTTCTGCAGTTTGGGTTTTAAAAGTATAACCAAATCGTTGTTAAAAGTATTATTTTTCGTGACCCAAACGTTTTTCGTACACACAACCTTCTGATCTGGAGTCAGACGCGCTACCATTGCGCCAATGAGCCGTGTAAGATAAAAAGATTACTTTCGAGATGTAATAAAAAAAATTCAGATTTCAAAATATATCTTTAAAAACGTAAAAAAAATTATGGCTTTGGGATTTGTAAAAGCTATTGCCAAGAAAACTTGAGTTTTAGACTTTGTTTTTAAAGTGATTAAAAACTGAAATCACACTGTCTCTCTTCACCGACTAGGAACATTTGGTAGAAGACTAAATCTTTCCCCATCTCCAGGTGAAAGAACTGGTTAAACTTGAAAATCTAGAACATAGGGGTTTCTGCAGTTATTGTTTTAAAAGTATAATCAAATCGTTGTTAACGGTATTATTTTTCGTGACCCAAACGTGTTTCGAACACACAACCTTCTGATCTGGAGTCAGACGCGCTACCATTGCGCCACCGAGCCGTATAAGACAACGTGATTCATTTCGAGGTGTAATAAAAAAAAAAAAATCAGATTTGAAATAATTGTTTGAAAAACGTAAAAAAGACTATTGGTTATGAAGTTGTAAAGGCTATTTCGAAGAAAACTTGAGTTTCCTTCTTTGTTTTCAAAGTGCAAAAAAACTGAAAATTCATTATCTCCCTTCACAACAAAAAAGAGCTGATAGAAGACAAATGTCTCCCTATCTCCCTATCTCATAATCGATTTGAAAAGTGCATGATATATTTGAAAAGCCAGCATCCAATAGAGTAGTCGTGTGCAGCAGTACGTGCGTTATGAAAGCCTGGCTAAAATTGACAAGATGAATGACCCGGACGTGATTCGAACACGCAACCTTCTGATCTGGAGTCAGACGCGCTACCATTGCGCCACCGAGCCGTGTAAGATAAAATGATTAAAAAACTCAGATTTCGTAAGATATCTTGGAAAACATAAAAAAAAAATATGGCTTTGGGTTTTGTAAAGGCTATTTCCAAGAAAACTTGAGTTTTAGACTTTGTTTTCAAAGTGATTAAAAATTGAAATCACACTCTCTCTCTTCACAGACTAGGAACATTTTACAGAAGTCTAAATCTTTCCCCATCTCCAGGTGAAAGAACTGGTTAAACTTGAAAATCTAGAACATAGGGGTTTCTGCAGTTATTGTTTTAAAAGTATAATCAAATCGTTGTTAACGGTATTATTTTTCGTGACCCAAACGTGTTTCGAACACACAACCTTCTGATCTGGAGTCAGACGCGCTACCATTGGACCACCGAGCCGTATAACATGACTAGATTCATTTCGAGATGTAATAAAAAGTTTTTCAGATTTCAACTAATTGTTTGAAAAACTTAAAAAAGACTATTGTTTGTGGAGTTCCAAAGGCTATTGCAAAGAAACTTGAGTTTCATTCTATGTTTTCATGGTACAAAAAAAATGAAATTACACTATCTCCCTTCACAATCTAGGAATAGCTGATAGAAGACTATATGTCCCCCCATCTCTAGGTAAAGAACTTGTTAAACTTGAAAATCTTGAAAATAGAGGTTTCTTTAGTTAGGGAATTAAAAAAATCACCAAATCGTTGTTAAAAGTAAATTGTTCCGTGACTCGGACGTGATTCGAACACGCAACCTTCTGATCTGGAGTCAGACGCGCTACCATTGCGCCACCGAGCCTTGCAAGAGAAAATGATTAATTTAGAGATGTTATAAAAAAAATCAGATTTCAAAAAATATGTAGAAAAAAGTAAAAAAAATTATTGCTTTGGGAGCTGTAAAGGCTATTGCCAAGAAACCTTGAGTTTCATAATTTGTTTTCAAAATGGTAATCAACTTAAATTTCACTATCTCTCTTCAAAGTCTAGGAACAGTTGGTAGAAGACTAAATCTTTTCCCATCTAAAGGTAAAAGAACTTGTTAAACTTGAAAATCTAGCAGAGTGGAGTTTCTGCAGTTAGGGTTTTAAAAGTATCACCAAATAATTGTTAAAGGTAATCTATGCCTTGACTCGGACGTGATTCGAACACGCGCAACCTTCTGATCTGGAGTCAGACGCGCTACCATTGCGCCACCGAGCCGTATAAGACAACGTGATTCATTTCGAGGTGTAATAAAAAAAAAATCAGATTTGAAATAATTGTTTGAAAAACGTAAAAAAGACTATTGGTTATGGAGTTGTAAAGGCTATTTCCAAGAAAACTTGAGTTTCCTTCTTTGTTTTCAAAGTGCAAAAAAACTGAAAATTCATTATCTCCCTTCACAACAATAAAGAGCTGATAGAAGACTAAATGTCTCCCTATCTCCCTATCATAATAATCGATTTGAAAAGTGCATGATATATTTGAAAAGCCAGCATCCAATAGAGTAGTCGTGTGCAGCAGTACGTGCGTTATGAAAGCCTGGCTAAAATTGACAAGATGAATGACCCGGACGTGATTCGAACACGCAACCTTCTGATCTGGAGTCAGACGCGCTACCATTGCGCCACCGAGCCGTGAAAGATAAAATGATTAAAAAACTCAGATTTCATAAGATATCTTGGAAAACATAAAAAAAAATTATGGCTTTGGGTGTTGTAAAGGCTATTTCCAAGAAAACTTGAGTTTTAGACTTTGTTTTCAAAGTGATTAAAAATTGAAATCACACTCTCTCTCTCTTCACAGACTAGGAACATTTTACAGAAGACTAAAGCTTTCCCCATCTCCAGGTGAAAGAACTTGTTATACTTGAAAATCTAGAACATAGGGGTTTCTGCAGTTAGGGTTTTAAAAGTATAACCAAATCGTTGTTAAAAGTATTATTTTTCGTGACCCAAACGTTTTTCGTACACACAACCTTCTGATCTGGAGTCAGACGCTCTAAAATTGTGCCAGTGAGCCGTGTAAGATAAAAAGATTACTTTCGAGATGTAATAAAAAAAATTCAGATTTCAAAATATATCTTGGAAAACGTAAAAAAAATTATGGCTTTGGGTTTTGTAAAAGCTATTGCCAAGAAAACTTGAGTTTTAGACTTTGTTTTTAAAGTGATTAAAAACTGAAATCACACTGTCTCTCTTCACCGACTAGGAACATTTGGTAGAAGACTAAATCTTTCCCCATCTCCAGGTGAAAGAACTGGTTAAACTTGGAAATCTAGAACATAGGGGTTTCTGCAGTTATTGTTTTAAAAGTATAATCAAATCGTTGTTAACGGTATTATTTTTCGTGACCCAAACGTGTTTCGAACACACAACCTTCTGATCTGGAGTCAGACGCGCTACCATTGGACCACCGAGCCGTATAACATGACTAGATTCATTTCGAGATGTAATAAAAAGTTTTTCAGATTTCAACTAATTGTTTGAAAAACTTAAAAAAGACTATTGTTTGTGGAGTTCCAAAGGCTATTGCAAAGAAACTTGAGTTTCATTCTATGTTTTCATGGTACAAAAAAACTGAAATTACACTATCTCCCTTCACAATCTAGGAATAGCTGATAGAAGACTATATGTCCCCCCATCTCTAGGTAAAGAACTTGTTAAACTTGAAAATCTAGAAAATAGAGGTTTCTTTAGTTAGGGAATTAAAAAAATCACCAAATCGTTGTTAAAAGTAAATTGTTCCGTGACTCGGACGTGATTCGAACACGCAACCTTCTGATCTGGAGTCAGACGCGCTACCATTGCGCCACCGAGCCTTGCAAGAGAAAATGATTAATTTAGAGATGTTATAAAAAAAAATCAGATTTCAAAAAATATGTAGAAAAAAGTAAAAAAAATTATTGCTTTGGGAGCTGTAAAGGCTATTGCCAAGAAACCTTGAGTTTCATAATTTGTTTTCAAAATGGTAATCAACTAAAATTTCACTATCTCTCTTCAAAGTCTAGGAACAGTTGGTAGAAGACTAAATCTTTTCCCATCTAAAGGTAAAAGAACTTGTTAAACTTGAAAATCTAGCAGAGTGGAGTTTCTGCAGTTAGGGTTTTAAAAGTATCACCAAATAATTGTTAAAGGTAATCTATTCCTTGACTCGGACGTGATTCGAACACGCAACCTTCTGATCTGGAGTCAGACGCGAAAAACTGCAAAAAAACTGAAAATTCATTATCTCCCTTCACAACAAAAAAGAGCTGATAGAAGACTAAATGTCTCCCTATCTCCCTATCTCATAATCGATTTGAAAAGTGCATGATATATTTGAAAAGCCAGCATCCAATAGAGTAGTCGTGTGCAGCAGTACGTGCGTTATGAAAGCCTGGCTAAAATTGACAAGATGAATGACCCGGACGTGATTCGAACACGCAACCTTCTGATCTGGAGTCAGACGCGCTACCATTGCGCCACCGAGCCGTGTAAGATAAAATGATTAAAAAACTCAGATTTCATAAGATATCTTGGAAAACATAAAAAAAAAATATGGCTTTGGGTTTTGTAAAGGCTATTTCCAAGAAAACTTGAGTTTTAGACTTTGTTTTCAAAGTGATTAAAAATTGAAATCACACTCTCTCTCTTCACAGACTAGGAACATTTTACAGAAGTCTAAATCTTTCCCCATCTCCAGGTGAAAGAACTGGTTAAACTTGAAAATCTAGAACATAGGGGTTTCTGCAGTTATTGTTTTAAAAGTATAATCAAATCGTTGTTAACGGTATTATTTTTCGCGACCCATACGTGTTTCGAACACACAACCTTCTGATCTGGAGTCAGACGCGCTACCATTGCGCCACCGAGCCTTGCAAGAGAAAATGATTAATTTAGAGATGTTATAAAAAAAATCAGATTTCAAAAAATATGTAGAAAAAAGTAAAAAAAATTATTGCTTTGGGAGCTGTAAAGGCTATTGCCAAGAAACCTTGAGTTTCATAATTTGTTTTCAAAATGGTAATCAACTTAAATTTCACTATCTCTCTTCAAAGTCTAGGAACAGTTGGTAGAAGACTAAATCTTTTCCCATCTAAAGGTAAAAGAACTTGTTAAACTTGAAAATCTAGCAGAGTGGAGTTTCTGCAGTTAGGGTTTTAAAAGTATCACCAAATAATTGTTAAAGGTAATCTATGCCTTGACTCGGACGTGATTCGAACACGCGCAACCTTCTGATCTGGAGTCAGACGCGCTACCATTGCGCCACCGAGCCGTATAAGACAACGTGATTCATTTCGAGGTGTAATAAAAAAAAAATCAGATTTGAAATAATTGTTTGAAAAACGTAAAAAAGACTATTGGTTATGGAGTTGTAAAGGCTATTTCCAAGAAAACTTGAGTTTCCTTCTTTGTTTTCAAAGTGCAAAAAAACTGAAAATTCATTATCTCCCTTCACAACAATAAAGAGCTGATAGAAGACTAAATGTCTCCCTATCTCCCTATCATAATAATCGATTTGAAAAGTGCATGATATATTTGAAAAGCCAGCATCCAATAGAGTAGTCGTGTGCAGCAGTACGTGCGTTAGGAAAGCCTGGCTAAAATTGACAAGATGAATGACCCGGACGTGATTCGAACACGCAACCTTCTGATCTGGAGTCAGACGCGCTACCATTGCGCCACCGAGCCGTGTAAGATAAAATGATTAAAAAACTCAGATTTCATAAGATATCTTGGAAAACATAAAAAAAAATTATGGCTTTGGGTGTTGTAAAGGCTATTTCCAAGAAAACTTGAGTTTTAGACTTTGTTTTCAAAGTGATTAAAAATTGAAATCACACTCTCTCTCTTCACAGACTAGGAACATTTTACAGAAGACTAAAGCTTTCCCCATCTCCAGGTGAAAGAACTTGTTAAACTTGAAAATCTAGAACATAGGGGTTTCTGCAGTTAGGGTTTTAAAAGTATAACCAAATCGTTGTTAAAAGTATTATTTTTCGTGACCCAAACGTTTTTCGTACACACAACCTTCTGATCTGGAGTCAGACGCTCTAAAATTGTGCCAGTGAGCCGTGTAAGATAAAAAGATTACTTTCGAGATGTAATAAAAAAAATTCAGATTTCAAAATATATCTTGGAAAACGTAAAAAAAATTATGGCTTTGGGTTTTGTAAAGGCTATTGCCAAGAAAACTTGAGTTTTAGACTTTGTTTTTAAAGTGATTAAAAACTGAAATCACACTGTCTCTCTTCACCGACTAGGAACATTTGGTAGAAGACTAAATCTTTCCCCATCTCCAGGTGAAAGAACTGGTTAAACTTGGAAATCTAGAACATAGGGGTTTCTGCAGTTATTGTTTTAAAAGTATAATCAAATCGTTGTTAACGGTATTATTTTTCGTGACCCAAACGTGTTTCGAACACACAACCTTCTGATCTGGAGTCAGACGCGCTACCATTGGACCACCGAGCCGTATAACATGACTAGATTCATTTCGAGATGTAATAAAAAGTTTTTCAGATTTCAACTAATTGTTTGAAAAACTTAAAAAAGACTATTGTTTGTGGAGTTCCAAAGGCTATTGCAAAGAAACTTGAGTTTCATTCTATGTTTTCATGGTACAAAAAAACTGAAATTACACTATCTCCCTTCACAATCTAGGAATAGCTGATAGAAGACTATATGTCCCCCCATCTCTAGGTAAAGAACTTGTTAAACTTGAAAATCTAGAAAATAGAGGTTTCTTTAGTTAGGGAATTAAAAAAATCACCAAATCGTTGTTAAAAGTAAATTGTTCCGTGACTCGGACGTGATTCGAACACGCAACCTTCTGATCTGGAGTCAGACGCGCTACCATTGCGCCACCGAGCCTTGCAAGAGAAAATGATTAATTTAGAGATGTTATAAAAAAAAATCAGATTTCAAAAAATATGTAGAAAAAAGTAAAAAAAATTATTGCTTTGGGAGCTGTAAAGGCTATTGCCAAGAAACCTTGAGTTTCATAATTTGTTTTCAAAATGGTAATCAACTAAAATTTCACTATCTCTCTTCAAAGTCTAGGAACAGTTGGTAGAAGACTAAATCTTTTCCCATCTAAAGGTAAAAGAACTTGTTAAACTTGAAAATCTAGCAGAGTGGAGTTTCTGCAGTTAGGGTTTTAAAAGTATCACCAAATAATTGTTAAAGGTAATCTATTCCTTGACTCGGACGTGATTCGAACACGCAACCTTCTGATCTGGAGTCAGACGCGAAAAACTGCAAAAAAACTGAAAATTCATTATCTCCCTTCACAACAAAAAAGAGCTGATAGAAGACTAAATGTCTCCCTATCTCCCTATCTCATAATCGATTTGAAAAGTGCATGATATATTTGAAAAGCCAGCATCCAATAGAGTAGTCGTGTGCAGCAGTACGTGCGTTATGAAAGCCTGGCTAAAATTGACAAGATGAATGACCCGGACGTGATTCGAACACGCAACCTTCTGATCTGGAGTCAGACGCGCTACCATTGCGCCACCGAGCCGTGTAAGATAAAATGATTAAAAAACTCAGATTTCATAAGATATCTTGGAAAACATAAAAAAAAAATATGGCTTTGGGTTTTGTAAAGGCTATTTCCAAGAAAACTTGAGTTTTAGACTTTGTTTTCAAAGTGATTAAAAATTGAAATCACACTCTCTCTCTTCACAGACTAGGAACATTTTACAGAAGTCTAAATCTTTCCCCATCTCCAGGTGAAAGAACTGGTTAAACTTGAAAATCTAGAACATAGGGGTTTCTGCAGTTATTGTTTTAAAAGTATAATCAAATCGTTGTTAACGGTATTATTTTTCGCGACCCATACGTGTTTCGAACACACAACCTTCTGATCTGGAGTCAGACGCGCTACCATTGCACCACCGAGCCTTGCAAGAGAAAATGATTAATTTAGAGATGTTATAAAAAAAAATCAGATTTCAAAAAATATGTAGGAAAACGTAAAAAAAATTGTTGCTTTGGGAGCTGTAAAGGCTCTATTGCCAAGAAACCTTGAGTGTCATAATTTGTTTTCAAAATGGTAATCAACTTAAATTTCACTATCTCTCTTCACAGTCTAGGAACAGTTGGTAGAAGACTAAATCTTTTCCCATCTAAAGGTAAAAGAACTTGTTAAACTTGAAAATCTAGCAAAGTGGAGTTTCTGCAGTTAGGGTTTTAAAAGTATAACCAATTATTTGTTAAAGGTAATCTATTCCGTGACTCGGACGTGATTCGAACACGCAACCTTCTGATCTGGAGTCAGACGCGCTACCATTGCGCCACCGAGCCGTATAAGACAACGTGATTCATTTCGAGGTGTAATAAAAAAAAATCAGATTTGAAATAATTGTTTGAAAAACGTAAAAAAGACTATTGGTTATGAAGTTGTAAAGGCTATTTCCAAGAAAACTTGAGTTTCCTTCTTTGTTTTCAAAGTGTAAAAAAACTGAAAATTCATTATCTCCCTTCACAACAAAAAAGAGCTGATAGAAGACTAAATGTCTCCCTATCTCCCTATCTCATAATCGATTTGAAAAGTGC
Source organism: Linyphia triangularis (assembly GCA_963978545.1). Lineage (NCBI taxonomy): Eukaryota > Metazoa > Arthropoda > Arachnida > Araneae > Linyphiidae > Linyphia > Linyphia triangularis. Next base: position 72,184,961 of record OZ021726.1, read on the forward strand.
ATGATATATTTGAAAAGCCAGCATCCAATAGAGTAGTCGTGTGCAGCAGTACGTGCGTTATGAAAGCCTGGCTAAAATTGACAAGATGAATGACCCGGACGTGATTCGAACACGCAACCTTCTGATCTGGAGTCAGACGCGCTACCATTGCGCCACCGAGCCGTGAAAGATAAAATGATTAAAAAACTCAGATTTCATAAGATATCTTGGAAAACATAAAAAAAAATTATGGCTTTGGGTGTTGTAAAGGCTATTTCCAAGAAAACTTGAGTTTTAGACTTTGTTTTCAAAGTGATTAAAAATTGAAATCACACTCTCTCTCTCTTCACAGACTAGGAACATTTTACAGAAGTCTAAATCTTTCCCCATCTCCAGGTGAAAGAACTTGTTAAACTTGAAAATCTAGAACATAGGGATTTCTGCAGTTTGGGTTTTAAAAGTATAACCAAATCGTTGTTAAAAGTATTATTTTTCGTGACCCAAACGTTTTTCGTACACACAACCTTCTGATCTGGAGTCAGACGCGCTACCATTGAGCAAATGAGACGTGTAAGATAAAAAGATTACTTTCGAGATGTAATAAAAAAAATTCAGATTTCAAAATATATCTTTAAAAACGTAAAAAAAATTATGGCTTTGGGTTTTGTAAAAGCTATTGCCAAGAAAACTTGAGTTTTAGACTTTGTTTTTAAAGTGATTAAAAACTGAAATCACACTGTCTCTCTTCACCGACTAGGAACATTTGGTAGAAGACTAAATCTTTCCCCATCTCCAGGTGAAAGAACTGGTTAAACTTGAAAATCTATAACATAGGGGTTTCTGCAGTTATTGTTTTAAAAGTATAATCAAATCGTTGTTAACGGTATTATTTTTCGTGACCCAAACGTGTTTCGAACACACAACCTTCTGATCTGGAGTCAGACGCGCTACCATTGGACCACCGAGCCGTATAACATGACTAGATTCATTTCGAGATGTAATAAAAAGTTTTTCAGATTTCAACTAATTGTTTGAAAAACTTAAAAAAGACTATTGTTTGTGGAGTTCCAAAGGCTATTGCAAAGAAACTTGAGTTTCATTCTATGTTTTCATGGTACAAAAAAAATGAAATTACACTATCTCCCTTCACAATCTAGGAATAGCTGATAGAAGACTATATGTCCCCCCATCTCTAGGTAAAGAACTTGTTAAACTTGAAAATCTAGAAAATAGAGGTTTCTTTAGTTAGGGAATTAAAAAAATCACCAAATCGTTGTTAAAAGTAAATTGTTCCGTGACTCGGACGTGATTCGAACACGCAACCTTCTGATCTGGAGTCAGACGCGCTACCATTGCGCCACCGAGCCTTGCAAGAGAAAATGATTAATTTAGAGATGTTATAAAAAAAATCAGATTTCAAAAAATATGTAGAAAAAAGTAAAAAAAATTATTGCTTTGGGAGCTGTAAAGGCTATTGCCAAGAAACCTTGAGTTTCATAATTTGTTTTCAAAATGGTAATCAACTTAAATTTCACTATCTCTCTTCAAAGTCTAGGAACAGTTGGTAGAAGACTAAATCTTTTCCCATCTAAAGGTAAAAGAACTTGTTAAACTTGAAAATCTAGCAGAGTGGAGTTTCTGCAGTTAGGGTTTGAAAAGTATCACCAAATAATTGTTAAAGGTAATCTATGCCTTGACTCGGACGTGATTCGAACACGCGCAACCTTCTGATCTGGAGTCAGACGCGCTACCATTGCGCCACCGAGCCGTATAAGACAACGTGATTCATTTCGAGGTGTAATAAAAAAAAAATCAGATTTGAAATAATTGTTTGAAAAACGTAAAAAAGACTATTGGTTATGGAGTTGTAAAGGCTATTTCCAAGAAAACTTGAGTTTCCTTCTTTGTTTTCAAAGTGCAAAAAAACTGAAAATTCATTATCTCCCTTCACAACAATAAAGAGCTGATAGAAGACTAAATGTCTCCCTATCTCCCTATCATAATAATCGATTTGAAAAGTGCATGATATATTTGAAAAGCCAGCATCCAATAGAGTAGTCGTGTGCAGCAGTACGTGCGTTAGGAAAGCCTGGCTAAAATTGACAAGATGAATGACCCGGACGTGATTCGAACACGCAACCTTCTGATCTGGAGTCAGACGCGCTACCATTGCGCCACCGAGCCGTGTAAGATAAAATGATTAAAAAACTCAGATTTCATAAGATATCTTGGAAAACATAAAAAAAAATTATGGCTTTGGGTGTTGTAAAGGCTATTTCCAAGAAAACTTGAGTTTTAGACTTTGTTTTCAAAGTGATTAAAAATTGAAATCACACTCTCTCTCTTCACAGACTAGGAACATTTTACAGAAGACTAAAGCTTTCCCCATCTCCAGGTGAAAGAACTTGTTAAACTTGAAAATCTAGAACATAGGGGTTTCTGCAGTTAGGGTTTTAAAAGTATAACCAAATCGTTGTTAAAAGTATTATTTTTCGTGACCCAAACGTTTTTCGTACACACAACCTTCTGATCTGGAGTCAGACGCTCTAAAATTGTGCCAGTGAGCCGTGTAAGATAAAAAGATTACTTTCGAGATGTAATAAAAAAAATTCAGATTTCAAAATATATCTTTAAAAACGTAAAAAAAATTATGGCTTTGGGTTTTGTAAAGGCTATTGCCAAGAAAACTTGAGTTTTAGACTTTGTTTTTAAAGTGATTAAAAACTGAAATCACACTGTCTCTCTTCACCGACTAGGAACATTTGGTAGAAGACTAAATCTTTCCCCATCTCCAGGTGAAAGAACTGGTTAAACTTGGAAATCTAGAACATAGGGGTTTCTGCAGTTATTGTTTTAAAAGTATAATCAAATCGTTGTTAACGGTATTATTTTTCGTGACCCAAACGTGTTTCGAACACACAACCTTCTGATCTGGAGTCAGACGCGCTACCATTGGACCACCGAGCCGTATAACATGACTAGATTCATTTCGAGATGTAATAAAAAGTTTTTCAGATTTCAACTAATTGTTTGAAAAACTTAAAAAAGACTATTGTTTGTGGAGTTCCAAAGGCTATTGCAAAGAAACTTGAGTTTCATTCTATGTTTTCATGGTACAAAAAAACTGAAATTACACTATCTCCCTTCACAATCTAGGAATAGCTGATAGAAGACTATATGTCCCCCCATCTCTAGGTAAAGAACTTGTTAAACTTGAAAATCTAGAAAATAGAGGTTTCTTTAGTTAGGGAATTAAAAAAATCACCAAATCGTTGTTAAAAGTAAATTGTTCCGTGACTCGGACGTGATTCGAACACGCAACCTTCTGATCTGGAGTCAGACGCGCTACCATTGCGCCACCGAGCCTTGCAAGAGAAAATGATTAATTTAGAGATGTTATAAAAAAAATCAGATTTCAAAAAATATGTAGAAAAAAGTAAAAAAAATTATTGCTTTGGGAGCTGTAAAGGCTATTGCCAAGAAACCTTGAGTTTCATAATTTGTTTTCAAAATGGTAATCAACTTAAATTTCACTATCTCTCTTCAAAGTCTAGGAACAGTTGGTAGAAGACTAAATCTTTTCCCATCTAAAGGTAAAAGAACTTGTTAAACTTGAAAATCTAGCAGAGTGGAGTTTCTGCAGTTAGGGTTTTAAAAGTATCACCAAATAATTGTTAAAGGTAATCTATGCCTTGACTCGGACGTGATTCGAACACGCGCAACCTTCTGATCTGGAGTCAGACGCGCTACCATTGCGCCACCGAGCCGTATAAGACAACGTGATTCATTTCGAGGTGTAATAAAAAAAAAATCAGATTTGAAATAATTGTTTGAAAAACGTAAAAAAGACTATTGGTTATGGAGTTGTAAAGGCTATTTCCAAGAAAACTTGAGTTTCCTTCTTTGTTTTCAAAGTGCAAAAAAACTGAAAATTCATTATCTCCCTTCACAACAATAAAGAGCTGATAGAAGACTAAATGTCTCCCTATCTCCCTATCATAATAATCGATTTGAAAAGTGCATGATATATTTGAAAAGCCAGCATCCAATAGAGTAGTCGTGTGCAGCAGTACGTGCGTTAGGAAAGCCTGGCTAAAATTGACAAGATGAATGACCCGGACGTGATTCGAACACGCAACCTTCTGATCTGGAGTCAGACGCGCTACCATTGCGCCACCGAGCCGTGTAAGATAAAATGATTAAAAAACTCAGATTTCATAAGATATCTTGGAAAACATAAAAAAAAATTATGGCTTTGGGTGTTGTAAAGGCTATTTCCAAGAAAACTTGAGTTTTAGACTTTGTTTTCAAAGTGATTAAAAATTGAAATCACACTCTCTCTCTTCACAGACTAGGAACATTTTACAGAAGACTAAAGCTTTCCCCATCTCCAGGTGAAAGAACTTGTTAAACTTGAAAATCTAGAACATAGGGGTTTCTGCAGTTAGGGTTTTAAAAGTATAACCAAATCGTTGTTAAAAGTATTATTTTTCGTGACCCAAACGTTTTTCGTACACACAACCTTCTGATCTGGAGTCAGACGCTCTAAAATTGCGCCAGTGAGCCGTGTAAGATAAAAAGATTACTTTCGAGATGTAATAAAAAAAATTCAGATTTCAAAATATATCTTGGAAAACGTAAAAAAAATTATGGCTTTGGGTTTTGTAAAGGCTATTGCCAAGAAAACTTGAGTTTTAGACTTTGTTTTTAAAGTGATTAAAAACTGAAATCACACTGTCTCTCTTCACCGACTAGGAACATTTGGTAGAAGACTAAATCTTTCCCCATCTCCAGGTGAAAGAACTGGTTAAACTTGGAAATCTAGAACATAGGGGTTTCTGCAGTTATTGTTTTAAAAGTATAATCAAATCGTTGTTAACGGTATTATTTTTCGTGACCCAAACGTGTTTCGAACACACAACCTTCTGATCTGGAGTCAGACGCGCTACCATTGGACCACCGAGCCGTATAACATGACTAGATTCATTTCGAGATGTAATAAAAAGTTTTTCAGATTTCAACTAATTGTTTGAAAAACTTAAAAAAGACTATTGTTTGTGGAGTTCCAAAGGCTATTGCAAAGAAACTTGAGTTTCATTCTATGTTTTCATGGTACAAAAAAACTGAAATTACACTATCTCCCTTCACAATCTAGGAATAGCTGATAGAAGACTATATGTCCCCCCATCTCTAGGTAAAGAACTTGTTAAACTTGAAAATCTAGAAAATAGAGGTTTCTTTAGTTAGGGAATTAAAAAAATCACCAAATCGTTGTTAAAAGTAAATTGTTCCGTGACTCGGACGTGATTCGAACACGCAACCTTCTGATCTGGAGTCAGACGCGCTACCATTGCGCCACCGAGCCTTGCAAGAGAAAATGATTAATTTAGAGATGTTATAAAAAAAAATCAGATTTCAAAAAATATGTAGAAAAAAGTAAAAAAAATTATTGCTTTGGGAGCTGTAAAGGCTATTGCCAAGAAACCTTGAGTTTCATAATTTGTTTTCAAAATGGTAATCAACTAAAATTTCACTATCTCTCTTCAAAGTCTAGGAACAGTTGGTAGAAGACTAAATCTTTTCCCATCTAAAGGTAAAAGAACTTGTTAAACTTGAAAATCTAGCAGAGTGGAGTTTCTGCAGTTAGGGTTTTAAAAGTATCACCAAATAATTGTTAAAGGTAATCTATTCCTTGACTCGGACGTGATTCGAACACGCAACCTTCTGATCTGGAGTCAGACGCGAAAAACTGCAAAAAAACTGAAAATTCATTATCTCCCTTCACAACAAAAAAGAGCTGATAGAAGACTAAATGTCTCCCTATCTCCCTATCTCATAATCGATTTGAAAAGTGCATGATATATTTGAAAAGCCAGCATCCAATAGAGTAGTCGTGTGCAGCAGTACGTGCGTTATGAAAGCCTGGCTAAAATTGACAAGATGAATGACCCGGACGTGATTCGAACACGCAACCTTCTGATCTGGAGTCAGACGCGCTACCATTGCGCCACCGAGCCGTGTAAGATAAAATGATTAAAAAACTCAGATTTCATAAGATATCTTGAAAAACATAAAAAAAAAATATGGCTTTGGGTTTTGTAAAGGCTATTTCCAAGAAAACTTGAGTTTTAGACTTTGTTTTCAAAGTGATTAAAAATTGAAATCACACTCTCTCTCTTCACAGACTAGGAACATTTTACAGAAGTCTAAATCTTTCCCCATCTCCAGGTGAAAGAACTGGTTAAACTTGAAAATCTAGAACATAGGGGTTTCTGCAGTTATTGTTTTAAAAGTATAATCAAATCGTTGTTAACGGTATTATTTTTCGCGACCCATACGTGTTTCGAACACACAACCTTCTGATCTGGAGTCAGACGCGCTACCATTGCACCACCGAGCCTTGCAAGAGAAAATGATTAATTTAGAGATGTTATAAAAAAAAATCAGATTTCAAAAAATCTGTAGGAAAACGTAAAAAAAATTGTTGCTTTGGGAGCTGTAAAGGCTCTATTGCCAAGAAACCTTGAGTGTCATAATTTGTTTTCAAAATGGTAATCAACTTAAATTTCACTATCTCTCTTCACAGTCTAGGAACAGTTGGTAGAAGACTAAATCTTTTCCCATCTAAAGGTAAAAGAACTTGTTAAACTTGAAAATCTAGCAAAGTGGAGTTTTTGCAGTTAGGGTTTTAAAAGTATCACCAATTATTTGTTAAAGGTAATCTATTCCGTGACTCGGACGTGATTCGAACACGCAACCTTCTGATCTGGAGTCAGACGCGCTACCATTGCGCCACCGAGCCGTATAAGACAACGTGATTCATTTCGAGGTGTAATAAAAAAAAAAATCAGATTTGAAATAATTGTTTGAAAAACGTAAAAAAGACTATTGGTTATGAAGTTGTAAAGGCTATTTCCAAGAAAACTTGAGTTTCCTTCTTTGTATTCAAAGTGCAAAAAAACTGAAAATTCATTAACTCCCTTCACAACAAAAAAGAGCTGATAGAAGACTAAATTTCTCCCTATCTCCCTATCTCATAATCGATTTTAAAAGTGCATGATATATTTGAAAAGCCAGCATCCAATAGAGTAGTCGTGTGCAGCAGTACGTGCGTTATGAAAGCCTGGCTAAAATTGACAAGATGAATGACCCGGACGTGATTCGAACAAATACCCTCTGATCTGGAGTCAGACGCGCTACCATTGCGCCACCGAGCCGTGTAAGATAAAATGATTAAAAAACTCAGATTTCATAAGATATCTTGGAAAACATAAAAAAAAATTATGGCTTTGGGTGTTGTAAAGGCTATTTCCAAGAAAACTTGAGTTTTAGACTTTGTTTTCAAAGTGATTAAAAATTGAAATCACACTCTCTCTCTTCACAGACCAGGAACATTTTACAGAAGACTAAATCTTTCCCCATCTCCAGGTGAAAGAACTTGTTAAACTTGAAAATCTAGAACATAGGGGTTTCTGCAGTTAGGGTTTTAAAAGTATAACCAAATCGATGTTAAAAGTATTATTTTTCGTGACAAAAACGTTTTTCGTACACACAACCTTCTGATCTGGAGTCAGACGCGCTACCATTGCGCCAATGAGCCGTGTAAGGTAAAAAGATTACTTTCAAGATGTAATAAAAAAAATTCAGATTTCAAAATATATCTTGGAAAACGTAAAAAAAATTATGGCTTTGAGTTTTGTAAAGGCTATTGCCAAGAAAACTTGAGTTTTAGACTTTGTTTTTAAAGTGATTAAAAACTGAAATCACACTGTCTCTCTTCACCGACTAGGAACATTTGGTAGAAGACTAAATCTTTCCCCATCTCCAGGTGAAAGAACTGGTTAAACTTGAAAATCTAGAACATAGGGGTTTCTGCAGTTATTGTTTTAAAAGTATAATCAAATCGTTGTTAACGGTATTATTTTTCGTGACCCAAACGTGTTTCGAACACACAACCTTCTGATCTGGAGTCACACGCGCTACCATTGGACCACCGAGCCGTATAACATGACTTGATTCATTTCGAGATGTAATAAAAAGTTTTTCAGATTTCAACTAATTGTTTGAAAAACTTAAAAAAGACTATTGTTTGTGGAGTTCCAAAGGCTATTGCAAAGAAACTTGAGTTTCTTTCTTTGTTTTCATGGTACAAAAAAACTGAAATTACACTATCTCCCTTCACAATCTAGGAATAGCTGATAGAAGACTATATGTCCCCCCATCTCTAGATAAAAGAACTTGTTAAACTTGAAAATCTAGAAAATAGAGGTTTCTTTAGTTAGGTAATTAAAAAAATCACCAAATCGTTGTTAAAAGTAAATTGTTCCGTGACTCGGACGTGATTCGAACACGCAACCTTCTAATCTGGAGTCGGACGCGCTACCATTGCGCCACCGAGCCTTGCAAGAGAAAATGATTAATTTAGAGATGTTATAAAAAAATCAGATTTCAAAAAATATGTAGAAAAAAGTAAAAAAAATTATTGCTTTGGGAGCTGTAAAGGCTATTGCCAAGAAACCTTGAGTTTCATGATTTGTTTTCAAAATGGTAATCAACTTAAATTTCACTATCTCTCTTCACAGTCTAGGAACAGTTGGTAGAAAACTAAATCTTTTCCCATCTAAAGGTAAAAGAACTTGTTAAACTTGAAAATCTAGCAGAGTGGAGTTTCTGCAGTTAGGGTTTTAAAAGTATCACCAAATAATTGTTAAAGGTAATCTATTAATTGACTCGGACGTGATTCGAACACGCAACCTTCTGATCTGGAGTCAGACGCGCTACCATTGCGCCACCGAGCCGTATAAGACAACGTGATTCATTTCGAGGTGTAATAAAAAAAAAAATCAGATTTGAAATAATTGTTTGAAAAACGTAAAAAAGACTATTGGTTATGGAGTTGTAAAGGCTATTTCCAAGAAAACTTGAGTTTCCTTCTTTGTTTTCAAAGTGCAAAAAAACTGAAAATTCATTATCTCCCTTCACAACAAAAAAGAGCTGATAGAAGACTAAATGTCTCCCTATCTCATAATCGATTTGAAAAGTGCATGATATATTTGAAAAGCCAGCATCCAATAAAGTAGTCGTGTGCAGCAGTACGTGCGTTATGAAAGCCTGGCTAAAATTGACAAGATGAATGACCCGGACGTGATTCGAACACGCAACCTTCTGATCTGGAGTCAGACGAGCTACCATTGCGTCACCGAGCCGTGTAAGATAAAATGATTAAAAAACTCAGATTTCATAAGGTATCTTGGAAAACATAAAAAAAAATTATGGCTTTGGGTGTTGTAAAGGCTATTTCCAAGAAAACTTGAGTTTTAGACTTTGTTTTCAAAGTGATTAAAAATTGAAATCACACTCTCTCTCTTCACAGACTAGGAACATTTTACAGAAGACTAAATCTTTCCCCATCTCCAGGTGAAAGAACTTGTTAAACTTGAAAATCTAGAACATAGGGGTTTCTGCAGTTAGGGTTTTAAAAGTATAACCAAATCGTTGTTAAAAGTATTATTTTTCGTGACCCAAACGTTTTTCGTACACACAACCTTCTGATCTGGAGTCAGACGCGCTACCATTGCGCCAATGAGCCGTGTAAGATAAAAAGATTACTTTCGAGATGTAATAAAAAAAATTCAGATTTCAAAATATATCTTTAAAAACGTAAAAAAAAATTATGGCTTTGGGTTTTGTAAAAGCTATTGCCAAGAAAACTTGAGTTATAGACTTTGTTTTTAAAGTGATTAAAAACTGAAATCACACTGTCTCTCTTCACCGACTAGGAACATTTGGTAGAAGACTAAATCTTTCCCCATCTCCAGGTGAAAGAACTGGTTAAACTTGAAAATCTAGAACATAGGGGTTTCTGCAGTTATTGTTTTAAAAGTATAATCAAATCGTTGTTAACGGTATTATTTTACGTGACCCAAACGTGTTTCGAACACACAACCTTCTGATCTGGAGTCAGACGCGCTACCATTGGACCACCGAGCCGTATAACATGACTAGATTCATTTCGAGATGTAATAAAAAGTTTTTCAGATTTCAACTAATTGTTTGAAAAACTTAAAAAAGACTATTGTTTGTGGAGTTCCAAAGGCTATTGCAAAGAAACTTGAGTTTCATTCTTTGTTTTCATGGTACAAAAAAACTGAAATTACACTATCTCCCTTCACAATCTAGGAATAGCTGATAGAAGACTATATGTCCCCCCCCCCCCATCTCTAGGTAAAGAACTTGTTAAACTTGAAAATCTAGAAAATAGAGGTTTCTTTAGTTAGGGAATTAAAAAAATCACCAAATCGTTGTTAAAAGTAAATTGTTCCGTGACTCGGACGTGATTCGAACACGCAACCTTCTGATCTGGAGTCAGACGCGCTACCATTGCGCCACCGAGCCTTGCAAGAGAAAATGATTAATTTAGAGATGTTATAAAAAAAATCAGATTTCAAAAAATATGTAGAAAAAAGTAAAAAAAATTATTGCTTTGGGAGCTGTAAAGGCTATTGCCAAGAAACCTTGAGTTTCATAATTTGTTTTCAAAATGGTAATCAACTTAAATTTCACTATCTCTCTTCAAAGTCTAGGAACAGTTGGTAGAAGACTAAATCTTTTCCCATCTAAAGGTAAAAGAACTTGTTAAACTTGAAAATCTAGCAGAGTGGAGTTTCTGCAGTTAGGGTTTTAAAAGTATCACCAAATAATTGTTAAATGTAATCTATTCCTTGACTCGGACGTGATTCGAACACGCAACCTTCTGATCTGGAGTCAGACGCGCTACCATTGAGCCACCGAGCCGTATAAGACAACGTGATTCATTTCGAGGTGTAATGAAAAAAAAATCAGATTTGAAATAATTGTTTGAAAAACGTAAAAAAGACTATTGGTTATGGAGTTGTAAAGGCTATTTCCAAGAAAACTTGAGTTTCCTTCTTTGTTTTCAAAGTGCAAAAAAACTGAAAATTCATTATCTCCCTTCACAACAATAAGAGCTGATAGAAGACTAAATGTCTCCCTATCTCATAATCGATTTGAAAAGTGCATGATATATTTGAAAAGCCAGCATCCAATAAAGTTGTCGTGTGCAGCAGTACGTGCGTTATGAAAGCCTGGCTAAAATTGACAAGATGAATGACCCGGACGTGATTCGAACACGCAACCTTCTGATCTGGAGTCAGACGCGCTACCATTGCGTCACCGAGCCGTGTAAGATAAAATGATTAAAAAACTCAGATTTCATAAGGTATCTTGGAAAACATAAAAAAAAATTATGGCTTTGGGTGTTGTAAAGGCTATTTCCAAGAAAACTTGAGTTTTAGACTTTGTTTTCAAAGTGATTAAAAATTGAAATCACACTCTCTCTCTTCACAGACTAGGAACATTTTACAGAAGACTAAATCTTTCCCCATCTCCAGGTGAAAGAACTTGTTAAACTTGAAAATCTAGAACATAGGGGTTTCTGCAGTTAGGGTTTTAAAAGTATAACCAAATCGTTGTTAAAAGTATTATTTTTCGTGACCCAAACGTTTTTCGTACACACAACCTTCTGATCTGGAGTCAGACGCGCTACCATTACGCCAATGAGCCGTGTAAGATAAAAAGATTACTTTCGAGATGTAATAAAAAAAATTCAGATTTCAAAATATATCTTTAAAAACGTAAAAAAAATTATGGCTTTGGGTTTTGTAAAAGCTATTGCCAAGAAAACTTGAGTTTTAGACTTTGTTTTTAAAGTGATTAAAAACTGAAATCACACTGTCTCTCTTCACCGACTAGGAACATTTGGTAGAAGACTAAATCTTTCCCCATCTCCAGGTGAAAGAACTGGTTAAACTTGAAAATCTAGAACATAGGGGTTTCTGCAGTTATTGTTTTAAAAGTATAATCAAATCGTTGTTAACGGTATTATTTTTCGTGACCCAAACGTGTTTCGAACACACAACCTTCTGTTCTGGAGTCAGACGCGCTACCTTTGGACCACCGAGCCGTATAACATGACTTGATTCATTTCGAGATGTAATAAAAAGTTTTTCAGATTTCAACTAATTGTTTGAAAAACTTAAAAAAGACTTTTGTTTGTGGAGTTCCAAAGGCTATTGCAAAGAAACTTGAGTTTCATTCTTTGTTTTCATGGTACAAAAAAACTGAAATTACACTATCTCCCTTCACAATCTAGGAATAGCTGATAGAAGACTATATGTCCCCCCCCCCATCTCTAGGTAAAGAACTTGTTAAACTTGAAAATCTAGAAAATAGAGGTTTCTTTAGTTAGGGAATTAAAAAAATCACCAAATCGTTGTTAAAAGTAAATTGTTCCGTGACTCGGACGTGATTCGAACACGCAACCTTCTGATCTGGAGTCAGAAGCGCTAAAATTGCGCCACCGAGCCTTGCAAGAGAAAATGTTTAATTTAGAGATGTTATAAAAAAAATCAGATTTCAAAAAATATGTAGGAAAACGTAAAAAAAATTATTGCTTTGGGAGCTGTAAAGGCTATTGCCAAGAAACCTTGAGTTTCATAATTTGTTTTCAAAATGGTAATCAACTTAAATTTCACTATCTCTCTTCAAAGTCTAGGAACAGTTGGTAGAAAACTAAATCTTTTCCCATCTAAAGGTAAAAGAACTTGTTAAACTTGAAAATCTAGCAGAGTGGAGTTTCTGCAGTTAGGGTTTTAAAAGTATCACCAAATAATTGTTAAAGGTAATCTATTCCTTGACTCGGACGTGATTCGAACACGCAACCTTCTGATCTGGAGTCAGACGCGCTACCATTGCGCCACCGAGCCGTATAAGACAACGTGATTCATTTCGAGGTGTAATAAAAAAAAAATCAGATTTGAAATAATTGTTTGAAAAACGTAAAAAAGACTATTGGTTATGGAGTTGTAAAGGCTATTTCCAAGAAAACTTGAGTTTCCTTCTTTGTTTTCAAAGTGCAAAAAAACTGAAAATTCATTATCTCCCTTCACAACAAAAAAGAGATGATAGAAGACTAAATGTCTCCCTATCTCCCTATCTCATAATCGATTTGAAAAGTGCATGATATATTTGAAAAGCCAGCATCCAATAGAGTAGTCGTGTGCAGCAGTACGTGCGTTAGGAAAGCCTGGCTAAAATTGACAAGATGAATGACCCGGACGTGATTCGAACACGCAACCTTCTGATCTGGAGTCAGACGCGCTACCATTGCGTCACCGAGCCGTGTAAGATAAAATGATTAAAAAACTCAGATTTCATAAGATATCTTGGAAAACATAAAAAAAAAATTATCTAGGAATAGCTGATAGAAGACTATATGTCCCTCAGGTAAGAGAACTTGTTAAACTTGAAAATCTAGAACATAGAGGTTTCTTTGGTTAGGGAATTAAAAGAATCACCAAATTGTTGTTAAAAGTAAATTGTTCCGTGACTCGGACGTTATTTGAACACGCAACCTTCTGATCAGGAGTCAGACGCGCTACCATTGCGCCACCGAGCCTTGTAAAAGAAAATGATTAATTTCGAGATGTTATAAAAAAAAATCAGATTTCAAAAATTATAGGAAAACGTAAAAAAAATTATTGCTTTGGGTGTTGTAAAGGCTATTGCCAAGAAACCTTGAGTTTCCTAATTTGTTTTCAAAATGATAAACAACTGAAATTTCACTATCTCTCATCACAGTCTTGGACATTTGGTGGAAGACTAAATCTTTTCTCATCTAAAGGTAAAAGAACTTGTTAAACTTGAAAATCTAGCACATAGGAGTTTCTGCAGTTATTGTTTTAAAAGTTTCACCAAATCCTTGCTAAAGGCAATCTGTTCCGTGACTCAGACGTGATTCGAACAGGCAACCTTCTGATCTGGAGTCAGAAGCGCTAAAATTGCGCCACCGAGCCTTGCAAGAGAAAATGTTTAATTTAGAGATGTTATAAAAAAAATCAGATTTCAAAAAATATGTAGGAAAACGTAAAAAAAATTATTGCTTTGGGAGCTGTAAAGGCTATTGCCAAGAAACCTTGAGTTTCATAATTTGTTTTCAAAATGGTAATCAACTTAAATTTCACTATCTCTCTTCAAAGTCTAGGAACAGTTGGTAGAAAACTAAATCTTTTCCCATCTAAAGGTAAAAGAACTTGTTAAACTTGAAAATCTAGCAGAGTGGAGTTTCTGCAGTTAGGGTTTTAAAAGTATCACCAAATAATTGTTAAAGGTAATCTATTCCTTGACTCGGACGTGATTCGAACACGCAACCTTCTGATCTGGAGTCAGACGCGCTACCATTGCGCCACCGAGCCGTATAAGACAACGTGATTCATTTCGAGGTGTAATAAAAAAAAAATCAGATTTGAAATAATTGTTTGAAAAACGTAAAAAAGACTATTGGTTATGGAGTTGTAAAGGCTATTTCCAAGAAAACTTGAGTTTCCTTCTTTGTTTTCAAAGTGCAAAAAAACTGAAAATTCATTATCTCCCTTCACAACAAAAAAGAGATGATAGAAGACTAAATGTCTCCCTATCTCCCTATCTCATAATCGATTTGAAAAGTGCATGATATATTTGAAAAGCCAGCATCCAATAGAGTAGTCGTGTGCAGCAGTACGTGCGTTAGGAAAGCCTGGCTAAAATTGACAAGATGAATGACCCGGACGTGATTCGAACACGCAACCTTCTGATCTGGAGTCAGACGCGCTACCATTGCGTCACCGAGCCGTGTAAGATAAAATGATTAAAAAACTCAGATTTCATAAGATATCTTGGAAAACATAAAAAAAAAATTATCTAGGAATAGCTGATAGAAGACTATATGTCCCTCAGGTAAGAGAACTTGTTAAACTTGAAAATCTAGAACATAGAGGTTTCTTTGGTTAGGGAATTAAAAGAATCACCAAATTGTTGTTAAAAGTAAATTGTTCCGTGACTCGGACGTTATTTGAACACGCAACCTTCTGATCAGGAGTCAGACGCGCTACCATTGCGCCACCGAGCCTTGTAAAAGAAAATGATTAATTTCGAGATGTTATAAAAAAAAATCAGATTTCAAAAATTATAGGAAAACGTAAAAAAAATTATTGCTTTGGGTGTTGTAAAGGCTATTGCCAAGAAACCTTGAGTTTCCTAATTTGTTTTCAAAATGATAAACAACTGAAATTTCACTATCTCTCATCACAGTCTTGGACATTTGGTGGAAGACTAAATCTTTTCTCATCTAAAGGTAAAAGAACTTGTTAAACTTGAAAATCTAGCACATAGGAGTTTCTGCAGTTATTGTTTTAAAAGTTTCACCAAATCCTTGCTGAAGGCAATCTGTTCCGTGACTCAGACGTGATTCGAACAGGCAACCTTCTGATCTGGAGTCAGACGCGCTACCAATGCGCCACCGTGCCTTGTAAGAGGAAATAATTAATTTCGAGATTTTATAAAAAAAATCAGTTTTCAAAAAATATTGTTGCCGACCAAACGGTATAGTGGTTAGCATGCTGGCTTCTAGACCGCGAGGTTGCGGGTTCGAGTCCCGTGTTTGGCATGGGTGTTTGTAAATGTATGTTGGTTTGTTAAATGACGAAATGTTTCGGCGCATTATAGCCCTCGTGATGCTGACGGCGCCAGATAATCTGAATACAACCAACCAACCAACCAAAAAATATTGTTACGAATTTTGTATATTTGTAAATATTTCGTAGTGTTAATTTTGTAAATAGTAAAATTTATGTTCATTTCGCATAAGACAATGCAATGGTTAGTTTCCCAGCAATGAGCCCCCCATCGCTTGATAACGGGTTTTACAGAGGTAACTCTGGGAAGCGAGTTTCAAGGGGCAGGGCATTTAACATTATGGTAATGGGAATCTCACCAACTTGGCGAGATAGAGCCAAGTTGGCGATGGTTTTGGCGACTAATTTTTGTCGCCAAATTTGGCGACTATTTGGCGACATTTTCGTTACATGTATGGGTGTATGTATCCCTTGTGTACATGTATCCCTTGTACATGTATATAGGACTTTTCATCTACATTCTGGAAAGTTCTCCAAATGTCTATATCTGGAAGATTCACATATGTTCTCAGGTCACCCTATAAAAGCTCAGGAGAGCGGGAGACGGAGTTAGTTGTGATTCTGAGTTAGTTAGTTGATTTTGAATCACTGATTTAGTTGTTGTTGACTGATTTTGAGTCACGGAGCTAGTTGTTAGCTGAGTCCAGATTTTGAGTGACTGAATTAGTTGACTGGTGAGTCGACTGTAGTTAGTTAGTTGATTTTGAATCACTGAGTTAGTTGTCTCTCAACGTTCATTGTGAGAGCTGTATTCCTGACTTGAGTTAGGTCTTGGATTTTGAGTCACTGAATTAGTTGACTGGAGATACTGAGCGAACTGTATTGCATTGTCTTTTGCGGCGATTTAGCAGTTGTTGTCAACTTTTTAACTGCTGTTTTGTGCTCTATCGTTGTGAAAAGAGCTGTGTTTTGTCTACTAGAACGAGAAGTTCTGAAGCTGTAAAATAACTGTGAAGAGTTATTTTTGGAATAAATTTCTGCAAGTTTTGATCTGCTTTGGCGTCAAATCTTTCGAACCCGTACAACGCAACAACTGGTGTCAGAAGTGGGGTTTGATGACGATTACCAGAGCAATGGCGGAACAAGAGGACAAATTTCAACAGCTTTTTGCTTTCATGCAAGAGATGGAGAAGAAAATGTCCAAAGGGCAAGAAGAAATTATAAAAAGCCAAAAAGAGATGGTGAAAGGAATGTCCTAATAGCTGTTAGAAATGAAAGCGAGCCAAGAAGAAATGAAGAAAAGCCAAGAAGAAATGAAGAAGAGAATATCCAAATGGCGTGAAGAAATGAAAGCGAGCCAAGAAAATATGAAGAAAGAGATTTTCTCTGGCCAAGATGAGATGAAGAAAGAGATTTTCTCTGGCCAAGATGAGATGCAGAAGGAGATTCTCTCTGACCAAGATGAGATGAAAAAAGAGATTTTCTCTGGTCAAGGTGAGATGAAGAAAAAGATTTCCACTGGCCAAGAAGAGATGAAGAAAGAGATTTTCTCTGGTCAAGAACAGATGAAGAAAGAGATTTTCTCGGGCCAAGAGGAAATGCAGAAGAATATTCCTGCAATCTCTGCCGGACAGGAGGATTTAAAGAAGTCTTCGAATGCGACACCTATTTGGCAGGACATTTCCATCTATAGTCCTACGACAAAGCAATTTTGGGCCCTTTGGGACTCTCTCCATATTCGAAACGACGTGTTGTACTGGAAGTTCGAGTCTGATGATGGAAACACATCCCGATGGCAGCTATTGCTTCCAAGATCCCGAGTCCCAGACGTTCTTAAAGAACTTCATAGTTGTCCAGCTGGAGGCCACTATGGAATAATGAAGAGATTACAAAGAGTTCGAGAGCAGTACTATTGGAGTAAGGCGAGGGCTGACATGAAGAAGTGGTGCCGATCAGCCTGGAAAGGACCGAAGGAACGCAGTCGAGAAAAACTGAAACGTTACAACTTAGCAGAGCCTTTTGAACCGATTGCGTTTTACATATTGGGACCACTGCCACGATCTGCTGACGGCAACAGATACCTCTTCGTTGTCATGGGTTATTTTACGAAGTGGCCCGAAGCGTATCCTATCCCTGATCAAGAGGCTACCACTGTTGCAGAGGTAATGGTTCAGAGCTGGATTTCGAGATTTGGAGTGCCTCTTCAGTTACACTCTGATCAAGGAAGAAATTTTACCTCTGCTGTAATGAAAGGACTTTGTGATCTACTTGGCATTGACAAAACACAGACGACGCCTTTACACCCACAATCGGATGGCATGGTAGAGAGGTTTAACAGAACCATCCTCAATAACCTCTCACTGATGGTTTCAAGAAACCAACAGGACTGGGATCAGAAGTTACCTTTGTTTCTTCTGGCCTATAGCAGCGCTATCCACGAAACTACCGGCTATTCCCCATCTCAGATGCTCTTCGGTCGTAACCTTCGTCTACCTTGCGATCTGTTGTTTGGCCGCCCTCCGGATGCACCTTCATCGCCAGAGGAGTACGTCGAAGATCTTCAGGCACGGTTTGAAGATGTGCACAATTTTGCCCGAGAGCGAATCCAAGTGGCGACGGAGAAGATGAAGACCAGATACGACACGAAGGCTACAGGACATCAATTCCACGAATTTGACAAGGTTTGGTTCTGGAACCCGAAAAGACAAAAAGGACTCTCTCCCAAACTTCAGTCCCACTGGGATGGTCCTTACTCAGTCCTCAACCGGCTGAATGATGTCGTGGTCCGAATACGTAAGTCACCAAATTCTAAATCTAGAATCGTTCATTACGACAGGTTAGCCCCTTACTATGGCCATAGTTTGTAATCCCCATAGTTTGTAATCCACCTAATGTACAAAGTGTATATAGTTATTAAGACCATGGTCACATGTGTATATAAATTTTTACGTTTATTGTTTATTTAATTATTTATTTATTTATTCAGTAATGTTTCTGTCTTTAAATTAGTAAGTTTAGTAAGTTTTATAGTTTAGTTATGAACACAGAGTGTTTGCTATTGCAGAGCTTGAGCCTTCCTTTCCGGGAACTGTACTGCCCGGGACGTGCAGTCCTTGGGAATGGGGCAATGTTACGAATTTTGTATATTTGTAAATATTTCGTAGTGTTAATTTTGTAAATAGTAAAATTTATGTTAATTTCGCATAAGACAATGCAATGGTTTGTTTCCCAGCAATGAGCCTCCTATCGCTTGATAACGGGTTTTGCAGAGGTAACTCTGGGAAGCGAGTTTCAAGGGGCAGGGCATTTAACATTATGGTAATGGGAATCTCGCCAAATTGGCGAGATAGAGCCAAGTTGGCGATGGTTTTGGCGACTAAATTTTGTCGCCAAATCTGGCAAAAAAATCGCCAAATGTCGCCAAATTTGGCGACTATTTGGCGACATTTTCGTTACATGTATGGGTGCATGTATCCCTTGTGTACATGTATCCCTTGTACATGTATATAGGACTTTTCAACTACATTCTGGAAAATTCTCCAAATGTCTATATCTGGAAGGTTCACATATGTTCTCAGGTCACCCTACCGCTCAAGAGAGCGAGAGACGGAGTTAGTTGTGATTCTGAGTTAGTTAGTTGATTTTGAATCACTGAGTTAGTTGTTGTTGACTGATTTTGAGTCACGGAGCTAGTTGTTAGCTGAGTCCGGATTTTGAGTGACTGAATTAGTTGACTGGTGAGTCGACTGTAGTTAGTTAGTTCATTTTGAATCACTGAGTTAGTTGTCTCTCAACGGTCATTGTGAGAGCTGTATTCCTGACTTGAGTTAGTTCTTGGATTTTGAGTCACTGAATTAGTTGACTGGAGATACTGATTGAACTGTATTGCATTGTCTTTTACGGCGATTTAGCAGTTGTTGTCAACTTTTTAACTGCTGTTTTGTGCTCTATCGTTGTGAAAAGAGCTGTGTTTTGTCTACTAGAACGAGAAGTTCTGAAGCTGTAAAATAACTGTGAAGAGTTATTTTTGGAATAAATTTCAGCAAGTTTTGATCTGCTTTGGCGTCAAATCTTTCGAACCCGTACAACGCAACAATATATAGGAAAACGTAAAAAAAATTATTGATTTGGGTGCTGTAAAGGCTATTGCCAAGAAACCTTGAGTTTCCTAATTTGTTTTCAAAATGATAAAAAATTTAAATTTCACTATCTCTCTTCACAGTCTAGGAACAGTTGGTAGAAGACTAAATCTTTTCCCATTTAAAGGTAAAAGAACTTGTTAAACTTGAAAATCTAGCACATAGGAGTTTCTGCAGTTAAGATTTTAAAAGTATCACCAAATCATTGTTAAAGGCAATCTGTTCCGTGACTCGGACGTGATTCGAACACGCAACCTTCTGATCTGGAGTCAGACGCGCTACCATTGCGCCACCGAGCCTTGTAAGAGAAAATGATTAATTTCGAGATGTTATAAAAAAAATCAGATTTCAAAAAATATATAGGAAAACGTAAAAAATATTATTGCTTTGGGTGCTTTAAAGGCTATTGCCAAGAAACCTTGAGTTTCCTAATTTGTTTTCAAAATGATAAAAAACTGAAATTTCACTATCTCTCTTCACAGTCTAGGAACAGTTGGTAGAAGACTAAATCATTTCCCATTTAAAGATAAAAGAACTTGTTAAACTTGAAAATCTAGCATATAGGAGTTTCTGCAGTTCGGGTTTTAAAAGTATCACAAAATCATTGTTAAGGTATACGTATAGGCTTCAAATCGCAAAACTCTCAAAAATCGGGGAAGATTTGTAAAGCCGTAAAAAACAAAAGCAAAATAAAAAAAAACACAAAAGAAGGAAACCCTATGATGGAGGAGCATACTAAAAAGGAAATATATAATAATTAGTATAATAATAACAGTTTTTTATATAAAACATACTTTTTTAAAAGTTATTCTCAGATTGTAGTTTTTTCTAATTTGCATTTCATTCAAACAATAATATCTCCAGTTTAAATTTTATTTTTTGAAATTTGTTTTTTGCTATTTAATCTGCATACATTGTTAAATGTTTTGACCCTAAATAATAAGGGATTTGTAAGTAGGTATTTTTTAATTGAATTTTAAAGATAAGATTCTGTATAAAAAAACTTCGATTTTTCTAATAGATTCAGTTAAAGCAAGATATCACAATATATACACACTGTAAAACTCTGTAAATAGGGTCAAAACATAGAGCAGAGTATTCCGCATTATTGAGCACCAAAATTGTATCTGTGGGTTAATTATAATTTTTGTCATTGCCGTTCGAAATTATCCTAATTAGTTGATTAAATGTTAATTAATTATTAAATTTGAAGAAATTAAAAAAAAATTCTTATTGGAAACAGTTTAACAAATGATGTATTTTTCAAGGTGCAAATGTCTAATTTTTAAATTGAAAATTAAAAAAAAATGTTGAAACCTATACGTATACATTAAAGGTAATCTGTTCTTTCACTCGGACGTGATTCGAACACGCAACCTTCTGATCTGGAGTCAGACGCGCTACCATTGCGCCACCGAGCCGTGTAAGATAAAATGATTAAAAAACTCAGATTTCGTAAGATATCTTGGAAAACATAAAAAAAAATTATGGCTTTGGGTGTTGTAAAGGCTATTTCCAAGAAAACTTGAGTTTTAGACTTTGTTTTCAAAGTGATTAAAAATTGAAATCACACTCTCTCTCTTCACAGACTAGGAACATTTTACAGAAGACTAAATCTTTCCCCATCTCCAGGTGAAAGAACTTGTTAAACTTGAAAATCTAGAACATAGGGGTTTCTGCAGTTAGGATTTTAAAAGTATAACCAAATCGTTGTTATAAGTATTATTTTTCGTGACCCAGACGAGTTTCGAACACACAACCTTCTGATCTGGAGTCAGACGCACTACCATTGGACCACCGAGCCGTATAACATAGTTTGATTCATTTCGAGAGGTAATAAAAAGTTTTTCAGATTTCAACTAATTGTTTGAAAAACTTAAAAAAGACTATTGTTTGTGGAGTTAAAAAGGCTATTGCGAAGAAACTTGAGTTTCATTCTTTGTTTTCATAGTACAAAAAACTGAAATTACGCTATCTCCCTTCACAATCTATGAATATCTGATAGAAGACTATATGTCCCCCCCATCTCCAGGTAAAAGAACTTGTTAAACTTGAAAATCTAGAACATAGAGGTTTCTTTAGTTAGGGAATTAAAAGAATCACCAAATCGTTGTTAAAAGTAAATTGTTCGGTGATTCGGACACGCAACCTTCTGATCTGGAGTCAGACGCGCTACCATTGCGCAACCGAGCCGTGTAAGATAAAATGATTAATTTCGAGATGTAATAGAAAAAAACTCAGATTTCAAAAGATATCTTGGAAAACATATAACAAATTATGGCTTTGGGTGTTGTAAAGGCTATTGCCAAGAAAACTTGAGATTTAGACTTTGTTTTCAAAGTGATTAAAAAGTGAAATCACACTCTCTCTCTCTTCACAGATTAAGAACATTTTTTAGAAGACTAAATCTTTCCCCATCTCCAATTGAAAGAACTTGCTAAACTTGAAAATCTAGCATATAGGGGTTTCTGCAGTTAGGATTTTAAAAGTATAACCAAATCATTGTTAAAAGTAAATTGTTCGGTGATTCGAACACGCAACCTTCTGATCTGGAGTCAGACGCGCTACCATTGCGCCACCGAGCCTTGTAAGAGAAAATGATTAATTTCGAAATGTTATTTTAAAAAAATCAGATTTCAAAAAATATATAGGAAAACGTAAAAAGAATTATTGCTTTGGTTGCTGTAAAGGCTTTTGCCAAGAAACCTTGAGTTTCCTAATTCGCTTTCAAAATGATAAACAATTTCACTATCTCTCTTCACATTCTAGGAACAGTTGGTAGAAGATTAAATCTTTTCCCATCTAAAGGTAAAAGAACTTGTTAAACTTGAAAATCTAGAACATAGAGGTTTCTTTAGTTAAGGAATTAAAAGAATCACCAAATCGTTGTTAAAAGTAAATTGTTCCGTGACTCGGACGTGATTCGAACACGCAACCATCTGATCTGGTTTGAAAAACGTAAAAAAGACTATTGGTTATGGAGTTGTAAAGGCTATTTCCAAGAAAACTTGAGTTTCCTTCTTTGTTTTCAAAGTACAAAAAAAACTGAAATTTCATTCTCTCCCTTCATAACAATAAAGAGCTGATAGAAGACTAAATGTCTCCTTATCTCCCCATCTCATAATCGATTTGAAAAGTGCATGATATATTTGAAAAGCCAGCATCCAATAGAATAGATGTGTGCAGCAGTAAGAGCGTTAGGAAAGCCTAGCTAAAATTGACAAGATGAATGACCCGGACGAGATTCGAACACGCAACCTTCTGATCTGGAGTCATACGCGCTACCATTGCGCCACCGGGCAGTGTAAGATAAAATGATTAATTTCGAGATGTAATAAAAAAAAAACTCAGATTTCAAAAAATATCTTGGAAAACATAAAACAAATTATGGCTTTAGGTGTTGTAAAGGCTATTGCCAAGAAAACTTGAGTTTTAGACTTTGTTTTCAAAGTGATTAAAAACTGAAATCACACTCTCTCTCTCTTCACAGACTAAGAACATTTTTTAGATGACTAAATCTTTCCCCATCTCCAATTGAAAGAACTTGCTAAACTTGAAAATCTAGCATATAGGGGTTTCTGCAGTTAGGATTTTAAAAGTATAACCAAATCGTTGTTATAAGTATTATTTTTCGTGACCCAGACGTGTTTCGAACTCACAACCTTCTGATCTGGAGTCAGACGCACTACCATTGGACCACCGAGCCGTATAACATAGTTTGATTCATTTCTAGATGTAATTAAAAGTTTTTCAGATTTCAACTAATTGTTTGAAAAATTTAAAAAAGACTATTGTTTGTGGAGTTCCAAAGGCTATTGCGAAGAAACTTGAGTTTCATTCTTTGTTTTCATAATACAAAAAAAAACTGAAAATACACTATCTCCCTTCACAATCTAGGAATAGCTGATAGAAGACGATATGTCCCCCCCATCTCCAGGTAAAAGAACTTGTTAACTTGAAAATCTAGAACATAGAGGTTTCTTTAGTTAGGGAATTAAAAGAATCACCAAATCGTTGTTAAAAGTAAATTGTTCAGTGACTCGGACGTGATTCCAACACGCAACCTTCTGATCTGGAGTCAGACGCGCTACCATTACGCCACCGAGCCTTTTAAGAAAAAATGATTAATTTCGAGATGTTATAAAAAAAAATCAGATTTCAAAAAATATATAGGAAAACGTAAAAAAAGTTATTGCTTTGGGTGCTGCAAGGCTATTGCCAAGAAACCTTGAGTTTCCTAATTTTATTTCAAAATGATAAAAAACTGAAATTTCACTATCTCTCTTCACAGTCTAGGAACAGTTCGTAAAAACTAATTCTTTCCTCATCTCCAGGTAAAAGTACTTGTTAAACTTTAAAATCTAGCACATAGGAGGGTTTCAGCTGTTAGGGTTTTAAAAGTATTAGGAAATCGTTGTTAAAAGTAATTTGTTCCGTGACTCGGAAGTGATTCGAACACGCAACCTTCTGATCTGGAGGCAGACGCGCTACCATTGCGCCACCGAGTCGTATAAGATAACTTGTTTCATTTCGAGGTGTAATAAAAAAAATCAGATTTCAAAAGATATCTTGGAAAACGTAAAAAAAATTATGGCTTTGGGTGTTGTAAAGGCTATTGCCAAGAAAACTTGAGTTTTCAACTCTGTTTTCAAAGTGATTAAAAACTGAAATCACACTATCTCTCTTCACAGATTATGAATCTTTGGTAGGAGACTAAATCTTTCACCATCTCCAGGTGAAAGAACTTGTTAAACTTGAAAATCTAGCACATAGGGGTTTCTGCAGTTAGGGTTTTAAAAGTATCACCAAATCATTGTTAAAAGTTATTTGTTCCGTGACTCGGACTTGATTCGAACATGCAACCTTCTGATCTGGTGTCAGACGGGCTACCATTGCACCACAGAGCAGTGTAAGATAATCTAATTAATTTCGAGCTGTTATAAAAAAAATTCAGATTTCAAAAAATATCTTGGAAAACGTAAAAAAGACTATTGTTTATGGAGTTCCAAAGGCTATTGCGAAGAAACTTGAGTTTCCTTCTTTGTTTTCAAAGTACAAAAAATCTGAATTCTTTTGCAGTAATTCAAGATTATGTATAGTAGAATCCCCAATTCCAATTTCATAAAACTCACAAAATATGAAGTGGTTCAAAAAATTGTCCAAACAAGTGCAGTTTCAAAAATTTCGATTTATTCACCCCATGTTAATTTTAAGGAAAAATTCAAATTTCTCAATTTTCGAAATTTTACAATCTTTTTCCACCCAGGGTTATAGAAATCATCACCCGAATTTATTTCCTTAGTCAAATCATAATTAAAATGAAATTTTACTTCGTAAATTCTGATTAATGCAAACAAATTTGCATTAGAAATAATGCAAAAAAAAAAACGAAAAAAAAAATTCTGAGCGCTTTCGTTTCAAAGTTTTAACTCGTCATTCTCCTATTGAAAATTGGATTTTTGGCCAAATTTTAAACTTAGTTGAATCAATGAAGTGTTTTACAGTAAAAAAATACAATTTGGATCAATTTGGACAAAATTAAATTTTTCATTCAAATACAAACGAAACTGAAAAATTTCTCAATTTTTGAAAAATTGAATTTTTGATTTCAAGAAAAATAGTTTTTTAAATTATAATTTGGACCAAGAATGACTCTAAAACATATTTTCACTGTAAAATCAGAATTTGAAAGCAGTTGATACTATTTCTAGAAAAGCCAATTTCCCTCTTTGAAAATACATATGGGACGATGTTCAATGAATTATTGTTCAAAAAGTGAAATTTTCAAAAAATTTTCGTCAGCAGAAATTCAAAATTATATATAGTAGAATACTAAATTCCAATTTTATAAAACTCACAAAATATGAAATTTGTCAAAAAATGGTCCAAAAAAGTGCAGTTCCAAAAATTTTCATTTTGAATTTTCCCCATATGAATCGTATGAAAAATTTCAAATTTCCCAACAATTTACAACCTTTTTCCACCCAAGGTTATCTAAATAATCACCCGAATTTATTTCCATAGTCCAATAGTCATTAAAGTGACATTTTACTTCGTAAAATCTAAATAATGGAAAAAAAGTTTGCATTTCCCATTAAAAGTGAACTAGCCATATTAATCTTATATGAAAATTTTAAATTCCGAATTTTAAAAATTTAACCTCCCGTTTGATCCTATGATCATAAAAATTATCACCTTAATTCAGTCTGATTATCAATTTGCTTATAAAGTGGAATTTTAGCACTCAAAATCGAAATAATGCAAAGTACAAAAACGAATAACAACAGTTTCTGAGCGCTTTCGTTTCAAAATTTCAACTTGTCTCTCTTTTATTGAAAATTGATTTTCTGGCTAAATTTTGAACTTTGTTGAATAAGGAAGTCTTTTACAGTATAAAAACACAATTTGGAACAATTTGGCCAATGTGACATTTTTCATTCAAATACACACAGAACTGAAAAATTTCTCAATTTTTGAAATATAGAATATCTGATTTCAAAAAAATAAAAAAATTAATTAAAATTTGGTCCAAGAATGACTGTAAATCAATCAATCTAAAATCAGAATTTGATAGCCTATGATACTATTTCTCGAAAGGCCAATTTCCCCCATTGAAAATACAAATGGGACGATGTTCAATGAATTATAGTTCTTAAAGTAAAATTTTCAAAATTTTTACCTTTGCAGACATTAAAGCTTGTATATAGTAAAATCCCCAATTCCAATTTTATAACACTCACAAAATATGAAGTGGATCAAACAATGGTCCAAAAAAGAGAAGTTTTAAAAATTGTCATTTTTAATTTTCCTCATATTAATCTTATGGAAATATTCAAATTTCTCAATTTTCGAAATTTTACAATCTTTTTTTAACCAGGGTTATAAAAATAGTCACACAAATCAATTTTTACAGTCAAAGAAATCATTAAATTGATATTTAACTTCTTAAAATCTTATTAATGCAAAAATATTTGCATTTACCTTTAAAAGAACTTCAGCCATATTAAACCTAAAGGAAAATTTCAAATTCTCAATTTTCGAAATTTTCCCTTTTTTCTTAAATCTAAGATCATAAAAATTATCAGCTGAGTTCATTCTGATCATTAATTTGCTTATAAAGTGGTATTTTAGCACTCAAAATCGAAATAATGCTAAGTACGAAAACGAATGAAAACAGTTTCTGAGCCCCTTCGTTTCAAAATTTCAAATTGTCATTCTCCTATTGAAAATCGTTTTTTTAGGCTAAATTTTCATTCAAATACACACGAAAATGAAAAATTTCTCAATTTTTGAAAAATTGAATATCTGATTTCAAGAAAAATAATTTTTTTAATTTAAATTTGGACCAAGAATGACTGTAAAACATCTCTTAATCCAAAATCAGAATTAGAAAACAGTTTATACTACTTCTAGAAAAGCCGATTTCCCCCATTGGAAATACAAATGGGACGATGTTAAATGAATTATTGATCTAAAAGTAAAATTTTCAAAATTTTTTCCTTTGCAGAATATAAAGCTTATATATATTAAAATCAACAATTAAAATTTTATAAAACTCACAAAATATGAAATGGGTCAAAAAAAGGGTCCAAAAAAAGTGCAGTTTCAAAAAAATTTATTTGAATTTTCCCCATGTTAATCGTATGGAATATTTCAAATTTTCAAAATTTTACAATCTTTTTAATCCCGTGTTATAGAAGTTGTCACTCAAATCGATTTCCAAAGTCAAATCATCATTATATTGATATTTTACTTCTCACAATCTTATTATTGCAAAAATATTTGCATTTACCATTAAAAGTACTTTAGCCATATGAAACCTAAAGAAAATTTTAAATTCTCAATTTTCGAAATTTAACCTTTCGTTTGAACCTAGGATCATAAAATTTATCACCTTAATTTAGTCTGAATATCAATTTGCTTTATAGTGGAATTTAAGCACTGGGAAAATCGAAAGAATGGAAAGTACAAAAACGAATAACAACAGTTTCTTAGCACTTTCGTTGCAAAATTTCAACTTGTCTTTGTCTTATTGAAAATTGGATTTTGGGCCAAATTTTGAATTTTGTGTAATTGATGAAGTGTTTTACAGTAAAAAACACAATTTGGATCAATTTTGGACAAAATTAAATTTTTCATTCAAATACACACGAAACTGAAAAATTAAATTTCTGATTTCAAGAAAAATAGTTTTTTTAAATTAAAATTTGACCAAGAATGACTATAAAACATATTTTCACTCTAAAATAAGAATTTGAATGCAATTGATACTATTTCACGAAAAGCCAATTTCCCCCATTGAAAATACTTATGGGACGATGTTCAATGAATTATTTTTCAAAAAGTAAAATTTTCTTCTTTGCAGTAATTCAAGCTTGTATATAGCAGAATCCCTAATTCCAATTTCATAAAATTCACAAAATATGAAGTTTGTCAAAAAAAATTCCATACAAGTGCAGGTACAAAATTTTTCATTTATTCATCCCATGACAACACCCAATAACAACAGTTTCTGAGTGATTTCGTTTCAAAATTTCTACTTGTCTTTCTCCTATTGAAAATTGGTTTTTTGGCCAAATTTTGAACTTTGTGTAATTGATTAAGTGTTTTACAGTAAAAAAACACAATTTGGATCAATTTGACCGAAATGAAATTTTTCATTCAAATACACACGAAACTGAAAAATTTCACGATTTTTAAAAAATTTAATATCTGATTTCAAGAAAAATTAATTTTTTTTAATTAAAATTTGGAACAAGTATGACTCTAAAACGTATTTTCAATCTAAAATCAGAATTTGAAGAGAGTTGATACTACTTCTCGAAAAGATAATTTCGATAAAAATTGAATTTCTGATTTCAAGAAAAATAGTTTTTTAAAGTAAAATTTGGACCAAGAATGACTATAAAACATATTTTCACTCTAAAATCAGAATTTGAAAGCAGTTGATATTATTTCTAGAAAAGCCAATTTCCTGCTTTGAAAATACATATGGGACGATGTTCAATGAATTATTGTTCAAAAAGTAAAATTTTCTAAATTTCTTCCTTTGCAGTAAATCAAGATTATGTATAGTAGAATACCCAATTCCAATTTCATAAAACTGACAAAATACGAAGTGGGTCAAAAAAATTTCCAAACAAGTGCAGTTTCGAAAATTTTCATTTATTCACGCCATATTAATCTTAAGGGAAAATTCAAATTTCTCAATTTTCAAAAATTTACAATCTTTTCCCACCCAGGGTTATAGAAATCATCACCCGAATTGATTTCCTTAAGCAAATCGTCATTAAAGTGACATTTTACTTCTCAAAATCTGATTAATGCAAAAAAAAAGTTTGCATTTCCCATTATAGTAAACAAGCTATATTAATCCTATAAGGAAAATTTCAAATTCAAAAATTTCGAAATTTAACCTTGCGTTTGAACCTAAGATCATAAAAAATATCACCTGAATTCAGTCTGATCATCAATTTGCTTATTAAGTGTTATTTTAGCACTCACACTCGAAATAATGCAAAAAATGAAAACAAAAAAAAACAACAACAAAAAAACAGTTTCTGAGCGACTACTAGCCATATGGAAAAATTCAAATTTCTCAATTTTTCGAAATTTTACAATCTTTTTTGAACCAGGGTTATAGATGTAGTAACACAAATCGATTTTCACAGTCAAACAATCATAAAATTATATTTTACTTCTCAAAATCTTATTATTGCAAAAATATTTGCATTTAATACCTTTAAAAGTACTTTAGCCATATTAAACAGAAAGGAAATTTCAAATTCTCAATTTTCGAAATTTTACATTCTTTTTGAACCTAGGATAATAAAAATTATCACCTGAGTTCATTCTGATCATCAATTTGCTTATAAAGTGTTATTTTAGCACTCAAAATCGAAATAATGCAAAGTACGAAAACGAATAAAATTTCATCTTGTCATTATCCTATTGAAAATTGGTTTTCTGGCTAAATTTTGAACTTTGTTGAATTGATGAAGTGTTTTACAGTATAAAAACACAATTTGGAACAATTTGGCCAAAATGATTGTTAATTCAAATACACACGAAACTGAAAAATATCACAATTTTTAAAAAATTGAATATATGGATTCAAGAAAAATAGTATTTTTTAATTAAAATTTGGACCAAGAATGACTATGAAACATATTTTCACTCTAAAATCAGAATTTAAAAGCAGTTGATACTATTTCTCGAAAAGCTAATTTGCCCCTTTGAAAATACATATGGGACGATATTCAATGAATTATTGTTCAAAAAGTGAAATTTTCAAAAAAAAATTTATTTACAGAAATTTATGCTTGTATATAGCAGAATCCCCTATTCCAATTTTAAAACGCTCACATAAAATGAAATGGGTCAATCATTATTCCAAAGAAGTAAAGATTCAGAAAATTTCATTTTCAATTTCTCATATTAATCGTATGAAAAAATTCCAATTTTTCAATTTTCCATATTTTACCTTCTTTTTGAACCTAGGATCATAAAAATTATGACCTAATTTCATTCTGATCATCAATTTGCTTATAAAGTGATATTTTAGCACTTAAAATCGAAATAATGTAAAGTACGAAAACGAATAAAAACAGTTTCTGAGAGCTTTCGTTTCAAAATTTCAACTTGTCATTCTCCTATTGAAAATTGGTTTTCTGGCTAAATTTTGAACTTTGTTGAATTGATGAAGTGTTTTACAGTATAAAAACACAATATGGCCAAAATGAAATTGTTAATTCAAATACCCACGAAACTGAAAAATTTCACGATTTTTAAAAAATTTAAAATATGATTTCAAGAAAAATAATTTTTTTTAATTAAAATTTGGACCAAGAATGACTATAAAACATATTTTCACTCTAAAATAAGAGTTTAAAGCAGTTGATACTATTTCTCGAAAAGCTATTTCCCCCTTTGAAAATTCATATGGGACGATGTTTAATGAAATATTGTTCAAAAAGTAAAATTTTCTAAATTTTTTCCTTTGCAGTAATTCAAGCTTATATATAGTAGAATTCCCAATTCCAATTTCATAAAACTCACAGAATATGAAGTTGGTCAAAAAAATTTCCAAACAAGTGCAGTTGCAAAAATTTTCATTTATTCATCCCATGTTAATCTTAAGGAAAAATTCAAATTTCTCAATTTTCAAAATTTTACAATCTTTTCCCACCCCGGGTTATAGAAATCATCACCCGAATTGATTTCCTTACTCAAATCGTCGTTAAAGTGACATTTTACATCGTAAAATCTGATTAATGCAAAAAAAGTTTGCATTTCCCATTAATAGTGAACTCCTATACGGAAAATTTCAAATTCCAAAAATTTCGAACCTACCGTTTGAACATAGGATCATAAAAGTTATCAACTGAATTCAGTCTGATTATCAATTTACTTATAAAGTGAAATTTAAGCACTCAAATTCGAAATAATGGAAAGTACGAAAATGAATAACATTAGTTTCTGAGCGCTTTTGTTTCAAAATTTCAACTTGTCTTTCTCCTATTAAAAATTGTTTTCTTGGCCAAATTTTGAACTTTGTGTAATTGATGAAGTGTTTTACAGTAAAAAAAAACACAATTTGGATCAATTTGACCGAAATGAAATTTTTCATTCAAATACACACTAAACTGAAAAATGTCACGATTTTTAAAAAATTGAATATCTGATTTCAAGAAGTATAGAATTTTTTTTAATTAAAATTTGTAACAAGTATGAGTATAAAACGTATTTTCAATCTAAAATCAGAATTTGAAAACAGTTGATACTACTTCTCGAAAAGCTAATTTCCCATATTGAAAACACATATGGGACGATGTTCAATGAATTAGTTTTGAAAAAGTAAAATTTTCTAAATTTTTTCCTTTGCAGAAATTCAAGCTTATGTATAGTGTAATCCCCAATTCCAATTTCTTAAAACTCACAAAATATGAAGTTTATCAAAAAATTGTCAGAAAAAAGGCAGTTTCAAAAATTTTCATTTTAAATTTTCCCCATGTTTATCGTATAAAAAAATTCAAATTTCTCAATTTTTGAAATTTTACAATCATTTTTAAACCAGGGTTATAGATATAGCCACAAAAATCAATTTTCACAGTCAAACAATCATAAAATTATATTTTACTTCTCAAAATCTTATTATTGCAAAAATATTTGCATTTACCTTTAAAAGTACTTTAGCCATATTAAACCCAAAGGAAATTTCAAATTCTCAATTTTCGAAATTTTACCTTCTCTTTGAACCTAGGATCATAAAAATTATGACCTAATTTCATTCTGATCATCAATTTGCTTATAAAGTGTTATTTTAGCACTTAAAATCGAAATAATGAAAAGTACGAAAACGAATAAAAACAGTTTCTGAGAGCTTTCGTTTCAAAATTTCAACGTGTCATTCTCCTATTGAAAATTGGTTTTCTGGCTAAATTTTGAACTTTGGTCAATTGATGAAGTGTTTTACAGTATAAAAACACAATATGGATTAATTTGGCCAAAATGAAATTGTTAATTCAAATACACACGAAACTGAAAAATTTCACGATTTTTAAAAAATTGAAAATATGATTTAAAAAAAAAAAAAAAAAAAAAAAAAAAAAAAAAAAAAAAAAATTTAACTAAAATTTGGATAAAGAATGACTATAAAACATATTTTCACTCTAAAATAAGAGTTTAAAGCAGTTGATACTATTTCTCGAAAAGCTAATTTCCCCCTTTGAAAATACAAATGGGTTCAATGAATTATTGTTCAAAAAGTAAAATTTTCTAAATTTTTTCCTTTGCATTAATTCAAGATTATATATAGTAGTATCCCTAATTCCAATTTCATAAAACTCACAAAATATGAAGTGGGTCAAAAAAATTTCCAAACATGTGCAGTTGCAAAAAATTTCATTTATTCACCCCATGAGGAAAAATTCAAATTTCTCAATTTTCGAAATTTTACAATCTTTTTCCACCCAGGGTTATAAAAATCATCATCCGAATTGATTTCCTTAGTCAAATCGTTATTAAAGTGACATTTTACTTCGTAAAATCTGATTAATGCAAAAAAAGTTTGCATTTCCCATTAATAGTGAACTAGAAATATTAATCCTATATGGAAAATTTCAAATTCCCAAATTTCAAAATTTAACCTTCCGTTTGAACCTAGGATCATAAAAATTATCACCTGAATTCAGTCTGATTATCAATTTATTTATAAAGTGGAATTTAAGCACACAAAATCGAAATAATGGAAAGTACGAAAACGAATAACAACAGTTTCTGAGCGCTTTCGTTTCAAAATTTCAACTTGTCATTCTCCTATTGAAAATTGGTTTTCTGGCTAAGTTTTGAATTTTTTTTAATTGATGAAGTTTTTTACAGTATAAAAAATTATCTGGATCAATTTGGTCAAAATGATATTGTTAATTCAAATACACACGAAACTGAAAAATTTCATGATTTTTAAAAAACTGAATATATGATTTCAAGAAAAATGGAATTCTTTTTTAATTAAAATTTGTACCAAGAATGACTATAAAACATATTTTCACTCTAAACTCAGAATTTGAAAGCAGTTGATACTATTTCTCGAAAAGCTAATTTCCCCCTTTGAAAATACATATGTTACGATGTTCAATGAATTATTGTTCAAAAAGTAAAATTTTTTACATTTTTTCCTTTGCAGTATTTCTAGCTTGTGTATTGTAGAATCCCCAATTCCAATTCTATAAAACTCACAAAATACAAAGTTGGTCAAAAAATGGTCCAAAAAAGTGCAGTTTCAAAAAATTTCATTTTCAATTTTCCCCGAGTTTCCCCTTAAGAAAAACTCCAAATTTTCCAATTTTCGACAATTTACAACCTTTTTCCCCCCAGGGAAATAAAAATCATCACCCGAATTGATTTCCTTAGTCAAATTGTCATTAAAGTGACATTTTACTTCGTAAAATCTGATGCATTAAGTTTGCATTTCCCATTAAAAGTGAACTAGCCATATTAATCCTATGGGCAAATTTCAAATAGCCATATTAATCCTATTGAAAAATTTCAAATTCTCAATTTTCCAAATTTAACCTTCCGCTTGAACCTAGTATCATAAAAATTATCACCTGAATTCAGTCTGATTATCAATTTGCTTATAAAGTAGAATTTAAGATCTCAAAATCGAAATAATGCAAAGTACGAAAACGAATTAAAACAGTTTCTGAGCGTTTCAAAATTTCATTTTGTTATTCTCCTATTAAAAATTGGTTTTCTGGCTAAATTTTGGACTTCGAGAGTTTTTGAATGGAAAATTCCATTTTTGTCAAAAGGGTTCAAATTGTGTTTTGGTTTTGAAAATCACTTCCTAAATTGAACTAAGCTCAAAATTTGGCAAGAAACCATTTTTTAATAGAAAAATGACAAGTAGAAATTTAGAAACGAAAGCACTCAGAAACTGTTTTTGAATTTTTTTTTTTTTTTTTCTCTTCTTTGCATCTCTTTCGATTATCAGTGCTAGAATATCATTTTATAAGCAAATTGATGATCAGAATGGCTTAGGGTGATGAATTTTATAATAATAAGCGCAAAAAGAAGGTTAAATTTTGAAAATTGAAAATTAGATATTTCCCCTAGAAACGTGGGTAATGGCTGTTTTTTTTTTGTTTTTTTTTTCTATAATTGGATTTTGAGTAGTAAAATATCATTAAGGTGACGTAACAGTCTCCGAAAAAATTTAAGTGCCTTATTTACATCCAACTTCAAAGTCCTATGCAATATTTAATTTTCAATATATATGCAAATCTTTTTCGCAGAATTTATTATTGAATATTTGTTAATATAGTAATTTTGTAAAAATAGTAAAAAAATTGAATAATTTAATTTTGTAAACATTTTTTTAGAGATAAATTTTTCAAATTTAAGAAATAGTCGTTTGCCTTAGTACACTTTATAAAGAAAATAATTTATAAATATTTATAAAAAATAACACCAATGTTAAGTAAATATTCTGAATTAATCTGCTGACTAATTTTTTAAGACTATGATGCTCTTGAAATTTATATAAAAAATTACTCATTTTGTATTCACTAAAAATAACTTTTTTTATAACAAATTTCATCTTAAATACACTTATATATGTATTTTACCTAATTGCTTGACTATATATATATATATATAGTAAATATTTTAGGTCTGCAATATATAGTGCTAAAATATCATTTTATAAGCAAATCAATTATCAGAATGGATTCAAGTGATGAATTTTATAATTCTATGCGTAAAACGAAGGTAAAATTTAGAGAATTAAAAATTTCAAATTTCCCATAGGATTAACATGGGTAATGTGTTTCTAATGCGAAATGTACTATTTTTTTATTTTATTTTTTGCAATAATTGTATTTTGTGTAGTGAAATGTCATTTTAAAAATTTTTGAAAAAATTACAAATTCATACCACGAGTTGGCATAATGGGAACATCATCTCTTGTATAACCCATTTGAAAAGTGCATGATGTATCTGAAAAGCCAGCATGCATTAAGTAGGTCAATACTGCAGTAAAAACGTTAGGAAAGCCTGACTAAAATAGACAAGATGAATGACCCGCACGTGATTCGAACACGCAACCTTCCGATCTGGAAATCAGACTCGCTACCATTGCGCAAACGAGCCGTATAAGATGCTATGATTTATTTCTAGATGTTATTAAAAGTTTTTCAGATTCTACCTAATTGCTTGAAAAACGTAAAAACGACTATTGCTTGTGCCAAGGAACCTTGAGTTTCCTACTTTAATTTTTTAAGTTAAAAAAAAAAACTTAAATTACAATATCTATGAACACATTCTAGGAAGAGCAGATTGAAGACTAAATCTTTCCCCATCTTACGATAAAAGTACTTGTTAAACTAGAAAATCTAGCGCATAGGGGATTCTGTAGTTAGAGAGGGTTTTAAAAATATCAGGAAATCGTTGTTAAAAGTAATTTGTTCTGTGATTCGAACATGCAACCTTCTGATCTGGAGTCAGACTATCTATCATTGTACCACAGAGAAATAAAAGAAACCTTAATCCACTTCAAACAAGCATTAAAATTGATAACTGCATTTCCACAACTTCTTTAAAGTGTGGGCAGGGCAAAAAGAACAAAATAATTAATTTATAGAGATTTAATCATAAATATAGAGGCTTTTTTACCGAAAAAACTTGATTATTTGTAGCATATTTAATTTTGTAAGGGAATATTCTTATCATACATAAAAACCAAATAATAATAGGGTACTTTTTCTTTTCTATAACCACGTTATTAAAATGTTTTGTTAGTTTCAGAATTTTAAAAGTGAACATGTTGAATCTTGCATAAACTATTTCATTTTAACACTGACAACCTAATTGTGACTATATACCATTAAAAAAATATACTATGAAAATAAAACGGTAAAGCAGAAATCTGGTTAATTAATATATTTTTAGAAATAAGTTTGAAAAATTGCCTTTGAAATGTATAGCAAAAAGGCTCTTAAAAATGTATGCGTCACCTCGCATTGATGCAGTCATTTATTCAGATATATTTTAGTTTCTTCCTCATAAAGGCAACAAACAAATGATTATTAATAAAATAATAAGAATTGATAATTTCAAAAATAGCAATCGAGTTTCTGATTTACCCAACTTTTTCTTTTACGTCTAAATGTTTGGAAAAAAAATTGCTTTCAAAAAATATATTCCGGCTACATAATTTTCCTTGATAAATATTCAAAATTTATACTTTGTTGTTTAAAGCACTTAATTAGATTCAATTGGAATAAAACCTGTGTCAGGAATAAAATCATCATTAATAAAACATTCGCAATTTTAAAATCAGTTCCTAAACTCAAGATTTAAAACATGCGTTTAATTCTCTGTGTCAACACAGTAAGCATTGTCAGGTGTTTAGCGGCTTCCATGATAGCAGCGTATCAGCCAATGGCGCACTTTCCTTCCCTTCAATGTTTTGAATCAATGTGCGGTATGCTTATATGCAACCCGCATCTATTTCGGACACGAAACCTACTGATATGGATTCAGACGCTCTACCATTGAGCCACCGAGCCATAAAAGAAGCCGTAACCCACTTCAAACAAGCATGAAAATAGTTAACTGCATTCCCACAACTTCTTTAAAGTGTGAGTAAAAAAGATTAGAAATATATTTTATGTGTTGATGAGAATAATAAAACATACGTTTATTGCTTTAAATTTAAAATTTTAAAAAATTACATGTATCATCAAGCTACATAATTCTAAGAGGCACAGTGGAAACAACAATCCTTACGTAACCCTTTCGTAAAAGTGTATGCATTATTTGAAAAACCAGCATACAGTGAAGACGGTCGTTACTGAAGTAAAAACGTTCGGAAAGCATGGTTCAAATTGACAAGAAGCTTCACCCGGACGTGATTCGAACACGCAACCTTCTGATCTTAAATCAGACGCGCTATTATTGCGCCACCGAGCCGTATAAAATGCCTTGATTCATTTCGAGATGTCATAAAAGGTTAACAGATTTCGATTAATTACTTGAAAAACGTGAAAAAAGACTATTGCTTGTGCCAAGGATCCTTGAGTTTCCTACTTTGTTTTTACAGTACTGAAAAAAAAACTTTAATTACACTATCTATGTACACAATCTAAGAAGAGCGGTTTAAAAACTTATTCTTTCCTCATCTCCAGGTAAAAGTACTTGTTAAACTTGAAAATCTAGCACATAGGAGGATTTCAGCTGTTAGGGTTTTAAAAGTATCAGGAAATCGTTGTTAAAAGTAACTTGTTCCATGACCAGGGCTTGATTCGAGCACGAAACCTTCTGATATGGAGTCAGACGCGCTACCGTTGCGCCACCGAACCATAAAAGAAGCCATATCCCACTTCAAACAAACATTAAAATAATTAACTGAATTCCCACAACTTCCTTAAAGCTTGAGTAAAAAGATTAAAAATATATTTTATGTGTTGTTGAAGTTAATAAAACATTCGTGTGAGTAATTTAATGAAGCCTAATAATGAAGTGAGTAATTTAGTGAGCTTTGAATTTAAAATTTAAAAAAATGACATGTATCATCAGTTTTGTAACACATAATAACCAGTATGTCTTTAACTCTGTTCCTTTCGGGGTTACAAATGGACCTTCTATCTTTCAAAAATTT
This sequence comes from Linyphia triangularis, assembly GCA_963978545.1. Classification (NCBI taxonomy): domain Eukaryota; kingdom Metazoa; phylum Arthropoda; class Arachnida; order Araneae; family Linyphiidae; genus Linyphia; species Linyphia triangularis. The sequence continues at coordinate 72,222,709 of OZ021726.1, forward strand.
ATACAAATAATGTTTAGAGAACTGTTAAACGAAAGAACTGTTGTTATTTTCATGGATGGTATTTTAATTCCCTCTATAACTGAAGCAGAAGGTATTTCTAAACTTGAAAGAGTTTTTAAAGTCGCATCGAGTTATGGACTTTAATTAAATTTTAAGAAGTGTAATTTCTTACAACGGAAGATAAATTTTCTTGTTCATAGCTTGAAGAAGGATTCTATTCGTCCCTCCACAGCTAAAACAAGCGTTATTATAAATTTTTCAGTACCTAAAAACACAAAAACACATTCAATCATTTTTAGGACTAACTGGCTATTTTCGTAAATTCATCAAGGATTATGCACTAATCGAAAGATCCTTGAGTGACCTGCTAAGAGATAAAGTTTGAGTGAATTTCATTTTGGTCAGAACCAAAAACAGGATTTTCTTGCCTTAAAGCAAGCCCTATCATCAAGCCCCACATGAACCTGTATTACACTTTTATCAACAGGGATTCCCTCTACAAGTACTCTGTGATGATAGTTCTAAGAGATTCGGCGCTATACTTTTCCAAAGCGATTCAGATAATAACATACATCCGATACATTTATGAGTCGAAAAACATCTCCCCAAGAAGAAAAATATTCTAGTTACGAGTTAAAAGTATTAGCTATTGTCGAAGCGCTGAAAAAATTCAGACATTACCTAATAGGAACTAAATTTCAAATCTATACAGATTGCCAAGCTTTTCAACAATGTCAAAACGAGACTTGCCACCTAAAATAGCAAGAAATGCTATTTTCTTAGAAGAATTTAACTACGAAATACTCCACAGGCCAGGTACACAAATGCGTCACGTAGATGTCCTCGGCCGTTATCCTTTAACCTGTGATGATTATGCAACACAACACAATGACACAGAAAATCAGGAAAGCACAAACAAAAGACGAATTCCCATCGAGTATCAAATAACTACTTGAACAATCGGCAACAACAGATTACATATTAGGAAATAAAGCTCTTTACAAATTGGTCGATGACCAAGAACTGTTGATAATACCATTTGATATGCAAAATCAAATAGTGCAACTCGAACATTCTAAAGATCATTTCGGTATAAACAAGACAAAAAATCTCGTTAAACAAACAATTTTATTTTCTTAACATACGAAAAGTAGTCGAAAATGTAATTTCAAATTGTGTACAATGCATACTATCATCTCAAAAATCTGGCAAACAAGAAGGGTTTTTACATCCCATTCCAAAAGGAGATTGTTTTTAAATGTATGTTGGCTTGTCTAATGACGAATGTTTCGGCGCATTATAGCCCTCGTGTTGCTGACGGCGCCAGATAATCTTAAACAACCAACCAAAAGGAGATAAGCCACTTGACACATTTCATATTGATTTCTTGGGTCCTCTTCCGTCGACTAATAAGAATTATAAACACATATTTACTGCTGTAGATGCATTCACAAAATTTATTTGGATTTACCCCGTCAAATCGATTTCAACTAATGATGCTCTTGAAAAATTAAAACAACAACAAAAAAACTTTTGGAAATCCAAGACGTATAATTTCTGATAAAGCTTCAGCATTTACATCGAAAGAGTTTCAAAAATATTACCAAGACGAAAATATCGAACATATCACCATTACAACAGGTGTTTACCGTAGTAATCTTCAAGCAGAGAAATTTTACGTGACATTAATCCCAGTCTTAACGAAGCTTTCTATTGAAGATCCTACCAAATGGTATAAACACGTATCCTCAGTTCCGAGAATCGTCAACAGTACTATTTCATTATCGACAAAATACACACCATTCGAATTATTAACGGGAATAAAAATGAAAAATAAAAATTATCTTCACATTAAAGAAACACTTCAACAGGGACACATACAAACCTCAATTCAAAACAAATCGTAAGTACGAGAATATGCTAAATCAAACATCCTAAAACTTCAAGAAAGTAGTAAACAACATTATGATAAACACCGAAAAGAAGCTAAATATATACAACGTAGGAGATAAAGTAGCAATAAAGCGAACGCAATTTGACGTAGGACTAAAATTAAGACACAGATTTTTGTATCCTTGTGAAGTAACAAAGGTAAGACCAACGACTGGTACGACGTTAAGAAGACAGGAAGGCATAACAGCCCGAACTTTACTTCAACTGTTGTTGATTTTATGAAGAGTTGGGAAGGAACATAAAAAACTTTTTGTGTTTTTTTAGGGACTTTTAAATCAACTAACTGTTGATTGTTACATTTTTTTTCTCTTCAAGTTCTAGTGATAGTCAAGAACATTTGATTTACATTTTTTCTTCAATTTTCATTAGTCAAGAACATTTGATTGACATTATTTTCTTCAATTTTCATTATAAACAAGAACATTTGAACATTGACATTTTTTTTAATGTCCTGATGTCACATAGAACATTTGAGAACTTTAAAATTTTGAACTTTTCATCTTTCAAAGTGCTGTGAAAAATCAAGAAGAAATTGTAAAATGTGTGTTATTTTTCTACTCTTTTCTTTCTTTTTGATTGATTGTCAGATTCCACTGCAAAATTTAGTTCGAGGTCGAACTATGGTCAGGATGGGCGAGTGTTGTATAACACTCTGTCAGTAAACAGCAGCGCCACCCCCAGCGACAGTGGCGCCACCGAGCCTTATATATGAGCAGCGCAGATGCCAAGAGCAGACTTCGGATTGGAGATTCGGACTCACTTCCTTGGCCGAAGGGACGATGGCTGGATTCCCCATTCTGAGCTTACTGCGGGGATCGGGGACCTCTTTGGATCTGAGAATTCACGCGAGATTCTTAATCAAGGCTTAAGAGCCTATTTTGTAACCCACTTATACGTTCATTAAAAGAACAATTCAAAGGCACACTGTCCACCTTCTATGACTTCAAACATCCTCCTAGACACACCTAGCCAAAACATAAATTTGATTGTTTGAAATTTGTTTCTTTATTCGTGATAAAAAAAAATTAACTTTTAGAAAACAATATACTAACATTAATTTATCAACTTTTTCTATATTAAAAGTTAATTCGTTTGAGTTGTATCTAGCCTCTTTCCGATAAATCTCGCATTTGAAAAAAGGATCCCAGAAATTGGCCGGGCTTGAACCCCAACTTGTCATGGTCAGGCCCTGGCCATATCCTCTTATGTGTTCCATGTACTCTAGTTTATTTCGAGCATCTGCTTAGCCTGCTCTCCAGCCCTACTGGTTTTTTGCTCAGGCGAAGCGCCCTTAGATGAAGTAGTAATGGCCAACCCCTCAGGCAAGCACTACAGAATTTATTTATGATCTAAGATCTAAGTGACTTTCTCTTTTCCATTAGCCAGCGCTGGGAGCAGTGCTTAAAATACCGGAGGGATCAAGGGCTAAAGGAAGACCGCCGACTAGGTGGCTGGATGATATTGAAAAAGATTCAAAACTTTGAAGATCAAAAATCAGAGAGAAGTTACGGATAGAAGAGGCTGGAAGGAGCTCGTGGTTGAGGAAGCTGTGGTCTGTAACAGATTGCTGTGCTTACAAAGAAGTGATATCGGTATTGGATTTTTGAACCTAATGCAATACTTTCGATCTCCAACATTACATATTGGGTAAGTGAAAGGTTGGTAAAGTGAAGTGAGTATTGGGTAAGTGAAGTGGGTTATTTAACTTTACTGGTTTTAATTACAAAATCGATAAATAAATTTTAGTAAAATCAAAGGTCCTGGCCAAAGTTGGCAGGTATAGTATTACTATAACTACTTCCCCTATCCCTATATATGGCAGAACGAACACTAAAGTAAGCGTTTGTGATATTTCATATATATACTAGCTATATACTAATTTCTTTCATTTAAAAATTAATTTCTAAATAATGAACGGAAAAAAACAGTAAATAGGTTTGTATTATACAGCGTGTCCCCGTATAACCTGGCCGACCTTTATTATCAACACCGTTGGGCCTAGATGCATAGCCCCAGTTGAAGAAATGTTTTAAATCGTTAAAATATTTTAACTGAATAGTTTTTAAGTTAGCAAAGGGGTTGGTATAAAAATTACGGATTGTACATTTTTATACGGTCCCCAGTTATCCCAACTCATATTTAGACAAATGTTGCCCGTAAAAAAAAAATTCCAATAAAAAAAATTGAAATTTGTTTTACCAATAGCCACGGTGTTATTGGAGTTTAAAGTTTTCACGCTATTTGGGGGGCCCGTACATAAATCGAAATGAGGAAATATCGTCTTATCGGAATAACAACGAGCTTCTAGACTAGGTTTAACTATGGCAAAGAAGTTGTTGTTCATCGCCTAAAACATTATAATTTTTTAATAGAAACTGCTTTAAAAAAAAAAAAAAAAAAAAAAAAAAAAAATTTACAACACATAATAAACAGCAAACAAACTTATAAACAATTTTAATTAAGTAATTTTAAATAATAACATAATCAGAAAGCATCGCTTTTTGTTAACACAAATAAAAGGTAATAGAAATGAACAAAGTGAAACGGATAAATAACCTCTTTCTTAATTACATATGCTCGAAATGTTTTCTTTTGACTAAAATACCTAAGCGCACACGTGATTCAAATTCATCTTCAAAATTTGTCAGCATTACAAGCGTAATACACCTGGCAGAGGATAAAATTCAATTCTGCAAATCTAATAGACTCGTAGATTTTTTTTTTCATAGACCTGGCTTTTCAAAAATCCCCAAAGAAAGAAATCTAAAGGATTTAGATCTGGTGATCAAGGAGACGATTCTACCGGACCACAATAGCCTATAAAGTTGTCTTGAAACATGTTGTGTATTTGTTCGGTAGGAAGCTGCTTGTGGGTGGTGCATCATCCTGTTGAAACCACGTCTTTTTAAGGTTTTCTAACACGACATATTCATCCAGAAAGTCAGATAAAGGTCCCTGTAACAGGTTCGCATACTTTTTACCTGTTAATGTATCAGTAAAAGAGAAAGGTCCTACTAACGCTCCCTTCCATATGCCACACCAAACGTTAACATCGCACTTGATGCTTGTTTGGTCGGATTACATGGGGATTTTGCAGGGACCAAAAGTGTGTGTTTTGCCTATTTACTACCCCAGTTCTTGAAAACTTACAACTATGAATCCAATTCTAGCTTGTTCATGAAGAAATTGCAGGAATAAAACCTTCTATTTTCATCCCCCGGCAAAAACTCTTGCACCAATCTAGGGCGATAAGGATGTGCACCGTGTCGATTTAAGACTCTCCTCGTATGGGTATTTGAGTATCCACATGCTTCACTAATGTCCTTAACACTGAATAAAGGAAAGAAACAGCATAGCCCAAAATACCACTCTATAATTTTCAGATCGCGGACGTCTTCTTATGCTACCCGTTTCTCGCAAACGCTTTACAACATTTAAAAACTTGGAAATTTTTGCAAATTTACCACTGGATATTAAGCATTTGGAAATTTAATTGCATATTGTCTCGCAGCTTCTCGCCTATTTCGATTACATAGCAACCATTACAGAATAATTTTCCAAACGCAATTGCTTTTTCTCTGTATTTCATTTTGTGTATATCCCCTTAAAATATGTTAATGACCACGGGTGTAAAGTGGTATAAGTCACTAAATTCCATTTTTCATATCTCCATGAATATTGGTCGTACAAATTTCGATTTTTTTTTTTAAATGTTTTTTCATGGGCAACATTTTCCTAAATATGAGTTGAGGGAACTGGGGACCATATAAAATTTACAATCCGTAATTTTTATACCAACCCCTTTCCTAACTTAAAAACTATTCAGTAAAAATATTTTAACACTTTAAAACATTTCTTCAATTGGGACTATGCATCTAAGACCAACGGTGTCAAAAATAAAGGTTGGCCAGGTTATACGGGGACACGCTGTATATTGTTAACATTATCCACTGGTTGCAAGACATAAAATGTAAGTTTTCCGATACAAATGAAAAAAATTCTAAGTTATCAATATAATTTGGATTAAAATACTAATCATAATTAAGAAATTAATTCAATACGAAATTAGTCAAGACAAAAATCGTGCTTTCATCAACTTCTTACAAATAATAATAGTCTTTTTGGAGCAACTGGATTATTGTAGTGATTAACGTGTGAAGCTTAAAGTTTCCACCCAATCCCCAGCCATTTCAAAAAATTTTAAATATTCATTTTCGGCCATTTCAAATTTTTAAAAAATTAAATAAAATAATTAAGTAAAATTCAAATAAAATATGATATCTTCCTCGATGTCTCAAATAACTCGAAAATCTTCACACAAAATCAAATCATGGCAAAATATGACACCATCTACAGAAGAAAGCGAAACCAAAGGTAAATATCCACCTCGATGGCGCCCCAAAAGTCATCCGATCGGGAGCCTACGTATAAAATTGACAGGTAACACGCCCCCTTTCCCTGGCTCCCTGGTTACCCTCCTTCACAGGTGTACTCCAAGGCCACGCGTCATTGTACACTAAAGCCACTATATTTTAGCTGTACAACAAAGTCACGTACGCCAATACCACGACACCATCCGGGTTATCTGCACTGGTGACCTTTTGTGGAGTCGTAAGAGGGTATTGGGCACACACTCCCACCTACCCCTCAGATTTAATAAAAAGATCCAAAATAAAGAATTGCCAAAAGGTATTATTTAAAAATTAGGAATTTAAAAAATATTATATAGAAGCTTTATTTCAATGTGTTTGGGTGCAAATTAATCCAACGAATAACAAAATCCTGCTTAAAAATTAATTTTATTATGTTTAAAAAATATTTCATTTTTAAAAATACTTTTAATTTTTCGGTTGCATTCCCATAACGTTGCATCTCGTAATGGGCTGTAGTTGGTCTCTTTATCCTCACTCATTATGTAGTTTTTTCCATCCCCACTCATCGGGATTGGTAATATTGGGTGTTCATAGCTTTCCAATAAAGACATTGTAAATGAACGCAGAGAAGATGATGAACAACAGCATCTTCTGTAGGTAGCAGTCTTGAAATATTAAATTCACTTTTGGCAGTTGCGATTTTTTTCAAGTAGAGTTTACATCATAGTTGGTTCATATTCTCAGTCTTTGGATTTCCTCCGTGCAATGATTCCAATGCTTTGGTACCAATATCTGTGAGTTCTTTTCTGTTAACATTTTCTGATCCAAACAGGATTGAACTTATAGTGATCTGGGTCTTGAAGCTTGCATCAAAGCCTGTCCAATGAAAATTTTCTTTGAATCACATGTTTTTAGTACCAATGATGATATCTAAAAAGTGCTGCAAAACAGGTGGCAAGAGCTTTTTATTTTCCTCTACAGATGGAATTTATTATGACGAGAGATAGTACTCCATTGAAGTTAAAAATAGTTTGATATCTATTTTGATCAGTTTTGCTGCTGCTTCAATTAGACGATCATTTTCAAATTCAGGGTCTTCTAATTTCTTTTGTTTTTGGTAATCCAAGAGAATAATAGCCATTGTTTGACCCATAATTACCATGTTAGGCATCCCACCTTTTTTAGAAACGACGATGTTACCAAAAAAATATTCTTTAAGCTATTGCAGAATGTGATGATGACTATATGGTTCATTATCAATTGGTAGGAAGTTTTTCATTTTATTTGCCAGCTGCTTGACAGAAACCGGCTCATCATTTCCTTCAAAAACCAACTACATACTTTAAGAAAAAGCATCATGTTTTTTCTTCTCTGTAGGTTGTGCAAGAGGCGTGCAGCGTAATTTGTCATAGGAATCATTCATTGGCTGACCATAAATCATTTCTGGAGTTACATGCCTTCATAACTGAATTCTGAAACATTATCGTAAGAACCTGAACAACGCCAAATTTAACCAGTTTCTCACTATCGGTAATAAAGCGACCACAAACAAATAGTGTTCTTTAAATGTAAATTTTAGTAAATCCGACATTAATATTCTACTGCTGCTTTATAGTGCTTCCATTCTGAGTATACAATTTCAACTTAGTATCACTCAGGATATTAATGGGATTTGTATACAGACAACGGCATTCGACATGGACATTCATTGGGAAATCAGGAAATGCTTCAAGTAACTCATGCATATTGTTTTTTTGAATTTTTACTTGCACTAATGATACCTTATATATACCTTTAGCAGACTGTTGAGTATTATATTATATGTAATGTCAGCTGTAACATATACCACAAAAGAGCAGAACCTAATGGAAATATATGTTCATTTCTTAAGTGTAACCTTGAGCAAAGAGGGAGAATAAAATGAGAATTTGAGATTAACAGAAGCTTGTTTTGTGAAGTTCTGTTCTTTTGTTCATAAAATACATCTAAAAGCATGATATTAGATGCCGAGTCTACTAAATTAATTGAGAAGTAAAACATAAAATGGTCCATCGCCAGGAGATTAACTGGTTAAATGAGTGAAAATTGGGGGTTCTTTTTTAATTCTTTCGAGAGAGCGTTTATGACAAAATGTGTGCCTGATAAATTTAAAGAGGAAATTTTGTTATTATTACTTGGAGGTAGAGCTAATAATCAGTGCTAGAAGTGTGGGTAGAGGCAGGGTGACGCGTCCCCCCCCCCACTTTTCAAGAAAATACCCATGCACCTCCCCACTTCTAAAACCATTGAGATTTATCCCCCCACTTGCAAAAACACTCAACCCACCTAAAAACTACTAATGAAATGACAGTAACCTTTAAATGTAGTGACACTGAGGAAAAGTGATTTATTTTTTCATTTCAAAACTTTAAAACTATTTAAAGTATAGCTATATACTAATTCAAAAATGTATTGTACTACTTTGTATAAAGATATAAGTACTTTTACTAACAAATACAGTTACACTTGGTCAACTTTTAACTCTGGAGAAACTTTCTTTTAAGTTAAATTTCTATTCTTGTGTCATATAAAAACAAGCTATTCTTTAAAAAAATATATATATAATTCTCTATAATTTAATTTCATGAAAGTATGCACATTTATAAGTATTATTTAAATCTAAATAAACAGTTATGTATTTAATATTGAATCATTACCTAACTTTATATCTTACTTCCAAGTAAACTAAGTCGACGAATATTCATTAAAATAACAATAAATTTTGGACCCTCAATTAATGTTAATGTTAGGAAGCATAAATTATTTTTTTATTAGTTAATATTTTTATTATAAGTTACGAAATTATAAAATTTATCATTGAAGATGGGAGAAGGGGGTGAGGGTAGGTGCACTTGGCATCAAATTTTGGACGTCCCCCCCCCCCCCCCCCCACACACACACTTTTTTTTTCACTACTTCTACCACTGCTAATAATATTCTAACGTATATTTTTGATGACGAGTTTAATGACTATTCCAAAATTAAATGAATTGTTTTGAGAGAATATGAGCCTACTCCACAAATATGTCTAGATAATTTTAAAAAGGCTCAGAAATACAGTAATGAAACTTATACCCAGTTCACAAGTCGTATGATAAATAGTTTTAATTATTATTTAAAACTAAGAAATGTTGAAGATTTTACAGGACTAAAAGAATTAATGATAGCAGATAAAATATTTCCAACATTAGATAAAGACACTGCAACTTATATTAGCATTAAACAAGGCAGTTCTTTTTTATCCCCATTAAATCTCGGTCAGGAACTAGACTTATATGCTTCGTCTAAGGGTAGAAACCCATCTGATACTTCTATTCATAAGTATCGTAAATATACTTCTAATAAAGTATTGCTCGCGGATGTTAAAAATAAAAAATGCAGTTACTGTGATAACCATTTGCATGAAATTTATAAATGTGAGAGATTTTTGAGTTTAAATGTAAAGGAACGGGTTGAATTTGTTAAATAGAGTAAACTTTGATTTAGGTGATTAAAACCGCATTTAATTGAAAAAAAAATCTAATATTCTTGCAAAATGTGTCTAAAAAACCATAATTCATTGTTATACATACATACAGAGAGGGAGTGGGAATCTACTGCGTTTAATGCAGTCGCCATAAATGAAACTCAAGGGGTTCCTTCTTCAAGTGCTAGAGATTTATTAACTAATGCAGCTGAGTTTTTACTCACGGATTCAAGGAGTGGTAATCTTTTTGTGGGAACGAATTATAATAATTCGCAACAAACGGTCTTATTGAGTACAGTTATGTGTTGGTTGCAGGATTGCAATGGAGATTTGCATTTAGCAAGAGGAATTTTAGATAATGGGTCTCAATGTAATTTTTTTACTAGAGAATTTGCTGATAAATTGCATTTAAAGAGAAAGAAAAGAGATATTGAGGTATCAGGTTTAAACGAGACTTGTTCTCAAATTAAATACAGTGTAACAACGCGATTAATTAATCAGTCTAAAACTTTTGAACATGATTTAACTTTTCTAATTGTCCCAAAGATTATGAGTTGTACTCCAAATAGGCCAATTAAAATGAATAAAATAGAGTTACCTTATTTAGAATTGGCGGATGAATATTATAATGTTCCTGGGAGAGTGGATGTGTTAATTTCATTGGAGATTTACTCTCTCTAATTAGACCAGAACAAATTAGAATACCATATACAAATTTAATTCTGCAAAATTTCGTGTTTGGGTATATAGTGGCAGGAAGTGTTTGTAAGTCCAATAAAAGTAAGGTACATTGTGCTTTAATTAAAGAACATGTAAATTTAGATGAAACATAACAAAAGTTCTGGGAAATGGAAAAAGTCAAGCAGACAATTTCTAAAAATAAGGAAACTCAGATATGTGATAAACATTACGAGAAAACTCACTTACAAAGGGATGCAGAGGGAAGGTACGAAGTTACAATGCCTTTAAAGGAAGATCGGACTGTGCTAAGTAAATCCAGAGATATAGCGATTCAACGACTAAACTCATTGTGGAACCACTTAAAAAAAGACCCTGAATATTTAAAACTTTCTGAGTGAATATGAGAAATTGGGGCATATGCGGGAAATTAAAGATAAAGATGAATCACTAGGAACGTATTACATCCCACATGTAGGAGTACATCATCTTGGTCATATCTCCACACCGCTTCGTGTTTGTTGGGATGCGTCACTCAAGTAAACATAATTAGCTGTTTGAATTGCGCATGCATACAACGTCGCATCTCTAAAGCATGCGTCATTCCTCTCAAAGGAACCGATGGTGAGTCCTCCTCCCTCTTCCACTAAGGCAAGGCAGTGAAGCGTTGTTCAAGTGGTCTGGCCATCTGGTAAACATCCATGACATGCGTCACAGCAAGCAAGCAATGGAACTTCCTCTCTTTGCAATATAATGGTGGAATGATACAAGAGGACTTGTTCACCATAATGACCAAATTCAGACAATACGTGTACGCATTTACGGGGAATATAGAAAAGATATATAGAGCTATAAAAATACATCCTGAGCAAACACAACTTCTAAGAATCATTTGGAAGGATTAACTTAAAGGTGATATAAAAACCTTTGAGCTCACCACAGTTAGTTACGGAACAGTGTCAGCACCGTATTTACCACAAAAAACGTTACATCAACTATCAAAAGATGAGGGGAAACAATATCCTCTCGCAGGGCCGGTGCTAATAAATGATTTTTACATGGATGATGTTTTGGAGAGATCTGATGATATAAACCATGCGAAAGAAATCCGGTACCAACTAACTGAGATTCTACTCAATTGTGGCATGCACTTACACAAGTGGTGTGCTAATTTTCAACTAGAAAACAATAACACTGAAGAGTACACATTTGATGACTCGGGAGTTACTAAAACTCTTAGTGTCTTCTGGATGCCCAAGAAAGATAAGCTGGCCTTCCAAGTAAGTCTAAAAAAGAAGACCATTTTCACAAAGAGGACTGTGTTATCTGTCATTGCTCGACTTTTCGACCCTCTAGGTCTGTGTGGACCTATTATTACAAAAGCAAAGGTGTTTCTTCAAAGACTCTGGATACTAAAAATATCATGGAGTGACCATCTACCAGAAAAAGAGGAAGGGCAGTGGCCAAGTTTCCTCGACGCTCTTCCGGCCATCAACAACATCCAGGTGGACCGCTGCATCGTCGTGGAAAGAGCTACTTCAGTGGAGATACATGGGTTTGCTGATGCGTCAGAGAGTGCTTTTGGTTGTGTTGTGTATCGTCGGTCCAAAATAACGAGTGATATGAAAGTAAAATTAGTTGCAAGTAAGTCACGAGTGGCTCCAGTCAAACGCCAAACGATCCCACGTTTAGAGCTGTGTGCAGCAGTACTGCTGGCACAGCTATCGAATCGTGTTAAATCGTCTCTTCAGTGTTTTGTTGATAAAATATATTTGTGGAGGGACTCCACAATTGTGCTTGCGTGGATAAATCAAGAATCTTTGCATGTGAAAACATTTGTGGGTAACAGAGTAAATAAAATTCAAAACCTTACAAATGGGAAAGATTGGAGGTATGTGTCTTCAGAGTTGAATGCTGCTATTATTCTATCACGAGGTATGGATGCCAAGCAACTCATGGAGAATAACATGTGGTTTCATGGACCAGCATTTCTCCATGAAACAGAAGTTCTATACGACAGTGAGGTGTTACTTTCCTCATCACTTCCAAATGAATATTGTTGTGAGTTTAAAAAGAGTGATGACAGAAAGGATAAACACACAGTTTTATCTACAGCGTTTCCCCTTATAACCTGCCCGACCTTTATTTTCGACACCGTTGGTCCAGGATGCATAGTCCCAATTGAAGAAATGTTTTAAATCGTTAAAATATTTTTACTGAATAGTTTTTAAGTTAGAAAAGGGGTTGGTATAAAAATTTCGGATTGTAAATTTTAATATGGTCCCCAGTTCCCCAAACTCATATTTAGAAAAATGTTGCCCATGAAAATACATTTCAAACAAAAAAAAATTGAAATTTGAACGACCAATATTCATGGAGATATGAAAAATGGAATTTAGTGACTTATACCACTTTACACCCGTGGTCATTAACATATTTTAAGGGCATGTACACAAAATGAAATACAGAGAAAAAGGAATTGCTTTCGGAAAATTATTCTGTAATCAAATGCATGAATACGATCTATCAATGTCTATAGTGAATTGAGGATGCTGAACTCGTTTGCAAGAGATAATAGGTGCCAAACTCCCTAAAACTAACAAAAATCTTTCGACCACGTAGGATAAAAAAAATAAAAAATTAAATCTGTCGAGGCCGAACAAATTCACACTCTTGTGTTGTGCAGGGGTCGCATTCGCCCTAAAATTCCTATAATTCCTTAAATTTTCGTTTCTCCCTAATTTTACTTAAATTTTTCGTCTATCCCTAAAATTTTAGAAATAACAAAAAAAAAATTCCGTTAGTGGTCAAAAAAAAAAAAAAAAAAAAAAAAAAAAAAGGAATAAAAAATCCCGACCCTTATGTGTAAATTAGCATGTAGTAGTCTGGGATTTGCAGGTTCCTATGCAAATTTTAGTGGCAGATTATTGATTGGTAGGTAGAAAACCAATAATGTATGTTCATCACTTCAGAATACAAGTAGGTCATACTAATACCAGATGTATTTAGCTATTTCGTCAATCTTCGTTGTTAAAATGTACACTGCGGAACAGTAAGCAGAAATGCTATTTCTGTACGGCCAATGTAATCGAAATGGGAGAGAATCTGCAAGACCAATATACAATTAAATTATTTCCAAATGTCATACATCCATCTAAAGCTACGATTTAAAAATATTGTAAAGCGTTTGCGAGAAACAGGCAGCATAGGGAGACGTCCTCGATCCGGAAATACAAGAGTGGTTGTCTCCAGTGCTAGAAGTGTGGGTAGACGCGGGGTGACGCGTCCCCCCACTTGTCCAGAAAATACCCATGCGTCTCCCCACTTCTAAAACCACTGAAATCCATCCCCCCCACTTCTAAAACTACCGAAATCTATTCCCCCAATTTTAAAAAACATTCAATCCGTCTAAAAACTAAAAGGGAAGGGGGGGGGGGGGAATAGAATTAACCATTTTCATTACTTCTGCTTTCTTCTTTTTCTGGCTGTTTGTTATTTTTTATACTTTCATTTTTGTTTTGTTTAAAGCAGATTCAGTAAATTTTTCTTGGAAATGCGCGGCGAGTTTCGGCGCCCGTTGTCTGGGATTATTGAGAAGTGGATAGAAAAAGACATATTAATTGCACTATCATTTCCTGTTTTGTCCTCGACCATTTACTTTAAAATGTTTTGCGTTTTGTTGATTATTAGTAGAAAGCCGTGTATTCCTCCAACTTAACCATTAACTCTTATAGTCCAGGGAATAGAGACATTTTGCCTTGCAAAAGGTTATGTAGTTCTGATTTTTTAATATGTTATAAAGGTTGGTCTCATGGTTTATAAACCAAGTTTTCGACCTCCTAACCCTTGTGCGTTCTCCATGTTGCACCAAAAACTGAGCCGTTTTTCAGTTTATACATCATAGCTCTTTGCCAATGCATCTTAGAAACACACATTATATTCAAAAGTTGTAGAGTATTAAATTATCTACAACTTTTGTATACTATGTTTTTTTGTAGACCTATTATGTAAATAGTTATGTTGCATCAAAGACAAAACTTTTTCGTAAAAATGCTACTTTTTTAAGATTTGTGTCAAGTTTTTTCATTATATCTTCATAATGGTACATTTTAGAGAAAAAGTTTGTGAATAAAAGTTGCAGAGCAATAAATTTCGTACAAGTTTTCAATATAAACTTATTTTCTAGGACTAATAACAAAGGAGTTACTCTGCTTTGTGTATTTTCCGTGGTGCACCACAAAAAATACGTTTTTCAGTTTATAGATCATAACTATTTCGCAATGCATTTTAAAAACAAACATTAAGTTTAAAAGCTGTAGAATATTAAATTTTCTACAACTTTTGTGAACAATTTGCTTTTGTAAAGCTATTATGTAAAGAGTTACGTCGTATCAAAGTAAAAACTTTTTCGTAAAAATGCTGCTTTTTTATTTTTTTGCCGAGTTGTTCAATTATATCTTCATAACAATAAGTCGTAGGGAAAAATATATTTAACAAAAAATGTAGATCTATAAATTTGCTCTAAGTTTTATACAAAAAGTTACTATCTAGGACTAATAACTAAGGATCTACTCTTCTTTGAAGGTTTACGAGATGATAACCTATAATATATTATGTATAGGTAGGGGTTTAAAAATAGCTTCTTACTGCATAGTCTGACAATTTTAATAAAAAAAAAAAAAAGCAATATTTACATAATACTAATGATAATGTAAAATAAAAAGTGGAAATATATTAAATAATGTATATATCTATATACAATATCGGTAATATCAATTTACCATTTTCGCCATGGTGCAACAAAAACCTTCTGAATTCTGAAATTTTGAATTTTTTTCAGTATACCGATCATATCCTTTTTCCATTGCATTTTATAGGGGAAAAAAAATTATATTTTAGGTTGTAGAGTATTAAATTTTCTACCACTAATGTATGTTCAAAATTTGTTTTGTAGAACTATTTTATGAAAAAAAAATTGTATGAAAAGCATCAAAGCAAAAACTATTTAGTAAAAATACCATTTTAAGATTCTTGTCGAGTTTTTAGATGATATCCATAAAAGTATATCATAAAAATTGTAGAACCCTAAATTTGCTAATTTTTATATACAAAGTTATTTTATAGGACTGATAACAAAAGAGCTAATGGTAAGATCTAATATTCAAAACAGTTTCTTACTGCAAAGCCTGACAAGTTTAATAAAAAATAAAACAATATAAGTATTAAAATAATAGTATTATAAATCAAAAAATATAAATATTATAAAAATGTATATATATATATAATAATAGTAATATCAATAAAACGTACAATTTAGAAAACTTATAAATTCTTAAATTTAGTTTCGTTTAGCCACGAAGGCTGGGCTAGTTCCTCCGCTACTTCTTGAATTAAGAGTTCTGTTGGGTCGTCTTCATCGTTGTCATCAATTATGATGTCCGCTGTATTGTCACAGGTTTGTCCATGACAGTTTTTACATATTATGGAGCACTTGAGACCGGCCTTTCTACAACCGCAGGCCTTAGTGCATCCTATATTGCGCTGGCAGAAAATGTAGGTCAGAATTGATTGAGGAGCTGAATCCCTGGTGGTTGTAATAGAAAGAAGTCCTTTACTATCCATCTTCCATCCACAGACCAGAGGATTTTTCAAATGGCTCATCCATGTCTTTACTTGATGGTATGTGCGAAAGACATGGTGCGTAGCAGCTTCTTGGGTCGGAGGTAGCTTTGACAGATTTAACTTGCTCCCAGTTATTGATTTGGAAAATTGCTTATAACTCAGAGCATTTCAAGTTGTTGCCCTGTGACCATCAAAGAAAGCAACAAGAATGCTTGATACTGCTTCGGTGATGCTTGAAACACTGACATTAGGATCTAGGAAGATCTTTGCAAATTCCTGTAATATTGGATATGATGAAGCAGCCAACATTACAACGCATGTATTCCAATATTAAGTAACTGCAATGAGTGGTTGATATTCTGTCGGGATGGTTAGTGGTGGGGAGGTTTGAGAAGGGTTTTTTGGTTCTTCTAATCTTCTACCCTGAATTCGGCAGTGGCAAATCTCAATCAACAGTATATGGTGTTTTCGCGGAAACTGTGTTCTTAAAAGAATTCCTTTACATGTCACTAATGCCACCCGACTTGTGACTTTTCTATTCTATCTCAAAAGATCTGTACCCCACGTAGTTTAGAATCAGCCACTTGAATGCAGTCTATTTCTCATTTTTATTTCCGAATGCAGAAATTTTTGGTGCATCACGGTAAAATGGTAAATTTTATATTACTATTATTATCCATAGATATATACATTATTTAATATATTTCCACTTTTTATTTTACATAATCATTAGTATTATATATATATTGTTTTAATTTTTTATTAAAATTGTCAGACTATGCAGTAAGAAGCTATTTTTAAACCCCTACCTATACATAAAATATTATAGGTTATCATCTCGTAAACCTTCAAAGAAGAGTAGCTCCTTAGTTATTAGTCCTAGATAGTAACTTTTTTGTATAAAACTTAGAGTAAATTTATAGATCTACAACTTTTGTATAATATATTTTTCCCTACGACTTATTGTTATGAAGATATAATTGAAAAACTCGTCAAAAATCTTAAAAAAGCAGCATTTTTACGAAAAAGTGTTTACTTTGATGCTACGTAACTCTTTACATAATAGCTTTACAAAATCAAATTGTTCACAAAAGTTGTAGAAATTTAATATTCTACAACTTTTAAACTTAATGTTTGTTTTTAAAATGCATTGCGAAAGAGTTATGATCTATAAACTGAAAAACGTATTTTTTGTGGTGCACCACGGAAAATACACAAAGCAGAGTAACTCCTTTGTTATTAGTCCTAGAAAATAAGTTTATATAAAAAAACTTGTAGGAAATTTATTGCTCTACAACTTTTATTCTCAAACTTTTTCTCTAAAACGTACCATTATGAAGATATAACCAAAAAACTTGACACAAATCTTAAAAAAGTAGCATTTTTACGAAAAAGTTTTGACTTTGATGCAACATAACTATTTACATAATAGGTCTACAAAAAAACATAGTATACAAAAGTTGTAGATAATTTAATACTCTACAACTTTTGAATATAATGTGTGTTTCTAAGATGCATTGGCAAAGAGCTATGATGTATAAACTGAAAAACGGCTCAGTTTTTGGTGCACCATGGAGAACGCACAAGAGTTAGGAGGTCGAAAACTTGGTTTATAAACCATGAGACCAACCTTTATAACATATTAAAAAATCAGAACTACATAACCTTTTGCAAGATAAGACCCCTTTTTCAGTCTGTATTCCCCGGACTATTACTTCTTATTCTAAACGGCATTTGTATTCGTAATCCATCTATTACCAAACAAAATGAGATTGATATATTTGGCTTCAAAACTGTAAGAAAAATGACTCTGATACACTACAGAACGTTGAGGAAGGAGCAGTGGAAAATGTGCAAGTGCATTAAGTTGAAGAGACCACGTGGAGAGAGAATCTAGCACTTGGTAGCAACAGTAAGCAAAAACGCACTGCAGTAATGATTATCCAAAGTATTGAACACAAAATGGTACTCACCTTTAGAAATACAACAAGTATCCATGGCTTACTTGTGAAGAACAAAAACTTGGATGCAACACATACAAAAGGCTGCTAAAATGCTTGGAACCAGAAAAAAAACAAGGTTTGAAACTTTCTAACGAATGGGTAGGGTGTAACATTTTGCCACAGGAAGACAAGGAATTTAACTAACGAGAATCCTTAAGAGATTTTTAAACACAAAACCAGTAAAACTCATAAATGTACAGGAAAAATTATCCATGAAGCCAAACGAGAAAGCTGAAAAATGCAAACATTTCCTTTAAGAAGGTAAAAATCATTTTGCAATTTTTTTACTTGCAATTTTTGAATGCACGATACAATACTTGTATATACTATCAATGCCAAAATTGTTTAAACAAATTCATCTTATCACTGTCTTCCGAGTCATGTAATTCAAAATTATATAATTTTTTTTATTTATTCCCGCCTATATTTTTCAGTTTTTATCACTAATTTTGTTTAAATAGTTCTTTGAACATTAAGCAATACTGGGCATGAGATATTAGATAGTATTAAAATTAATTAAGCACAGATTTTCTTCTTAACCCTTTGCACTCCAGGCCTTTTTCGAGCGGAGGAATCAGCAACTCGAGACATTTTAGGTTCGGCTGGTGTTTATGGATTTGCTTCATAGAAACTAAACACAGTCATTGGCCTTGCATCGAATTTCCGCATCACACCTAATGGTCCTCTCGTGGTTTGGCATCCACGGTCCATCCGTGGTTTGGCATCGTGTGGCGCCTGAGAGGCGCCACTGGAGTGCAAAGGGTTAAAAAATATACCAAGCATGTAGGGAAATACGAAATGTAATGACACTGAGAAAAAGTTTTAAGTCACTGAAGAAAAAAAAAACTATGTCATAGTGTTATAAAAATGTATTATACTACTTTGTTCAATGATATAGGTATTTTCACTTGGTCAAATTTTAACTTTGGAGGAACTAGAAAAAAATATAACGACAAAGTATTTAAAAAAAAAAATTAGAATTCCTTATTAATTTAATTTTATGAAAGTATGCTTATTTAGAGGCAATATTTAAATCTAAATAAACAGTTATGTATATAATGTTGAATTATTACTTCACTTCATCTCTTATTTCCTAGTAAAAAAAATAAGTCGCAGAATATTCATTATAATAACAATAAATTTTGGACCCTTGTTCGTGTTGAAAATTGTTTCTTTTCTACTAGTTAATTGTTATTTATTTAATTGTTATAAATTTACTGTTATTAGAAACGAAATTATAAAATTTATAGTTGAGAGAGTGCACTTGTCGTCAACTTTGGCCGTCCCCCCCACCTTTTTTCCCCCACTTCTACCACTGGTTGTCTATGACGAAGAAATTTTGGGCCATGCTCTTGCTTTCCCTCAGTCTAGTGTCAGGGACATTAGTGAAGCATGTGGATATTCAAAAGCCCATGTGTGAAGAGTATTGGAGATTTATTTAATATTATATTTATTATTGAATTATTATGGGTCGTACTCCATGTTATGCAAATTTCATGGTTATTTCTGTAACCGTAATGGTTGTAAAAGGTATATATATACAGGATTGGATTGTGATGGGGTTGAGGCTTCATACTTGTAAACTTATCTTATTAAATTGATTTTGTTAATGATTATGGGCTGGCTGTGTTATTTGTGGCATCCTGAGTTTATTTTGGTGTGAAATGACCAATAGGGTTATGGGCCCAGGACAGGGTGCCCTGAATAGGATTCTCAGAGAAAGCCAGTAGAAAAGCCCAATGAGTTAATAGAAGTCAAAAGTATGTAGAAGTGTGTTGACGTGGTAGAGTGTATTTCAAACTTATTTAAGATAAAAGCGTGCTGAAGATGACTGAACTATCTGAGTTAAGTTTTAATTTTCCGAAGCTAAATTCGACGAACTATGCTAGTTGGAAATGTGACGTTAAAGTGCTGCTAATAGACAGAGGTTCTTGGGAGTTTATTACGAACGAGGCGACGCCATGTCCGGATGAAGCATCAGACAGAGAAAGGCGAATGTACAACTGGAGAAAAGATCGAGCATATACAACAATATATCAAGCAGTGGAACGGAAGTATCAATCCCTGATTTCAGCTACAACAGACGGAAAAGAAGCGTGGGAAATTCTGAAAAAGAATTTTGAACCGGTTTCAAAAGCACGTTTGGCTGGACTTGTTGACGAATTCTATGATCTGAGGTTCGAACCAGAGAACGAGACGATTGGGATCTTTATCAAAAGAGTCGCGGAGAAAGCACAACAGACAAAAGAAGCTGGATTTGCAATACCCGAGTTGTTGCAGTGTTTCCAGTTAATCAGAAGGCTTCCGGCTGAATACGACAATATAGTTCAAGTGTTATATCGACTTGATGAAGACAACTTTAGGATGGAAAATGTGGAAGATAGTCTTATAAATGAATCTGGCCGCATATTACAGAAGAAGAAAGACAGTGAAGTTGAGGGGATAGCGGATGCGTTCATTGCAAAAGGGCCGAAAACGACAAAGCCTAATCATCCTCAAAGAGCTACAGAACGAAGAATTGTGGGGCCGTGCTGGAGATGCAAGCAAAAAGGACATATAATGCGAGATTGCAGGGTTCAACTACAGAAACAGCCAGTCACACAAAAACAGTATAACACATCGCGAAGACAAGACCGAAATTTTCAAAGCGACATGTACTATGTGGGGTCAGAAAGTGATTTGGATCCACATGTAGTTATTCAGGATAAGAATCTAGAAATGAGCGAGTGGCTCATAGATTCAGCGGCAACTTCCCATTTTTGTAACAAAAAGGAGTATTTCGAGGATTTCAAAAGTCTAGTATCGACAACAGCTTTTGTAGGAGACAAGAACACAAATCTAAAGATTGAAGGTACAGGTACTGTAAAGTTAGTTTTTACAGATGCTAATCGTAAGATAAATTTGATTCTGAGAAATGTATTGTACGCACCTAACATACGCCGTAACTTAATAAGTGGTGCATGCATTGATATAGCAAAGCATACAGTGTTTTGGGGAAATGATAAAATGATTGTATATAATGAATTGAACGAGTATTTTTATTCTGTACGTAGGAAGGGTAGATTGTATATTTTACATGCTTATTGCAATAGTAAAAGGTCTGAATGTAATTTTACTTATAGTACGAACATTGAAATAGTTCATAAGCGTTTTGGTCATGTCAATATTCCTTTATTAAGGCAGATGAGTCGAAATAATGTGGTCTATGGTTTGGAAAAGTTAGTTGGTAAATTAGACTCGTGTGATACATGTAAAATAGCGAAATCAACTAGGTCATCATTAAAATTAAATTACGAACGAAGAACTGGTAATGTTCTGGATAGAATACATATGGATTTATGGGGACCTGCATCAACAAAAACTTTAGGAGGGAAAAGATATTTTTTGTCCATAATTGATGAGTTCTCAAGGAAAGTAGAAGTATATACGGTCAAGGAGAAAACGGAGGTTTTTGGTTGTTTCAAAAACTACTTGGCGATATCCGAAAGACAACATAATACTAAATTAAAGTGCGTGAGAACAGACAATGGTTTAGAATTTTGTCATAAAGAATTCGAAACTTATTTGCGTGAGTTGGGGATCAGAATTTGCCGTGAGTATAGTGGTTAATTAAAAAACGTCAGAATTAATCTAAAGGAACTTAATTTCGTGCATAAGTAAAAGCGTTGCAATAACTCAAAGTCGTAACTTGAAATGATATTTATTCATGAACAATAGGTATTTAGACAACACATTTCCTCAAAGCACGCTTAGTTAAGTCAGTGCTGACATCCATAGATTACAAGCAAAATATAATATATCATAAAGATATCATAGAACAACTAATAAATCATATTGACACTTTTGATTACTATACAGTATAAAAACTGGCTGAGCATTTGAATCAAGAAATTTCACTTACTGGCATAACAGGGTCAGGAAAATGGCGAATTCATGTGCATGTAATTGCGTCCGATAAAAATGCATCTCTCTCTCAGGCATCACCGCTTGACCGACTTGCTATCTCCCCAATTTCCTTCTGTCTCTTACGATCCCCCTCATAATTACATCAAAACTTCTCTCTCCACGCCATTGGAGCGGCTCGAATCCTTTATGGAATCGCCAACTCTTATTTGACCAATTGGCCAAACCCCTGTTTAAATATTCCCCCAAAAGCTTCGGACAGAAACTTAAGGGGCTATGCACTTGTTGCAGTTTTAAACAGACCCCTTAATAAAATTTGTAAAATGTCTGTGGATATACAGCATGACATTTATCACCCTTTTCACCAACAAAAATTTTAAAGAAATTCCACTCAGCCAGCTAAAAATTAAAAAATAAAACACTCACAGCATTCCATAAAGTAACTGCAAAAAAATACACAAGAATGAAAGATGATGTGTAAAAGCATGAAATTACAAGCAGATAGTTGCACACTGAAATATGACCAATCACAATTTTTTGTAACATTGTTAAAGAGCAAAAATATATAAATAAAAAACAACATGAAGATGTAACCAGGAAAACACAAGGTATAATTCAGAAGGAAAAGAAAAAGAAGTTGGTTCATGAACAACGTTCTCAATCGTCATTGTGTAAGTTTTTTTAGTTTCATAGTTTGTAAATCTCCATAGTCAAAGAGTTCAGTTTATTGTGACCATCTAACACAGTATTGTTGTTCTGTGTTATCCTAAAGGTGTTGAACATTCCTAGCAAAAAGTTTGTGCATCGGAAAGAAAACAGTTTATTGTTCACACTTGCAATGTCACTAGAATGTCTGTCTTCTCTCGTTCCCTGAAGATCGAGTTACCCAGGAGCAAAAAAAAGAATAGTTTTACCTGGATGTCGTGTGGCCCTCAATCAAAGTGGATGGCCAGGGGAAAATGTGTTCAGTTGCCATTGCATTGGTGATGAGGAGTCAAAGGAAAACTGAGAGGGGTGTGGCCTGCTTTGCCACCTGTTCCTTTCTCCAACTTCGCGGACTTGGGTGAGTGACGGCCTCCTACTGTATGGCCAGGTCAAGCTTGCTGATCTCTGTAACCGGAACATCGGAACATTCTCTGTGTGTCGTCTGCTGTGATGATGCCGGGAGGTAGCTCCGCCCTGTCCCACAGGTGTCGAATGGGGCATGTTGGGTCCTCCCATCAATTTGTATGTCCACGGTCCACGTCTCTCGGACTCCGCTGCTTGGAATTTCGCAGTCGTTCGGTGTAGCTTGTTGAGGACTGCCATCTGGTGGTGTGGTATGGAAACATCTGTTGGACCTGTTGCTGCGTTGTCGTGGTCTGATTGAAATCGCTGAGTAGTCTGGAAAGCGAGTACTGTATCTCTGACGAAATCTGACCATTCTGAAGAACTATTTCTGCTTCACTGTAAATCTCTGGCCAGCGGTGATATTCAGCTGTAGCAAAAATTTAGGAATGCTACTTTGCGCAAGGCAGCACGCCCTTCTATTGTAAATGCAGATCTGTTTAGATTTTTTGATACAGAAAAATGACAATTCCAAGACTCATAAATACTCAGCCAGTCCTAAACTTTTAACCTAATCAACTATTATTAGTAATCCTCACATGAAAGACTGCTCAAAATCAAAAGAGAAAAAAAATTTACCATTTAACTTTCATTAACCAAAGTAGAAAAATACAAATATACTTAGTCTTATCTCCCTTTTATATCATTTTTTTCTTAAACTTCCCTTGATTTTTTATTACATAACCAGAACAAAGCATTAAGTTTCCATCCAAAAATTAATTTACACCACCAATTGCCAAATATAATTAACATCCTTAATCACCAATTCCAATCATGAATTAATTACTAATATCGTAGACAACACACTCGTATAATCAGAGCTACGATCCAAAATCAACAGCGTGAACGCGTTCTGTTGATCAAATCAATCCAGAGCACATAAAAGCAAGACACCCGACACTAAATCCGCTCCTTTTGCCTGCCTAACAGCAGATTCCTATCAGTTTCAGTGTTCAAAAACGCCTTAATCTAACCCATTAAAAAAAACAATGCCATACATTAATCGAAAAGAGACCCAATGTCTCATTAATTCCAGTGCAACAAATCGCTACCCAAAAAAAAATTTCGACGACCCCCTCGTTGGCCTTTAAAAAAAAAAAAAAAACGACTTCCGCTACTTCTGTTAAAGTGGGGAGAGAAAAAAACGAAAAATCGCCCCTCTGAACTCTCCAAAAAGAAAAACAACACAAAAACACAAACTTCGTTCTCCTTGGCAAGTCACGTGACAGAAGCGGTCAGACTTCTCCCCGTCTGATGACGTCACACACCCTTTCTGAGACCGGAGAACTATATGTTCCCCACAAAAAAAATAAAAAAAACCTGTTCTGAAAGTGACCAACATTCGCCCTTTTTCAAGCCAAAATGCAGACAGTCATTTGCCGACGCGTCCCTCGCCATTAGTGTCAACAAGACTCTACGCGACAATATTTATGACCAATTCATGCGTGCTGAATACTCCCGTAGCAAAGATTGACAAAAGCTAAGACTTTTAAATTTACGAGTTCCCTCGTCTAGCCAGAGAATGACAGCGCTTTTTTTTATTGTTTGTCAATCCAAGTCTTGTCCTAGGAATCGTGAGAAGTTATCGCTGAACGCGATCTTTACTTCTAAGATCGTACCGGTGTGGTAAAGATGCCTGAAGGTCAGAATTATTTTTGTGATCTATTCCCTTTTCCAAGATAAATTTATCGTATCTCTTTTCTGCTAGTTTTAAACTACAGATGTGGATGCGTGTCTTAACGATTTGGGGGGATGTTAACAATTGAATGTCAAAGAGGTTTTTTGTGTGTATCTTTGTAATCTTGTAGGGTCCTGTGAAATACTTTTTAAACTTGCCTGGGGTTTTGTAGTACACAATACTGTCAACTGTGAAATGTCTCTTGTGTGATTTACTGATAGCATAATTTTGCTGTGTCAATTGTGCATTTTCAATGTGTTTAAAAGCCTGTTTCCTACATTCTTCTATTTGTAGCATTGTTTTCTCAACGTAATTAGGATATCCCAACCAATCTAAATTTGATTTTTTACAAACCTTCATTGTGCTGAATATAGGTTCTATTTTACGACCAAAAAATAGCTGTGAAGGGGAAAAGCTTGTCGTAGAGTGAATTGAACTGTTATACATTGCCTTATGAATATCTAATGCTGATTGTAGATCAATTTTTTGCTCTTTTAAAGCTAAGATGGTGTTCTTAATCTCTAAATTCGTGGACTCGACTTTACCGTTGCACCAAGGAGCGTAAACAGGTGTGTGTATAAGGTGTACCCCTAATAATCTGTTTAGTTCGGTAAAGCCCTTAGAAATGAAGTTACTACAATTGTCTGATAAAATGGTTTCTGGTACGCCGTGTCTAGAAATGTACTGCATGAGACACTTAGCTATTTGTTGTGATCCAATTTATTCTAATTTATATAGATCTAAGTATCTACTAAAATTTTCTATGATACTTAATACGTAAGCGCCACACTTGAGCGGTCCCAAAATATCCATAGATAACTGTGCTCCAATTCTATTTGGAATATGTGCAAATCCTTGCGGTTTGAATTTTTGATAGCTTCGCTTCACTCTATTGCAAGTTTCACAACTCTTAATGTAATTTGTGACATCCGAATATAACCCTTTCCAGTGAAATTTTTGCATTAAAAATTGAAACGTTTTAGCTATGCCAAAATGTGTAAAATGTGCGTTTTGAATTGCGTGAATTTGTAATGTGTCCGGTAGAACCACATTAAACATGTAGCTATCTACATCGTTTTCTGTAATTTTTCTCTTGAACATAAGTAATCCAGAATCTTCATCCACAAAATAATTTTTAAATTTTGCCTTCAATTTGCCATTATCTTTGTGTAAAGCTTCCTTAATTTCCAGAATGTTAAGATCCCTATTTTGTTCCATAAGAATATTAGTATCATCTAATTTATGACCCTTGTTATCAGATAAATGATGTATGATGTTTGAGCTTTTCAGCTGATTGACTACACAATCCTCCCAAGCCTGCTCTTCTTTGTTGATGTGAACGGAACCTTCGGATTGTGAAACTGTTCCAATGTTTTGGTTATACTGAGCCTGTGGTGTACTGAGTATGGTATTTACGGAATTAAGGTTTGTTTTAGGTATAGTATCATCTACATTTTTAGAACCTTCTGAAAGAATTTCTTTAATTCTCGTAGTATCTGTGTCCAATGTGACCTCAATATTTGGTATATTGACCATACGTGACAAATAGTCCGGTAAAACGTTGTCAATACCTCTGATGTACTGTATGTCGAAAGAGTAATAAGCCAATTCATTTAAAATCCTTGTAATTTTATTTGACTTGTTTTGAAGTTTGGAGAAATACTGTAGTGGTCTGTGGTCAGAAAAAACAGTAAATGTGCCCCCATACAAATACTCACAGAAGTGTAAGATTGATTTATGTAAAGCAATAAGCTCAAGATAAATCGCTGGCTGCTTTTCCTCAAATTGTGAGTTCTTTTTAGAGAAATACGCAACAGGACAAAGTTTGTCACCATGATACTGAAAAAGACTGGCTCCAACTGACATTTTCGAAGCGTCACATGCGAGATAAAATTTCTCTTTAATATTGACCTGTTTTAAAAAGGGTTTAGTAAAAAATTGCCTTTGTAGATTTTGAAAAGCCACATTATGCCTTTCTGTCCAAACAAACGGTGTGTTTTTTTTTTGTTAATTCCTCCAAAACACTTGTGTAGTTAGCATAGTTCTTAATACTATCACGATAAAAATTAGTCAAACCATTGAATCGACGTAATTCCTTGATGTTTTTAGGAGTTTGGAAGCAGGTGATTTTTTGAGTGTTATATTCTGTTGGAGTGATTCCTGTTTGTGAAATTTCGTATCCCAAATATGTGATTTTCTCCCTAAAGAAATTGCATTTCTCAGCACTTAAAGTTAAGTTGTTAGCCCTTAATCTCTCGAATACTAACTGCAGCTTATGTATCATTTCTTCAAAGCAGTTTGAAGGAATTATTACGTCATCAATAAAGAAACGAATTCCATAACTTATCAAATCTCCCAATATCTCATGTATCAAATTTTGGAATATAGATGACGCTGTGACAAAACCATAAGGTAAACGGACAAATTTATATGTACCCCACATTGAGGCAAATCCAAACTTTTCAGAATGTTCCTCCATGCTTAACTGTAAGAATGCGCTATTAAAATCAATAATGCTGTAAAATCGGTACCCACTTAAATCTGTGACCAAATCTTTGATTTTTGGTAAGATCTGTGGTGCTTTAACAATTAAAGAATTCAAAAGACGCATATCCAAACATAATCGAAAGCGTTTCTTATCGTCATTATTTTCTGCCTTTTTTTTGACCATAAGCACAGGTGCCAAAAAATTCGTGTTTGACTTTCGAATGATGTTGGCTTCCAAAAGAGTGTCAATTTGAATTTTTGCCTCTTCTCTTAGAAGATGGGGGATGGGATAAGGCTTACACCCAATTGCAGAATCATGTTTTAAGATTATATTAGGTTTTATAGCATCACAATGGCCTAAAGTTTTCATGGATTTTGAAAACACCATGCAGTTTTCCTGTAATAATTGACTCAGAATTTTGCTGTTGTTATCGTTGAGGTGACTCAAATCAAAATCGATGATGCTAAATTCCCGTTCACGCAAATGCTTAATTTCCTCAGTAGCCGTAATCAAGTTAATCATTTGTGTGTTTGATTTTTGCGAATCATCAATTTGAAAATCTTTTTCAAAATACCCAACTTTCATCGATTTATTTAAGTGAAGAGTGTCTGGTGATTTGTTTTGAACCAATGTACAAAATTCATTATTCTTCATGTAGTTAATGGACATGCTACACTCTAGTCGATTATTAAGTTGCATAGGTGTGAAACAAATGTCCCCCTCAAAATTTTTATTTGTGTAATCCTTGCTTCTCAATTTAATGAAACTCGCTTCACCAGGCTCTAAGATGACTGCATGTGTCAAGAAAACAGAATTTGACTCCCCTTTTATGCAAAGGGTAGAGTCACAGAATTTGACTGTTGTCTTGTCTAGAAACTCCAGTTTACCCTCACGTAAGTTTACAATTACCCTATTTTCACTCAGAAACTGCATGCCTAAAATAATCTGAAATTGCTCTTGAAACCTTTCGCTTGAGACGAAAAACGTAACCTTTAGCCTTTTATTTCCCACTTTTAAAATCGTCTCAATGCAATTTGTGTATTTTAATACTGATCCTGTTATGGTCGTAATTACCACATTTGAAGCGACACATTTAGTTTTGATTTTCTGTTTTATTAACATGTAAACTTCCTTTGAGCATAAGCAGATATTTGCTCCTGTATCAAGAAGTGCTTTAAATTGTATTCCTGCGATTTCCGTTTGAATAATAGGTAAATTTGAAACATTGTAACTGTTAAAATTGTTTAAATTCTCGATTTTCAAATTTCCCACCTGTAATTGTCTGGGTATACCTGCACTTCTGGTTTGATCTGAGCAACTGTTTAAGTGTTCTCCATGTCCCCCTGTGCTATGTCTAAAAAATAATTTGAAGCTTGTGAATTATTGTTACCATGTGAATTATATCTACCTCTGCTTTGATTATTGTAGTAATAATTACCACGATTTTGTCTGTTCTGTCCCCTGACGTGCTGATTCGGATTTCTGAAGTACCTGTTTTGTGATATGTTACCTCTAATACCACCCCGTTGACCGGAATAACCGCCTCTCGCATTTTGGGTGTTCGGATATTGCTGGTTATGTCTATTTTGTTGTGGTATGTTAATCATACTCTTAAATGCCTCACATTCCGTTGAAAAATGATCCCCCGACACTCCACATAAATAACACTGCATCGCTTGTACTTGCCCAGGAGGGTTTTGAGTAGTTGTTTCCATGCGATTGATTTGTTGTAACTGCTGCTCTTCTGATTGTGAGAAGGAGTTTTCCACCTTTAATGCATTAATTTTACATCTCGCAACCGTGTCAAGCGCCATTTGAGAATTTTTTGCTATTTCAATAGCTTGTTCGAATGATTTCGGGTTCAATTTTAGTACGTCTCGTTGAATTTCTGGTAGAAGCGCCCCTACGAATTTTGAGAGTCTAAGCTTGTCAATTACCGCTTTCGTATCTTGCGAGATTTCCGTTTGCGAGGTCCCCAAATATTTATTCGAAGCCACGACAAGTCTATGTGCAAACATTTTGACTGATTCATTTTCTCTCATGTGACAGTTGGAGAAATCTAATTGGCACTGTCCCACATCTAATTCGTCCCGGAAAAAGTCCATGATTTTATCCCTAACCAGATCATAATTTTGGGAATTCATCAATTCTCTGTCTGACATAAGGTAGCGAAGCGCGTTCCCCCGTAATTTCGATTTCAATATCGTGAGTTTCTCGGAGTCTTTCCACTTTGCCAGTAAAGTCACTTCGTCAAATTGTCGAAAAAAAAATTTCGTCTCATCTTTATTACCCTCATAATTTGCGGTTAATAAAGCTAAACCATTTATTCTGCTAGCGCTCTCCATTTCAATGTTTTCCTGTGCCATTTTTTTATTAATTTGACTTCCGCTCGCACGCTGTTTAATTGTCTCGGCTCTGACTATATTAGCTGTAGTTGACCTCGTTTTGAAATTTGAAAGCGTCCTATTTCCACGAACCATATTCAATTATAAAAACAATTTCGCAAATCAGTATCATTCTAATTTTACTTTCCATCAAATACCACTTATTCACTGAACAATATGCATTTCAAACTGAGTCCAAGGCACCATTTATATGCCGTGAGTATAGTGGTTAATTAACAAACGTCAGAATTAATCTAAAGGAACTTAATTTCGTGCATAAGTAAAAGCGTTGCAATAACTCAAAGTCGTAACTTGAAATGATATTTATTCATGAACAATAGGTATTTAGACAACACATTTCCTCAAAGCACGCTTAGTTAAGTCAGTGCTGACATCCATAGATTACAAGCAAAATATAATATATCATAAAGATATCATAGAACAACTAATAAATCATATTGACACTTTTGATTACTATACAGTATAAAAACTGGCTGAGCATTTGAATCAAGAAATTTCACTTACTGGCATAACAGGGTCAGGAAAATGGCGAATTCATGTGCATGTAATTGCGTCCGATAAAAATGCATCTCTCTCTCAGGCATCACCGCTTGACCGACTTGCTATCTCCCCAATTTCCTTCTGTCTCTTACGATCCCCCTCATAATTACATCAAAACTTCTCTCTCCACGCCATTGGAGCGGCTCGAATCCTTTATGGAATCGCCAACTCTTATTTGACCAATTGGCCAAACCCCTGTTTAAATATTCCCCCAAAAGCTTCGGACAGAAACTTAAGGGGCTATGCACTTGTTGCAGTTTTAAACAGACCCCTTAATAAAATTTGTAAAATGTCTGTGGATATACAGCATGACAGAATTGAAAGATCATCCGTAGCAACACCAGAGCAGATGGGAATTTGCGAAAAATTTAATAGAACTTGTATGGACGGGGTCAGATCTATGCTTTTTGATAGCGGATTAAAGCCACAATTTTGGGGAGAAGCGTTACACGCGTTTACATACATAAGAAACCGCTGTGAACATAAGTTGTTAAACGGAAAAACTCCAATTGAACTTTGGACTGGTCGCAAGCCGTCAGTAAGGCATTTTAAAATATTCGGATCATTGGCATTTGTCCATATACCTAAAGTTAACAGAAATAAGTTACAACCAAGGGCAAAGATAGGTATCTTAATTGGTTATGCAAGTCAAACCAAGGGGTATAGGATTTATGTACCAAAAGAAAGGAAAATTGTAGAAACGATACACGTGAAAATAGACGAAGGTAAGAGAGCTGTTGATGTTTTATTTGGTAAAGATAGAGCATGTGAATACGTAAAAATTAGAAGTCTTGATAGTGAACATTTTAGCGAAGATGAACAGGAAAATGAGAATACCATTTCAGTCTCAAAGGTTAATAAAACTCAAGTAGAGGAGTTGGATGGTAAGAAAGAGATGCGTCCTGAGAGAGCAGATAAACAAAAACTGGATGTTAAATCATGGAGACGAGAGGAAAAGATGAATACATTAGGCAATAGAGTCTATGTGTATTATTTTACACCTGATAATGCAAGACTAAGATCACAAAATGACGTTCAAAAATATTGCGCAATGCATGACATTGTGTATGATTCGAGTGTGTGTTCCTTTAAACCAGAATCTACTGTTCAAGCTCAGTCTGAAATTGTGAATATCAATAATGAAAATCGAGAAACTAATTCAGAAGAACAAAGTAATGAGTCTATGTATTTTGAAAACTGCATAGAAGACATATTTCAAGATGAAATTTATAACGTGGAATTACCAAAGAGCTTTGCAGATACACAGAAGAGTGAAGATAAGATCGAGTGGGATTCTGCTATGTTAGATGAAATTCAAACAATGAAAGACGGACAAGTTTGGAAGTTAGTTAACCCGCCGCCAAATGCAAAGATTGTAGGATGTAGGTGGGTGTACACGGTTAAATGCGATGATAACAATAAAGTACAACGGTTCAAAGCTAGACTTTGTGCACAAGATTTCAAACGGGGACAAGGACGACATGTTTTTGAATACACTGATATTTTTTCACCTGTGATAAATTTTTCTGTACTAAAATTTCTTTTTATACTTTTAGTGTGTTTGTTAGGTTGGAATCATTTTCAGCTTGATGTCAAGTCTGCATATTTGTACAGCAAATTGGACACGATAGTGTATATGAGACAACCACCTGGTTTTGTAGAAAGTGGTAATGAACAAAAGGTCTGTAAACTAGAAAAAGCCATTTATGGACTTAGAGTATCTTCAAGGCAATGGGCAACAGAGTTTGATTCGATAGTTAAGAAACTTGGATTTGAAAGTTTGTGTTGGGTTAATTGTGTTTATAAGTACAATAATGTTATATTAGCTGTATATGTTGATGATCTAATTTTATTTGGAAAAGAGATTTCAGAAATAGAAATTGTTATTTCAAAACTTAAGGCAAGTTTAGATGTTAAAGAATTAGGAAAGGTAAAATTTTTACTTGGAGTTAATTTTGATTGTAACGAGAAAGGAGTTTTTTGCATCAACAAACTTGTATTAAAAAGTTAATGAATCGATTTGCTGGATTACCAAAATCTAATGTCAGTTTACCATTTAAAGTTGGTGTGACACTTCCAGATGTAGTTAAAGAAACTGAAATTGTAGAAAGTGATTTAATGTTAAGTTACCCTTACAGATTGTTGATAGGATGCTTAATGTTTTTAGCAGACCGAAGTAGACCAGATATAAGTTTTTCAGTTAATTTAATGTCACAATTTTGTAATGGGTATACATTTGAGCATTGGAAAATTGTTGTAGATATTATAAACTATGTTTTTAATACTATAGATTATAAGATAAATCTTTCAGATGTTTGCAATGGTAATTTAACGGCATATTCAGATGCGAATTGGGGTTGTAGATTATCAAATCGTCATTCAACGAGTGGTCATATTTTGTTTCTCGGTAATATACCATTTTCTTGGAAATCTAGAAAGCAGCGATGTATTGCTCTTAGCACTATGGAGTCTGAATTTGTAGCTTTGACTGAATCGGTTAAAGAATTAATTTGGTTTACAAATATTCTAAGAGAATTAAATTTATTTAAAGTAGAAATATCGACGCAGTATTGCGATAATCAATCTGCGATTTATTTCACGAAAAATTCAGTTGAGAATTTGAGAACAAAGTCATCTTGATATCAAGTATCAGTTCATAAGACAATTGTTAGTTGAAGATAAATTTGATTTAAAATATGTTATGTCTTCAGAAAATGTAGCTGATTTTCTGACGAAGCCTCTTGTGAAAGAGAAGTTGAAAAATTGTTTGCATTTTATATTTAATCAAATGTATTGATGTTTTCTTTTAAGGTAAAGCTTTACGGAGATTATGTAAAGAAGGATTAGAATTTGCTTATGGAGTCCGATGGGGCCGAATATTGGAGATTTATTTAATATTATATTTATTATTGAATTATTATGGGTCGTACTCCATGTTATGCAAATTTCATGGTTATTTCTGTAACCGTAATGGTTGTAAAAGGTATATATATACAGGGTTGGATTGTGATGGGGTTGAGGCTTCATACTTGTAAACTTATCTTATTAAATTGATTTTGTTAATGATTATGGGCTGGCTGTGTTATTTGTGGCATCCTGAGTTTATTTTGGTGTGAAATGACCAATAAAGAGTTTTAAACAGACACGGTGCACATCCTTATCGCCAGTGATTGGTGCAAGAGTTTTTGCCCGAAGATGAAAATAGACTGTTTGAATTCTGCAATTTCATCATGAACAAACTAGAATTGGATTCATCATTTGTGAATAACATTCCATTTTCTGATGAGTGTACGTTTTCAAAAATGGGGTAGTAAATAGGCAAAACACACACTTTTGGTCCCTGCAAAATCCTCATGTGATCCGACCAAACAAGCATCAAGTGCGATGGTCCGTTTGTGTGGCATATGGAAGGGAGCGTTAGTAGGACCTTTCCTTTTTGCTGATACATTAACAGGTTAAAAAGTATTCGAACCTTTTACAGGGACCTTTATCTGATTTTCTGGATGACTATGTCGTGTTAGCAGACCTTAAAATGATGTGGTTTCAACAGGATGGTGCACCACCCCTTGTGGGGTGAGTTTCAAGACAACATTATCGGCTATGGAGGTCCGGTAGAATGGCCTCCTAGATTCCAGATCTAAATCCTTTAGAATTCTTTCTTTGGAGATTTTTGAAAAGCAAGATATATGAAAAAGAATCGACGAGTGTAGAGGTTATTTATCCTTTTCACTTTGTTTATTTCTCTCACCTTTTATTTTTGTTTGTGTAACAAAAAGCGCTGCTTTCTGATTATGTTATTATTTAAAATTACTTAATTAAAATTGTTTGTAAATTTGTTTGCTGTTGCGTTGTATAATTTATAACTTTTTTTTTTTTCAAAGCAGTTTCTAGTAAAAAATTATGTTTTAGGTGATGAACAACAACTTGTTTGCCATAATCAAACCTAGTCTAGAAGCTCGTTGTTATTTCAATAAGATGATATTTCCTCATTTCAATTTATGTACGGGCCCCCAAAATAGTGTTAAAACTTTAAACTCCAATAACACCGTTGCTATTGGTCTAACAAATTTCATCTTTTTTTTATTTGAAATGTTTTTTCATGGGCAACATTTTTCTAAATATGAGTTGGAGGGAGCAGGGGACCGTATAAAAATTTACAATCCGTAATTTTTATACCAATCCCTTTGCTAACTTAAAAACCATTCAGTAAAAATATTTTAACGATTTAAAACATTTCTTCAATTGGGACTATGCATCTACCCAGATAGCATTTTAACCTTTTCAAAACCTTGTGTAAACCCTATAAACGAAAAGGTTTCACCCTTGTCGCAAGCTTGTCACGACAACGGTATAACCTTGTGACAAGCCTAAAAAAAGGGTCCTAGTTTACACTTGAAAAGCTTGTCGTAACCTTGTCGCGACGAAGCTTGCGAAAAGGTTTTCAGTGTAAACCTTTTCATAACCTTGTCGCGACAAGCTTGTGACAAGGTTTAGCGAAAACCTTTTCATAACCTTGTCACGACAAGCTTGTGATAAGGTTTTAGCGTAAACCTTTTCATAACCTTGTCGCGACAAGCTTGTGACAAGGTTTAGCGAAAACCTTTTCATAACAAGCTTGTCGTAAGGTTTTCACTGTAAAGGGTACGAAAACCTTTTAATTATAAGGTTGCTATAAGGTTTACACTGAAAAGGGTATGTAAACCTTTTCATTACAAGGTTTATACTGAAAAGAGAGGGTAAACCTTTTCATTTTAACCTTTAACTGCTGTGGTTGGGTGGTTTGAGGTTTTTGGCGCAAGAGCAACACATGGTCCATACTGCGCCACACAAATTTGTGAACATCAGTTTAAAGTTTAAGAAACAAAGTATCAGAAAAATAAATATAAAAGTCAAAGATGCGATATTTTAGGGGGTGAAAGCATTCCACAAAAAATGACTCGAGGTCTGTCAGACCGCTTACAGCAGTTTAAGGTTGTTATTAGGTAGATATAAGAAATAATGTTCTTACTTTATGAAGGAAATGTGTCGAATTTTTAAGGTCAAAAAGAAGCATTTTATTTTGAGAGTTCCAATATTATCAGAAAAATGGACGAACTCAACATTATCAAAATTTGGTGGCTATTGTAATAGATATTTAATCAATTGGAATTTAATTACAATAAAAGGTTTTGATGGCACCAAAAGTAACTCAATTTATTAAGATATTCAACTTTATTTGCTATAGATGGAACTCATTAGAATTGCAAACATAACTTTTGAAAAATACTTCAAAATTGAGTAAAATAATTTATTATTCCGAAGATGCATCGAGATTATATCAGGTTCCCTGACTTGCATTATACACTTTAAATCGCATTGAATTTTTTTTTCAAGCTGGTTTGTTGAAAAAGTCATGGTTTCTTGTGGTTGGGTGGTTTGAGTTGGTTGGTTGGTTGTATTCAGATTATCTGGCGCCGTCAGCAACACGAGGGCTATAATGCGCCGAAACATTTCGTCATTTAACAAACCAACATACATTTACAAACACCCATGCCTACACGGGACTCGAACCCGCAACCTCGCGGTCTAGAAGCCAGCACGCTAACCACTATACCGTTTGGTCGGCTTGGGTGGTTTGAGATTTTTGGCTTAAAAGCTACACATGGTTCATACTGCGCCAAATAAATTGGTGAACATCGGTTTAAAGTTTAAGAAACATAGTATCAGAAAAATAAATATAAAAGTCAAAGATGCGATATTTTAGGGGGTGAAAGCATTCCACAAAAAAAATGACTCGAAGTCTGTCAGACTGCTTAAAGTAGTTAAAGATTAACAGGCCTTTACATTTTTATTGCTCATCCTATTTCAGAAAACACAATAATCAGACTATCAACAGTTAAAATTTATTTTTGAACATATATATAAATTAATAATAAAAAAATCAAAGCAAGCACACAAGTTAATCTTGCAGAGGCAAGTCGGCTGCTTCACTTTTTCTTTTTTCTCTGAAAAATAAATAAAGTTTACAATAGAGAAATAGCATTAAACAATACTTTATTAACAAAAATGTCTTAAAATAATAATTTATTATGGGTTGGGTATCTTTATGTAAGCAAAGCTATAAGTGAATATATTGCTTCTAAAATTAAATAATAAACTATTTAATTTTAGCTGTGGACTACTTAAATGCCATGTATTCTGACTATTTAAATGTTTCTAATAAATTATTCAATTCGAAGAATTTTTGAAATATACATTTCATGAAAATCAGTGCTCTTTTAAATTTTTTCATTTTTCATGAAACATACATGGGAAATTCAATTAAAATGTTTGTTTCCTTTTTTTTATTAAATTATTTTTTAAAAGTTGACAACTTTGATGGAAGAGGATAGTGAACTTTCAAAAGAGTAAAATAATTGATTTTTTTTACTAAGGGATTTTAAAATTATTGCTTCAAATAGTAAAAATGGTTGAAACAAGTTTTCGATAATTGCATTCTTATAGTTGATTTTAAAATAGATTTTTCGTATAACCAGGGATGAGAGGGATCAGAGAGCAAAAAGGAGGAAATCTAAAAATTCGTTAAAAAAAGCTTGCAGAAGGAATACACAAAAATTTAACAAAAAAATATGCAGGAAGGATGATTTAATAATTTTAAAGATACAATGAAATTTCACATACTATATAATAATTATATTTTAAATATTAGGAGGGCGATTCCGTACTCGCGGGTGCAACATTTAGATTCACTCAAGGTTGAAAATATTTATTGACAAATATTGGTAAAAGTAGAGCCATTATGAAAATATCTTAAAAAACACCCCACGCTTTTTTACGATAAAATAAATATTTTTTGTTAATCACTCTATTCTTACTTCAAACTTATTTAAAATTATTTTCTCCTTTTTAATTCACTTTTCTATTAAAGCGTGTTTTTTTAGTTTTTAAACTATTAATTATTTTTTCTGTAAACTATAATTTTTGTTTAGTTAGTGTACAAAAATCTCCAGTTGTTTCTGCCAATAGTCACATGCTTGTCTCAAATTTAAGTCATGTGTATGCCTTAGTACACACCGTATTACTTGGCACAAAACACTACCGTGTCTCTGAATATGAAAAATCACAAATCCTGAAGATTCTGGTAAGGATAATGCGACTAAAAAAACACGCTTTGTATAAACGTTGTTCAAACGACAAATAATTCAAACGGCACACCAGGGTTTGATTCCGGAGAAGGTTGGTTGGAATTTAACGGCGCAAGGGCAACACGAGCTAATCCTTGTGATAAAGTGACAAACTTGTTCAATTATTGAATTGTCATCGGTCCTTAATAAGTATGCCAAATTTCGAGTTAATCCGACGTTTTGAAGGGGGTCAAAATCATGTTCAAAGATTCCGTTACATACTAACATACGTCTGAAGCTAATAAAAGCGTATTAAAAAAAGACGGATCGAATGGCCTTGTCAGTTGAAAAAACAAACATTTTAGGGAATGAGGAACGGCAGCGGACTTTTTAAACGATTAAACTTATCCATTTTCAAAATTTTGGTGAATAACGAGTTTTTCAGCAGATGAATAATTAACGAAATTCGCGGAAAATCACATGTGTCGATAATATAAAAACGATCAAATGCGCTTCTTTAAAATTTCAATGAAGTCGATTATAATATCTTCCGAAATACAAATACACGATTCGTGTATAAATTAACTTGCGAAAAAAATAAAACGGCATATACATCAATTCAATAGAACAGAAAGCAAGCGATTCATTGACGATTTAATCAATTACTAAATGAAATTTACAATGAAAAGAAATTCCTCATACCGGCTGCAAACACCGGACCATGCTTGCGAACATAATACGATTCCTACATAAATGTGGGAACCAACAGTCATTCTCCCCTATCATTGTGGCAGCGCCCTCTGGCGAGATGAACCGGAAGCACTGTATAAACTCTAAATCGAACACTTCCTGTATAACTGCCGCGCATGATGCACGCGCGCGCTATGCTCTCTCAATATCAAACTACTTAATAAAATAAGAGGCCAATTCAACGTCTCGTCACTTTCTCCCTGCCAGTACACTCATCTCCACAAAATTGGGGGCTCAGCCGTACCGAACTCGTGATTTTCTTAAAAGCGAAGTTATTTCAAAACAGGAAGTTTCGTCGGCCTACTAAAGCCATTTCATCGAGAACCAAAACATAGTTCACAGGCCAATAAAACCGCCTTCATCGATCCAACGGAAACGTTTCTACGAACCTACAGGCCAATAAAACCACCTATATCCTGCCTAAACTTTAATGAACTTTGATTTTATCACCGAACTTCCTCTCCGACATCATCAGCAATTCATCCAATAGGCCAATACCACGCCGAATCAACAATCTTCTATTTTGAAAGTTTATGTGCATAATAGCCAGCACGACCAGCATCCATCATCGTACCAGCATCCTAGCCATCCTCGAACCAGCATCCTAGCCATCCACGTAGCCAGAACGACCAGCATCCTAGCCATCCTCGTAGCCAGAACGACCAGCATCATTGCCATCCTCGTAGCCAGCACTACCAGCATCATAGCCGTCCTCGTCGTCAGCAAGACCAGCATCGCAGTGATCCTTATACCTATATCCCGACGCCGTAAGAATTCACAAGGCCTATACCCTGCCGCCAACTCCATCGAACAAGTAATCTTCCTACGCTGCATACCAACGAAAAGTTCAAGATTCTCAGGTAGGATCAAACCATTTTAATACTAAGCATGTTTAAAAATACGAAAAAGCAAGACCTCGTACAGGTTTGTACAGAGTTAGGAGAAGTTGTACCGACAGGTGCCACAATCATAAAATTAAAAGAAATTATTGAGAAAAATCCTGTATTTACAAGCGAACCAGATTTCATCAAAGACTTAATTTGTTCAACAATCGAGGATAGAAAAACACAAGAACTTATAGAAAAAAATAAATTAGAAGAGGAAAGAAAGTTGCAAGAACTAAAAGAGATAGAAAAAAACAAAGCAGAGATAGAAAAAAACAAAATAGAGGTCGAAAAAATAAAATTAGCTCAACTTGAAAAACAGTTAGAACTCGAAAACCTTAGAATTAACACAGGGGAAAACCAAAATAACTATGTACAAGATAACATACCAACTGAAACATCACCGAACATTGAAAACTTAATAAAAAGCGTCAAAACACTCAGCATGCCAGTCCCCACTAGACCCGAAAATTTCAACTTGTTTTTCCAATCTTTAGAACGAGCTTTTATAACTAAAAAAGTCCCACATGAATTTAAATCTGAGATTTTGATTAATGTTCTTGGTGAACGTGCCAACAATATTTTACTATATATTCCTGAACACGAATTAGCTAACTATGAACAAGTTAAAACTATCGTGTTACGAGAATTTCAACCGACACCACAAGAAAATCTTTTAAAGTTCCGCAGAAGCCAACGCATGGCAAACGAATCCCACGTACAGTTTTCTTCAAGATTAACCACAGCCTTCGATTATTACTGCAAATTGCGTAATGTCAACGATTTCGAATCACTATGCCAGTTAATGGTATCTGACAAACTTTTTAGTACTTTGGATAGAGACACGCAGGCCCACATATCGGTTCGTCAAGGTGAGGCTTGGTTTAAACCATCAGAACTAGCTAAAGAATGTGACATTTATTTTATTTCGAAGCGCAAGTCTTTAAGTGACACTACTTTCCGCCCACCGCCATTTGAAAACAACGTACAAAATTATAGAAATGGTAAACAAGGATCTTATGAAAACTTCCGAAGAACAAATAACAGACCTACAAGGGGATTCTATAATCAAGGGAATATGTCAAGAAACGAAAATAGTCCTAGAAATAATAATTCAAATTCAGCAAATAACCCTGTGTGTGAAATCGAAACAAACAAAATTATACAACGTAATGAAATTATTAATGAGCTACACTACGAAAATGTTTTGGTAAATGATATCGTTGTTAACACACTAATTGACAGTGGAACTTCTTTCGTATGTTTGAAAGCTAATTATTTACCAGCCACAACAATATTCGAGGGTACAGTATCCTTAACAGGTGCATTCGGAAATGAGGTTGATGCAAAACTTGCAAAAATAAAACTTGCACTACCTCAAAATCCTCAAAATCAATTAACAATAACCGCTGCTATCTGTGAAGTACTATATGCTGACCTAATTATTCCTCCCAAAGTCTTATTAGAACTGCGCACATGTCAAGGTCAAAGCAATCCTTTCGCGCAAGGCACAGATCCTCCCATGCAATCTAATGAACTCTTTCACGAAGTCAAAGAGACTCCAGATATTTTTACTAACAAAATAAAAAATGTAGACGTAAATCAAATCTTGCCCAAAATTCATCCTTTTATCTCTACTGATGAAATTCTGCAATCGTCATCACAAATTCCAAGTGGCATAAATAATAAACAAAACGAATCAAATGCAGAAAAGATTTTAACATATCCCAGTAACAAATTAGAAACAAATTTCTCGCCACAAGAAGAGTATCAAAACGCTATAAATTATACTCCGAAGAAACTCGAACACATAAATAAAAAAGCAACCGCAGTTGGAGATGAGCATGATTTTTTTCTTCCAATACTATTCGAAACGAATGAAGTAAGAGAGTCTGATTTATTAGCGTGTGATATGTCAGTCATCCCAGAAAATAAAAGTGATGATTCGACTGAAAATAAATTTATTACTCCAAATAACATCGCTGTTGTAAGTACTAATGAAGCAGATATATTTGAACATTGTTTATCTAAAACCGTTTTTTCCATACATTTAAATGAAATAGATTTAACCCACATTCGGGACTTAGATAAAAAGAGAAGATTGACTCATTTGATTGAGGGTTACATGCCGAATAAAATTAAAAGTACGGGAATTGAAATGAATATTATTTTAACAGACGAAATTCCTATATGTATTAGAAGTAGACGTTTTCCAGTTCCTGAACAGAAAATTATTGATGAGCAAGTAGAACTTTGGCTTAAGCAAAATATTATTAAAGAATCATTTAGTCCGTATAGTTCACCGATTGTTTTAGTACGGAAAAAAGATGGATCTCATCGTTTATGTTGCGATTATAGAAAATTAAATAAGAAAATAGTTCCGGACAGGTATCCTTTGCCATTAATACCAGATGTTATTGATAAATTGCAAGATTCAAATATTTTCAGTAGTCTTGACCTGAAGAGCAGTTTCTTACAAATCCCGGTAAATAAGAATAGTACAAAATACACTGCGTTTAGTACCTGTAATTCTCATTATGAATTTTTAAAAACTCCATATGGTCTTTGCGTATCTTCCGCTATTTTTCAAAGGTACATCAACACCGTGTTCCGCGACCTTCTACGGGATTCTGTGGTTATTCTATTCGTAGACGATTTTATTGTCTCATCTCGGACAGAAGAAGAGGGATTAGAGAAATTAGAAAAAGTATTCAAGGTAGCTTCAGAATATGGCTTGGAATTTAATTTTAAGAAATGTCAATTTTTAAAACGAAGAATAGAATTTTTAGGTTATATAATAGAAAATGGTACCGTTCAGCCGTCACCATCTAAAACACTAGCCGTACAAAGATTTCCTGAACCAAAGACTGTAAAACAAATACAAAGTTTCTTAGGTCTTTCAGGATACTTTCGAAAATTTATACACAACTATGCTGCAATAGCTAAGCCATTGAGGGACATTCTTCGACAAAACACTAAATTTCAATTTGGAGTGCGACAAAGAGAAGCCTTCATTAAATTGAAAGAACTTTTATCACAAAAACCAGTACTACGTATCTACAAACAAGGGGAACCCTTAGAACTACATACCGACGCAAGTGCCTATGGTCTAGCAGCTATACTTCTTCAACAAGCTGATAGTGGTAATCTACATCCAATCTACTACATGAGCAAAAAGACATCACCTACACAAGAAAAGTACTGTAGTTATGAACTAGAAGTCTTAGCAATCATTGAAGCTGTGAAAAAATTCCGAAACTATTTGCTTGGATCCAAATTTAAGATAGTTACAGATTGTGCCGCTTTCCAGAAGACGATGGAAAAGAAAGACCTTACTCCGAAAATAGCAAGATGGGCATTATTGCTCGAAGAATTCGATTATGAAGTAATACATCGTGCAGGAAAGAAAATGCCTCATGTGGATGCTCTTAGCCGAAACACAGTATTGGCAATAACACGCTCTCACGCTGAAGTCACAACTAGGATCGGGGCAGCGCAATCCGAAGACGATCACATAAAAACAATAAAAAGTTTAAATGAACGTGGTGAACACAACGATTACCTATTGAAACAAGGAATCTTATACAAATACGAGAAAGGAAGAGAACTACTCGTCGTACCCGAAGATATGCAGAAAGAAATTATCCGAGAAATACACAACAAAGGTCATTTTTCAATAGCAAAAACCGAAGAAGTCTTAAGACGTGATTACTACATACCCAAGGCAAGAAAACAAATAGAAACAGTAATAGCTAACTGCATCGATTGCATACTCTACAACAGGAAACGTGGAAAGCCTGAAGGTCTATTGCATCCAATACCAAAAGACAGTATTCCTCTCAACACTTTTCATATCGATTTTATTGGACCACTTATTTCTACCCACAAAAATTATAATCATATATTCACAGTGGTTGATTCTTTCTCTAAATTTACATGGTTTTATCCTGTCAAATCTACATCAGCAAAAGATGCATTGGATAAATTAAAATTACAACAGAATGTTTTTGGCAACCCATCCCGAATTATTTCCGACCGAGGATCAGCATTCCAATCAATACATTTTCAAGAGTACTGCCGAGAAGAGGAGATAGAGCATGTCCAAATAGCAACCGGAATTCCCCGAGGAAATGGACAGATTGAACGAATACATTCTATACTGATTCCTGTT
The DNA here is from genome assembly GCA_963978545.1 of Linyphia triangularis. Lineage (NCBI taxonomy): Eukaryota > Metazoa > Arthropoda > Arachnida > Araneae > Linyphiidae > Linyphia > Linyphia triangularis. The sequence goes on from OZ021726.1 coordinate 72,265,872, forward strand.
CTAGCAAAACTTGCTGCAGAAGACCCTACCAAATGGTACAAATTTGTTCCTGAAGTCCAAAGAATTATCAACAGCTCTACTTCACGAAGCACAAAGTATACACCTTTTGAACTAATGATTGGCGAATAAGGAAGATATGACCACAAGAATAAGGAAGATATGAAAATTAAAGAAATACTTGATGATGAGTACATAAGAAGCACCATACAAGACAGAGATAACATGAGAGAAGAAGCGAAGAACAACATCTTGAAAATACAACAGGAGAACCGTCAGCAGTTTAACCGCAAAAGAAAGAAGCCGCACCTTTACAAAGTCAACGATATGGTGGCAATACAAAGAATTCAGTTCGGAACAGGCTTGAAACTGCGACCAAAGTTCTTAGGACCTTATAAAGTGACAGTTGTGAAAGGAAATGATAGATATGAGGTAGTCAAAGTAGGTCAACATGAAGGACCAAATATTACATCATCTGCTGCAGACCACATGAAACCTTGGTCTGAACATTAACTTTGACTCTTTCCATATTGGACTGTCAAACTGAACTTAACAAATTTTATTTTTCAGGACTTTTGTTCCAATCTTTTAAGTGTCCTGAACAAACTTTATATATATGTTTTCTTCTTTTAATTTCAATTACTTTACATGTCTTTTCATTTCAGTAACCATTTAATCATAGTATTTAGCTCTACACTAGTCCTCGAGGACGAGGAAGTTGTCAGGATGACCGAGTTGTGGGAACCAACAGTCATTCTCCCCTATCATTGTGGCAGCGCCCTCTGGCGAGATGAACCGGAAGCACTGTATAAACTCTAAATCGAACACTTCCTGTATAACTGCCGCGCATGATGCACGCGCGCGCTATGCTCTCTCAATATCAAACTACTTAATAAAATAAGAGGCCAATTCAACGTCTCGTCACTTTCTCCCTGCCAGTACACTCATCTCCACATAAATTAACTTAGAAAATAAAATAAAAAGTGTGCAGCAGATATTTAATAAAGCAGAAAAAAAAATGTTACTTTGCCTGGAGACTTTCCGGTGAAGAAATGTATTTTACGAACACCTACAACTAAAGCAAGAGAAAAAGATAATCCGAGCAAAAACTTGGAATAATTTACCACCAGCGTTGCCAGGTTAGTTGAAGAAAGCTTGCCACACGGTTGAACCGAAAACGTGTTTACAACCTTGCGATATTAGGTTAGTGTCAGTGTCAACGTTTCGCTGTTATCCTTTTCAAAACCTTATTTTTAGGTTGCCCTCCAACCTTTTTACAGCAAGTCTAATGACAAGTATAAGACAAGATTTTCGTAAGCTTGCGATGTTGGGTTAGTGTCAACGTTGTCGCGTAAACCTTTACAAAAGCTTGTCGTTCGGTTGCACTGCAACCTTTTCACCGCAAGTCTAATGACAAGTATATATGGCTAGGTTTTCGTAAGCTTGCGATGTTAAGTAACTGTCAACGTTGTCGCGTAAACCTTTACAAAAACTTGTCGTTCGGTTGCACTGCAACCTTTTCACCGCAAGTCTAATGACAAGTATATGAAAAGGTTTTCGTAAGCTTGAAATGTTAGGTTACCGTCAACGTTGTCGCTGACAAGTATATGGCAAGGTTTTCATAAGCTTGCCGTTGGGTTGCCCTGTAACCTTATCACTGAAAGTCAATGACAAGTATATGACAAGGTTTTCATAACCTTGCATGCTATCTGGGTAGGACCAACGGTGTCAAAAATAAAGGTCAACCAGATTATACGGGGACACGCTGTATAACAACACAAAATTATTTGTTGATGATCTTCTTTCGATAACAAATGATTATCAAAAATCAATTCATATATGTAGTTTTGTTTACTGGTTTTCATTCAACTGTATGTACCCAATGGAGAAAAGAGTGAAACCATTAACATTGGAGAAACGCACTATAGGTGAAGACTGTATTCTAAAAAATGTGCAAGCAATAGAGTATCATAGTGAAATTTCTAATTTAAAGAAACAAATACCAATTTTAAGTAAAAGTAAAATTAAATCTTTAAATCCATTTATAGATGACAAAGGTTTTATAAGAGTAGGTGGCAGACTTGATAATTCAGCATTGAATTATAATAAAAGCATTATATAATTTCAACCATCTTCTCACCTACTTACTAATTTAATAATTAAATATATTCATGAGAAAATCTTCATATTGGTCCACAAGCGTTATTGTGTTTTGTTCGTCAAATATTCTGGCCTGTTAAAGGCAGAAGCCTTTGTAGAAAAATAGTGCATGAATGTGTAATATGTGCAAAAGCTAAGCCTGTAATTTATGAACAAAAAATGGGTAATTTACTCCTTGATAGAGTAGAAAAAAAATTATCCTTTCAATATTGCAGGGCTAGACTTTTGAGGTCCATTTTATATAAAGTATAAAAATCAAAGAAAGGGTATTTGTCATAAGATTTATGTTTGTATTTTTATTTGTTTTGTAACAAAATCAGTGCATTTAGAATTAGTAAGTGACTTAACTTCAGCTGCCCTAATAACAACACTTAAACGGTTTTTCGCTAGAAGAGGAAAAAGCGCTAAGCTATATAGTGATAATGCCACAAATAATGTTAGAGCCAATAATGAGTTGAAGAAATTGTTCAACTTTGTTGGTCAACCAGGTGAACATTTAGCAAATTATTTGGCAGATGAGAAAATTGAGTGGAAGTTTCTTCCTCCAAAAGGGCCAAACTTTGCTGGGCTAGTAGAAGCAGCTGTTAAGTCATTTAAGCATCATTTAAAAAGAGTAGTAGGTAATGCAAAACTCACTTATGAAGAATTGTTAACTGTAATAAATCAAATCGAAGCAGTGTTAAATAGCCGACCAATATCTTCTGCACCTAGTGATGATTGTGAATTTGAAGTTCTGACAGTTGGTCACTTCCTTATTGGAAGACCACTTAATTCTGTTTCTGAACTATCATTAATTGAAATACATGATAATAGATTAACGGCATGAAGAAAAATTACAAAAATGTTTCAACTAATTTGGCAAAAATGGCATTTTGATTATTTAAGTAATTTGCATCAACGGTCAAAATGGATGTTTAATAAAGATAATATGTCGATTGGTTCAATTGTGCTACAATTTGCCTGTTTGCAAGTGGGTATTAGGAAAAATCCTTCAGGTTTTTCCAGGTAAAGATAACAAGGTAAGAGTTGTCTTAGTGAAACCATAACATGTGAATTTGAAACGTGCAATTTCAAAAATTTGTATTTTGCCAATAAATACTTAATTATATTATGTTTTTTGTTTTACTGTTCTAAGTAGTGTATTAATTTCCTTTATTTGAATAATATAGTGTTTAAGTATATTTGATACTATTTGCTATTTTAATTATTTTAAATCGTTAGTAAAATTATTGTATTATTTGATTAATGAATGTTGGTACAACTATTCATAGGCGGGGAGAATGTTGAGTGCATATTATATGTAATGTCAGCTGTAATATATACCACAAGAGAGCAGCACCTAATGGAAATACATGTTCATTTCTTAAGTGTAATCTTGAGCAAAGAGGGAGAATAAAATGAGAATTTGAGGTGAACAGACGCTTGTTTTGTGGAGTTCTGTTCTTTTTTCATAAAATGCATCTAAAAGCATGATATTAGATGCCGAGTCTCACTGGCGGCTTCAAGGGGGCATGGGGGCCATGCCCCCCACCCCCTTGAAGGGTTCCCTCTTCCTCCCTAACCCTTTCGAATATCCCAAAATTCTTTGAGAATCTCCAGTTTAAAAAACGGTGAAAATACAGATTTTTAAGCACAATTTCATTAACGTAAATTTTTTCTTTACGGTACAAAGAATTACAGCCCCCCTCAGAAAAAAAACCTGGTTTTAAATGTATTTACGTACACAACACACGACACAATACGTGATACACAACACAAGACACAAGTACTCAGGTAGTGACCATCCCCCTCCCAAACGAAGATTTCCTTTTTCCTGGGGGCCTCTGCCCCTTTTTGGAACAACCATGCTCTTCCAAGCAACCATGGCGCCGAGGGTAATTATTTTTCCAACATGTGATGTCTGGACTAGTGTGTGACTTTTGTCACGTGGGCATGGAATCGGTACTGTGTTAGTGTTATAACTAGTTTTGACAGGCCATTTATTGTGAAAATATCTGTTGAACTAGCAACACTTTTATTCGTTGTTTAAAGATTTCGTGATCATTTTACTTCGAGTAATTAGTGGCGAATATTTACAATATGTTTTCAAAAAGAAAAAATGAGAGAATTTTTAAATACTTCTCTAAAAAGAAATGCGACGAACCTGCTTCTAGACTTGTAAGTAAAATTCCATACTTAATACTTACGAAATTTATACATAAATCATATTTATCCATTACGTTTTTAAAACTTACTTAAAAGTTAAGTCTGATTTGTATGTGTTTAGTAATTTTTTTGCCAATATCTAAAAATATTTTATTGCACTAATTTGGATTTCTAGTTTAATTTTAAATTTATAATTTTAAAAAATTTACATTATTCTTATGCTAAGAGTTTTAATAAGAACTTTTACGTCTTTTTTATTTTAGTGAAAAATTTTTATTTATTTATTTAGAAATGAATTCAATAAAATAAATGTTTATATGTATATACAGTACTGCCAAATATTTTGGTGATATTTTTGCCTCGCTTCATATTGTGTAACTTTAGTGCTAAATAGAATATTTTATCGTTCTCATGTAATAAAGCTCTTTAAATTCATATGAGATAAAAGTATTGGGAAATTTTTTTAATAGAGTACATGCATCAGTTACCGATTGTTTTCGAAATTTGTCGATTTCCTTTCTCACTAAGGCGAAAACGATAAAGAGTTATTATACGGGAAGGTGAAGAGCAAAGAGTGCTGCTTAAAAGGTTGTGATGTGTTTATTATTTTTGACAAGAGCTGATAAAAAATTACTAAAAACGTGTAACAATTGAAAGCCCCAAAATTTATAACTTTTTAATAAAATAACAATCGCTAACAATTTATTGATGTGACAATCGAATTAAATACAATTTATTTTCCTTTTCTCTTAGAGTAATGAACTAAATTGCCAGCCAACAAACTCCAATATTGAAAAATTGTCGAGAAATTCCAACGAGAGTGAATCTGTCGATCCCGAAATAATACTTGATTCTTCTACAATACCTGCAGTTTAAAGCCACTCCAACTCTGAAAAAACTAGCAAGTCTGATCCTAAAACTCTGGCAAGTTCTTCGTACTTCGATGATGTTGGACTTTTTATTGGAAAATCTCTTGATGACTTTACAAAATTCAATATTTTGAAAAATCATTGGGAACCTCCAAAGGACTTTGATTTCCCCTATTCCATCCATAGAAAAAATGGGAAAGACGTTAAAAGATATTTAGGTAGAAATCACTTAGAGAGTAAACATTGGCTTGCTTTTTAGAAAACCCACCGCGGTTTATTTTGTAAATATTGTGTACTCTTTGCACAAGATTACTGTGGCCACACCAAAGGAGTATCATTGCAATCCTTTGTGACCAAGGCGGTTGTCTCTTTTGCAAAACTTCTTGGTAAAGATGACTGTCTTCAGACACACGAAAACAATGTTTACCATAAGCAGTCTGTGGAAGCCGGTAAACATTTTGTAAAAGCTTATACAATGCCAGAAGAGTCTGTTATGAATAAAGTAATATCGCAAAGGTTACAACAAATTAAAGAAAACAGAGAAAGGCTGCAGCCAATTGTTGAAAGTATAATATTTTAGGGTAGACAAAATATACCTCTGCGTGGACATAGAGATGGCGGCAGTTTGCTCCAACAGAATGAAAGTCTCACCAATGAAGGCAACTTTCGAGAGTTGTTGAGATTTCGAATTGCAGTAGGTGATACTACACTGAAACAACACCTCGAAAATGCATCTGCAAAAGCCACATATATTGGAAAAAATACACAAAATGAGTTAATTGAGTGCTGTGGTCAAGAAATATTGGCCACAATACTAAGTTGGGTGAGGGAGTCTGGCTGTTTCAGCGTAATTTTCGATGAAACAACAGACATATCGCATACAGAGCAGCTGTCTCTAACTTTAAGTTATATCACTAAAGGCTCGATCCTGGAAGATTTCGTGTCGTTTGTTGATACATATGCTGCTATAAAAGGCACAGAAAAGAATGAGAACAAACTAACAGGTCGAGCCTTGGGACAAATTGTTCTCGATTTGTGCAAGAGTTTTTCTCTAGATATGAATAACTGTGTTGGCATTGGCACTGATAGCTGATATCATCGGAGCTCGTTGGTGCTGTATCTGAAATCCTATCAGAAGCAAACCATGCATGCAGATGCCCTTGTTTGAATCACTCGCTAAACAACTCATTAGCGAAATCCAACAATGTTCCCAGTATATTATAAACGCATCTGGGGCATTTATAAGACTGGACTGACAGTAACTCGGTAGATATTGTGAGATTCACTTTACACATACACCTTAGATTTTGTGAGATCCACTTCATAAGTTTCAATTTTTAGTATTAGAAGCAGTTTATTTATCATCGTTTGGTTTTATGGATATGAAAATATGATTTTTTTTTTTAATTTGTAGTCAGTTGGCAATTATTGTAAAAGTCGTTTGTTGTTTAAAAATATATATATATATATATATATATATATATATATATATATATATACATATTTTAACTTTATTATTATAGTTATAGAAAGCAATCTTCAAAGTTATCCTTTGCGAATTGGCCGAAGATCGTTTTTAGAAGTTAAGATTATGAAGTGATGAATGAAAATGATTTGACTGCAGAAAGTTAGATAATTGATTTTTCATTGACAACTTTTATTGGTATACATAAGTTATAATAATACTATTGTTTTACACACAAATAAACAATTGTTATGGACGTTTGCTAATGATTTTTAGGGTGTGTTATTGTTACAACTGTCAAATCGTGAACGGCCCACCTGTTGGCTGTGTGGTTTGCGATCTGGCTTCATTCCAATTGTGCAGGGTTCGAATCCTGGGTTAGGCATGGATATTCCTTGAGGTTCGAAATCCAGTTTAAGTTCTTGGTCCCGACCTGATTAGCCGTTATTCTGCACAAGTATAGGTCGTTGAGCTATATCTAATGACAGAAAATCGTAAAAATTTTTAGAAATTACTTCCAATCAACCAAAAAGCTGTAGATTTGAGAAGCAATTTTAAAGATGTTTAGTAAGAAGAATGGGGAATGCCCTGTTTTTTTTTTTTTTTTTTGTTTTTTTTTCCCAAGTAGAAACTAAAATAAGCATTACTATGTGTATAGTTTTGTAAGTAATACAATGATATTTTTTCAGTTTATGTAAATAGCACCAAGAATTTTTCCAATTAAATGATTTTTTGATGGGACATTAAAAATTCATTCGTTGATAACGTTCTTGCATATCTTTATGTCGTAATGCAACGATATAAGCTAAGTTAGTATTACACCACATTTGGGTCGTAAAATGTATCTTCAATAGTTGATTGATGGAGTTACTGCAATTTTGCTTAACACCAATCAGAAAATACTAAGTTGAAATGCAGTAACCGCCAATTCAGGCTAAAATTTCAAAAAATCGTATAATTTTATGCATCCATGTTGTAGAGCATCAAAAATACACCCTAGTAACATAAAAAGTTTAAACATTATTGTACTTTAAATTGGTGGCCCACAAAAAAGAAACAAAATCGCGTTTTCTGACAAATCACCTCAGGTGGAGTTACTGCATTTCTGCTTAGGACAACAGTATTAGAAGTCGCTTTTTGTGAAAAAATTAGTTAAAACACAAATTAAAATTTTAACATTCTTTTGTCAGTCCAATTAGAAGGTCAAAACTACTTGTGTTGAAAATTTCAGAACTGTAGCCCAATTACAAATCGTTTTGTAAAATATTTGTTAATTAAAAAAAAAAAAAATTAAAATTTCGATTTTTTTCTAAAGTCCAATTAGAAGGCTGAACTACTCATGTTGAAAATTTTAAAGTGGCAGCCCTATTAGAAATCGTTTTGTACAAAATTCATTAAATAAGTAAAAAAATTAATTAAAAAGAAACTAAATAAAAATTTCAAATTCATTTTTTCAAAAGTCCAATTAGAAGGCCTAAACTACTTATGTTGAAAATTTCGGAGCTCTACTCCAGTTTTACGTAGGTTTCTATAGATCCACAGACAGACACACAGGCTGTTTTATTATTATAGATGTAAGGGTCGTTAACACATTTAAAAATTATGTTGATTTTTTTTATTTTGGTAAAAAATTAGAATAATCAATTAATTCAATATGAATTTGAAAAGTAAGAAAAATATTTGCATACCTGTCAATCGATAGGTTGTGACAAGTATAAAGCTTGGCTATCGGAAAATCTTACGTTAGTTTTTTGCTGAAAATGGGTCCTCAACTTGTTATTTCTGAAACATCGAAAATCGTGTATTTTATCATTGTTTAAAGTCGGAAAAAAAATTATCTCAGATCAAATGAATGTTTCACAATCTACGATTTTGAATAAAAGAGCCAACTAAATCATAACCAAAGTAAATGTGGTAGAAAGTTTATAACAACTACCAGAGGTGAATGCAAATTAAAATGAATCGTCCAAAATAACCGCTTTAAATCTGCTTTTTACATCGAGAAGTGTTTGAAAGAATCTGGAACTATCTTGTCAAAGTCAACTACACTTAGGCGATTACATAAATTTGAGTTTCAATAGTGGGTCCCCAAAATAAAACCAAACATGAACATGAAGCAGAGACGTGCGCAACTTTTCTCGGGCAAAGAGAAGTTCATCTGTAGTCTTAAACAAGATTTATCAAAGGCATCACGTTTTAAACTCCAAACCCGAACACATTCTTCATCAACAGATATTTAAAATAAAGATTCTTCATCTCTGAATAAAACATACTCTCAGTCTTTTTGCCCCCAGATGAGCTTCTTTCTGTATCAGGAGAGTCGTGCAAGTCTCTGCATCATATTCATCTTTAGTTTTACTTTGAGGACCTGCAATTGAAACTAATATTTTGCAATCCCCTAAGTGTAGTTGACTTTAGCACGACAGCTCCAAAATCTTTCAAACACTTATTGATGTAAAAAACCGTTTCAAAGCGATTATTTTTGATGATTCGTTTTAATTTGCGTTCATCTCTGGCAGTTGTTACAAGCTTTCTACCACATTTACTTTCGGTTACTTTTTAATTAGCTGGTTCTTCTATTTTACTTTAAAATCCTCGAAACCGTAGATTGTGAAACATTCATTTGATCCGAGGTAAATTATTTCTTTCCAGCTTTAAACAATGATTAAATACACGATTTTGTTGTTTCAGAAATATCACATTGACGACTCAGTTTTACCAAAAGTCTAACTTAAGATTTTCTGAGTTTCAAGATTTATACTTGTCGCAACCTATCAGTTAACAGATATGAAAATATTTTTTTTCTGTTACGCAAATTCACATTGAATAAATTGATTATTCTAATTTTTCAACCCACATAAAAAATCAACATAATTTTAAAATGCGTCAATGACCCTAAAATTGATAAAATAATATCTGTATAGTTGTTGAAAATTGTTTTGCCAATTTCTGAAAAACAAGGGGCACTCTTTTAATTTGCATATGTTTATTTCACAATACATATTACCAAGTTTTGCTTAAAAAGTTATGTTATTCTATTATTTTTAATTTTGGTTGTAATTGTTTATAAACATTTTATTCATCCAATTAAGATTTTTTTGAAAAATCACGAATTGGTCAAAAACAAATCGCCTTGTACAACCTCTACGTGTGCTTGTGATGCCCATGCAATACTCATTCAGGTACCCAAGCAGTTCACACACGCATACAAAAGAGATTATGATAAGAAAAGTGGCATGACACTAATCCCTTACAAACTGAAGTCAATGTATTTGGCCATTGTATCCAAATTGAGAAAGATCTTCCACTAACACCAAAACCTTTTGAAAGAGGGCAGGATCTGAAATTCTTTGTCACGGGCGTTTTTCAATCCACCTGAGAATTCAAATAGACAGTGGCGCCTCTTTGAAATCACTAGCTCACTGGTTTTAACCAGGGTGGGCTATTATTTACCATGTTAGACATGTATGTAGGTTATTGTTCAGAGGTGTCAGAAGTCAAGTTCAGGGAGTTGTCCAGCTGGCTTTTGAAGGGGTTGTTCGAGGGGTGGGTTGTTTTTCTTGTCTATATAAGTGGGAGATGGATGGGTTTAGGAACTTAAAGTGGTCGAAACGAATGTAATTGGCATACAATTTAAAACCCTTTCTTGCTCATGGACGTTTGGTAAGTTGACAACGTGATCGAATTTCTTCCTTAGCATTGGGGATTGGGGAGGCGTAAAAGGAGTAACATAAAGGACAGGATTCACGGAAAAGGATGATTGTCATCCGGATTAAAGATCTTTAGCGAAAGACGTGAAATTTGCTTCACGAAGAACTAAGGATAAATTATAGAGATCTGCTTTCCTTGAATGTAAAGCAGAGATGGTGGGGAGTTGGGGTATAAAGTGTCTTAAGGAAAAAAGATAGACATAATTATTTTTTTAACAAAATGCTAAAATAGTTACGAGTTTCATCAGTCTTGAATTTTGATCTAAAATAATTAAGAAAATTTTTAGTATAAATTCGTTATGAACTGTAAATTTAAAGCTATTTTATGCCAAATATCAACTGGAACAAATACTCTTCGACTTTCCACTTGATTATACTTTTAAGTCAATGACTAATTTTTCAGAATTAAAAATAGTGATTTTTCTAATTTTGTAGTTAAATGCTTCAACAAAAGAGCTAAATCAAATTTCCTAATTTTTGCATTTGAGAAAGTTGTTTAGAATTTAAATAAAAAAGCGCCCTACAGTTTAATGATATGTATTGAAAATTTTGTGTTTGTATATGGATTTATCATCCTTTGTTTAAATGTTAATTATATGCATAACCCTAAAGAATGTCAAGAGTACGTTAGTTTTTTATTATTATTATTATTATTATTATTATTTTTTTTTTTTTTTTTTTTTTTTTTTTTACAATACTGAGATAGTGAAAATATGTAATATTACAATTTTCTCTCAAATTTACACGTTTTAACGAAAGGGTTTACAAAAAAAGTGTTGTTAAAAAAATACTGTTTGGGTTTTTGTTCATTCCACAAGAAATAAAACAGGGTGAAGAAAATTACAAACCTTTTTCCTTGAAAAAGGGTCTAATTTGAGGGTCGATTAAGCAGATAGTACTGAAGAAAAGAAGAAAAAAAAAAAAAACTGTGCTGCAGATGAAATAAACTTTTAACCAAAATTGTTAGATGATATTTCAAGGTTCTGGGAAAACGGCAATAACACATTTAATGAAAGATTTTTCTCTCATAAAAAAAACTATGGAATGGGAACTGTTTTCAATTTTGCGATAAATTCGAAATGACAATTTTCTAGAATTCAAAGAGTTATTTCGTCTTATAAATATTGGTTTCAGATAAACGAGATTCTAAAATAAGTATATTTTTGTTGGTAAAAGATGTGTCCTTTTTTTCTCATTTTACATCTTTTTTATAAATGTACCGGATCAGAGTAATTATATTAATACAGTGGCGGCTGGTGCAGGGGGCCAGGGGGGGGGGGCTAACTTTTTTGGACCCTGGCCCCACTTACATATATGCTTGTTAATATTGTTTTGTTGTGGGATTTTTTTAATATTTAAAAAAAAAGCTTAAAACTTATTTATTCTGTCATTAGACATTTACTATTGTGAAGGGAGCAGGGAGCTCTTGCAACAAACTCGAAAAATGTTAATCAATCACAATCATTACTGCAAAAAAGCGACCCTTTTCTTAAAGATGCTGGTTTTCCTGGGGACAAAATGACCCCTTCTCCGGACGACCTTGAATTTAAAACCGATGGGGCATATAAGGTTGCGACTTTCACGTGACATCCTGTTTTGCCGAAGCATAAATACCAAAATTTCTAAAACATCCCTGATCGCTTTGCTCTAGGGTGGACTTCTCTGTAAAGGAATGGCTATTTTTTGTAGAGACGGCGATTGCACGCTTGTCCTCTAGTATGACGGTGCGAAAAAAGTGGCTACAATAAATATCCATTGCATTCATTTTCGCTCTTTGTTTTTCAAAATGTAAGAGTTAGATTTTCTCTGCAAATTGTTTTTATTTAGATATTTACTTTTTTCCCGAAAAATGTTTGAGCATTTAAATGTCGTCCATATGATCGGAATCCGATGCCATCAACGGAAGAATTTCTATACAGAGAATAAAAAATTTTCTCTCTAAATAAGTCGCTCCACTAGAACTAAGCTATAGTATAAAGCTGTGTTAAAGTTAAAAGATAAACGTCACAGTTACAGAATTTTCACCCCCCCCCCCCCTCTTCCAAATAATATGTAAAATGTAGATAAAGCAAACCTGGTTACTGTTACCAGAAACAAATTTCATGAGCATTTAGTAAAGAATCTGAGTCATGAACCTACACCCTTTAAAAAGCAAAATCATACAAGCAATTTGAAATTGTCAAATAAAATTTGTGCATTCTTAAAATTGAAGAAACGATGTTTATTCTTAACTCAGGTAGGATCCAATTCTCAAAATAAATTCTGAATTAAATAAAATATTAAAATTTGAAGCGTGTTCCATGTTTGCTCAACTTATTTTCAAAATATCAAGAATCATGGTAAAACACCTATTTTTAACTATCACTATGTCAAAACTCATTGACCAGAGGCAATATATTCAATTCACATGTGAAACGTCGTCGAATCGAGCCCCATCGGATGTTTTACAGGTTGGTTTCAATGTAAGTAAACATCTCAAATTTGAGATGCATATGCTATGCATTTTTCAAGTAATTATTCATCCTCAAATCAAGTAGTTATTCATTTTTTCAAGAATTTAAATTAAAACTGTTGAACTGGTCAATATAACAATACCTTTGACTTAGGTTGCAAATTTATAAATATTGCACATTCTAAGTTAATGGCACTTCTCATTAGTTCTACTGTTAAGCCAACGTTATTTTGCATGAATTGATTCATGAAATATCATTGACTTGAATATTAGGAGCAATACCGATGTCTTTAAAATGATTTATTTAAATTATTTTAAAACATTATAAAATTATTTATTTAAGTATTTACTCTAAAGTTACGAAAAGTGAAATTGTTGCTGTCGGCATTTTTTTTTTTCTATGATTCATGTAATATTTGATGAAAAATTTTCCCCTGTGATTTCTACAAAATTTTTAACCATTGTTTTGACTTTATTTTATAACTCTTCTCTAACTCTTTGTTTTCTTTTTCTTAAATACAGAATAGAAATTGAAAGACATCGGTTTTCATACTTTCACTTATTTTTTTTTGTGACAGTGGCAAGGGGGTGCAGATCGCATACAATAGGGTGCAAAGCGGCTAAAGCTTCAAACCAGGAATTTTCAACCGTGAATGAGTATCAGATTTCATACGGAACAATTTATAAATCGATATGCCGTAATTTTACGTTCAATTGAATAATTTGAAGCCTGTACTTTACTTTTTTGCCTAGGAATTCTTCTCTTCATTTTTAATTTTCAAAAGCAAAAGGTGCAAGTGCATTCATTTTACCCTTCCTGACGTCGTCCATTCTCAAACGAAACGTCGCGTCGTTTTGGTAATAATAATTCCTTTTATTGAAATATTTACTTTGCCAGATATCAGTATATGCTTAGATAATTTAACTGTTTAATAATTTTGCAGTTTTGCTTTCCCATATATATTTAAGTAATATTTACAAAATTACATGAAATTCATGTGTCTTGATATTTGCATGTTCCCCCCCCCCCTCCAAATGACATGCAATCGTTAATTTGGGCCCCCTCACTTTTAATACCCACGAGCCGCCACTGTATTAATATTATCATTACATGTCACGCAAGTCTTTCTGAAGTTCTACATACTTTGGACTCGGTGGAACATAACCAAGGTTATAACCAACACGCATTAATCATTATTTTATAAAATATTCATCATATATATACGATATGAATTTCTATGTAAATTAATCAATACGTAAAAAAATTATATGTATATTCGAAATATATGTCCACTTTTACCGTTCTGATAGTTCTCAATTCAACTTTTACTTAATTATTCACTCACTAGATGTCACCCTTACACCACGAGAAACACATTTGTCTTCGATTAGTTGAAACTTTTGAACTGACATTTGACAAACTGAAAATCACAAAAAAATATATTTGACGAGATTAATATCCCTGAAAGATCCCAAATTCATCCAAGTGAAGATACAATATTATTAATTTATCACATTACTAAGAAAAAATGTTCGAGTTTATATTAAAAGGATCTTTTATTGTTCTAGTTCTTCTCAGCAGATGGCGCCATCAAAAGAAATTTATAAGGAAGTAAATCTATATTTATGAAGTAACACTTTTTTTTTATTTTAATAATTTAGTTTAGATAGATATTATAATCTACTCCTATTGTGTTGATTACTTTCTTTTTCAGTTGCACTATTTGTAAGAAATAGTAAGTTTCGAAGAAATATTAATGCGGATTTTGTGTTTCGAAAAATATAGTGTTAGGTTTTTATCGTGTAAAAATTGTCAGTCTCGAAGAAAACAATCTGACAATAAAGAGCCAAGTCTGAAATGAACAATAATAAAAACCTGAAACAGCTAAAATTTCTAGTTAGCCCACCAAATACTGATAAATTATACGAATCTAGTAGAATATGTAATTCAAAATCAAATTTAATTATGTGCGAATATAAAATGACAAAAATATATTTTACTTAAAATATATATATATATATTTTTTAAATAATTACTTGACCTAGCTAATAACTCATCTCGAACCATTATAATAATCCAAATGGGATAGTTATAAAATTCTGACGTTTGTGTCGTAAATATGACGTTTAAGTAGTTTAAATAATTTATTTTTGCAACAAATTTAATAATTGTCTTTTGTGGATAATGAATGCATATTTAATGATTTAAAAATACTTTGTTATTTGTTTGTATGAGTTATCCTTCCTCACATATTATAATATATATAATATTATTATATATATATTAAAAGCTCAAAAATTAATATCTTAATATTTAAATTTAAAAGGAAAATGAACGTGAAAATATTTTTTCAGAACTATTCATTTGTGTCTATTCATCCTCCATTTAATCCCACATCAAGTTTGGATAGAATAGATTTAGAGGTTCACAAAAAAGAAGTAATAATTATAATCGTATGTGCTATTACATCAAGATAAATAAAATGTCTTGAAAAGAGTTAGGAAAGAAACACTCTACAAGTTTAAGATTTATCTCATGATCTAATATTGTTTTATTTAAGCATTGAATAAAGCACAATCATCCTCATTCATTTCAGCACCGAAATTAAGAATTTTATCTGTAAGTAGGTAAATGATCTCTTTTACTGCTCTATAATTAATACATAGGTGACTATTGAAAACAAAATTTATATAAAAAAAAAAGTGTGAGGATTTGAAAATATGTGGTGATATCACTGTCGCAAACACTAAAAATGTATAAAGATAGCCCCTGGCATACCCAGTTACAAGTTTTTTACAAGATCAACACATCAGAAATTTTTTCACAAAAAAAAATCACTGGACGTTTCGAATTATATTTTGAGATAAAAATGTAAATATAGTACAAGCTTGTAACTAAATATAAAAAGAAAATAAATTAAAAATCCACTATTATCATTTTATTTAAATATCTTGTTTTCTAACAAAAACTGTGGGTGTAATACATCACACAGTTTTCAGTAACACTAAATACTGGTCAATGCATTTAAATTTGTCATGGATTGGTATAATTTACCGTTTTCGTTTCCATACTTGCCTTAATTTTTTCTTAAAATGAGCAGTTTGGCGATAGTTATTACATTGACCGAAAAAAAACACTGCCAAAATGGCGAAATTATCAGTATTTTTTTCGAAACAAATTACATTATATTCTTTCTTGTAATTAAAACAGAGTAGAAACAATCGTTGATGAACGATGCTCAAGTGAAGAGAACTCTTTGTTAGATATTCATTTTTCAATTCTTTTTAATTCTTTATTGCATTTGTACGGAAATATCAGAGGTGAGGATGTTTCGCACACTTTAAAAGGCATTACCCAAGTGATTTTCATCAAATTCGTTTGAGCAGTTTTTTGGCACTTGCTGCAAAGCACATTTTTCAATGTCAGCAACCTTATGCGCATGCACAATTTTGACGAAAACCTTAAAGAGAAGTCCCATAGCCACCACTAACCAGTATGCAAATGTTGATGTACGGGAGTTATCTCGTAGACACATAGAAATTTTTTCTAGACCACATTTTCGAACTCAGCACGTTCCGAAATATGCACTCAAAATAAATATAAATATATATATATATATATATATATATATATATATATATATATATATATATATATATATATATATATATATATATATATATATATATATATATATATATATATATATATATATATTAGTTTAGTTTTTTTTTTTTTTTTTTTACTGAATGTGATACATTCACTATGCCTTTGTTAGCGTATGAGTAATCAAAACTAAATCCTTCAAAAAGATTTCAAAAGAAAATAAATGGGTAGCTAGTTTTATTGCTTTAAAAAATATATATAAGCTAGTTAAAAAAAAATCTTTTATAGAAGTATAAAAAGAAAATGCAATTGTTATATACTTTTAAATGTTGTTATTATATTTTATTAAGTATGTTAATATATGGGTAATTTAAATATAAAAAGTGGTATTATACCTGCTACTAAGAAAACTGAAAAAATCTTCAATTGTTTTAGATTTTCAACTACTCTAATGAAGTGTGAAGCTGATACAAGGGCTTTGTCTATCTTTTTAGTTATCTGCCTTAGTTCAACATTCCCATTAATTCAAAAATCAAAAATCTCAAAATTAAGTTCCTGAAATCATTTTTAAAAACTTATTATTCTTCATCAGATTTCAGAGACTTTGCCATACTGTCAAACCGCCACAAAAATTCATTCACTGCACTGACAAATCCGTCATGTTCTATAGATTTTTTTCATATACGAACTCATGATCTTGAAGTAGAATGGCGCTTAGCATGCAAGAGCTAGCGAATTCAATGATTACCTGAATTTCAAAAATAAGTTGACAAACTGCGATTGTGACTTATAGCCGATGTAATTATCAAGCAACCCGTAGGTGGTCAAAGCACTCACATTTTATTGCAATCAAATCTGAGAAAAAATTTATTTAGTTCGAATATACTATGGAGAAAGGAAATGAGTTAGCTCTTGTTTCCATAGAAACTGTTATATTCTGTCCTAAATTCAAACATTAAATGTTATTGGCTCGTCAGTAATTGCTTTTAAAAGAGTATAATTAATCTAACTTTTTTTTTCTTAGTGTGGGAGTATCAACATAAGTTTAACCCTTTCGGCACCAAATGGCCTCAGATCAAATATTCGTGTTTAAACTTCATTCCTATTGGGTCAACAAATTCCAGTTTTACATGGATTTTTAGTTTTTCAGAGTCCTTAAGAAATTAGGAAATAAAAATATGATTAAAAAAACAACTTAAAAACACTTTCAGAGAACAAATGAGCACGCACATTAGTTAAATTATATTTAGTTTATTTTTCTAACTTTAGATCTATAACTATATTTTTTCTAAATTAAGTTACAACTATATTCGTTAGTTATAACTATAATTTTATCATACTTAGTGGAAAATATGTCTTATTATTCTTATCTGTAATAATAAAACCAAGAGTCTGCGTGTCTGTAGCTCTATCCTTGCGGCTTTGTAGAAATTGACTTTTATTATGCGTAGAGCTTTGAAATATTAAACATAAGTAGTTTTGATCTTTTAACTGTCCTTGTAGCAAATATAAGGTTAACATTTTAATTACTTTTTTTTACTTAATTTTCTTAATTTAAATTTTAAAGTTGTGCGTGTGTGTGTGTGTGTGTGTGTGTGTGTGTGTGTGTGTGTGTGTGTGTGTGTGTGTGTGTGTGTGTGTGTGTGTGTGTGTGTGTGTGTGTGTGTGTGTGTGTGTGTGTCACGCATCTAGTTACGTAATAATTTAGTCTCTTTTTAGAAGTTTTGAATAAATTCTTTTTTTGGAATATATTCTCCCAATCATATTCAAACTAGGGGTGTGGAACATCGCGTGACTTTCAATTGACAAAAAAAATTAGCAAAATGGCGATAAACATTACATTGTCCTTTCTTTTGAGTGAAACAGAACAAAATTAGTCGTTGATGGACGATGATGTTCAAGGGCAGAGAGCTCTGTGTTAAATGCACTCGTTTTTCAACTTTTTACGCTTTTGTCAAAATTTCAATTGGAATGGAATTTAAAAGGTGGAGGCGATTAGAACACTTTAAGAAGCTTTGACACATAAATTGTTATCAAAATCGTTAGAGCCATTTTTAAGCAATTGTTGAAAATCATGATTTGTCATGATTTTTATTTTATGTGCATGCGCGATTTTGACGAAAACCTTATTGGAAGGTCCCAAGGCCACACCAACCAGCACACTAAATTTGATAATAGTCGGTCAATTCGTTCAGGAGTTTTGCTGACCACATACACACAGACATTTTTTCTAAACCACTTTTTTGAAATCAAGATGTTCCAAAACATGAAGAAATGGCAAAAAAAAACAAAACAAAAAACGATTTTTTTTTTTTTTTTTTTTTTTTTTTTTTTTGAACGAATGCTATACTTTCATTACCCAAAATAAACATATGGGTAATTGAAAGTAAAAAGCAGGAACAATATATTTTATTGAAATATGTTGTCCTTGTAGATATACGCAAAAGTGGGGTCGAAAGGTTTAAGGTTGAATACAGTAAAAAATCAAAAAATCACTTAAAATTAATCAAATACTAAGAATAATTGAATATTTAACGAAGTATAGTTTTGGATTTTTAACTGAATATTCTTAAAAAATCAAACTAATTTATTTTAGAACTCCATTACCTAATATGATGTCAGGAAGAAAAAAAAATTATCGAAATTTTTCTCTTGATTGATTGTGAAAACCCGTCTATTTCTAAATACCTCAATTGGTGTATTTCATAAAACTTTTAAAGCACGTCAAGGTGATTATGCAATTTCGTCATAGAAGTTGAAGACTTAGTTTTAAACTGACAGCATTAATATGAGACAATGCATAGTTGTATGACAATTCACAAAATTCCAACTTTTTTCATTAAATTCAGACCAAAATTTGCATTCTTGAACTCCATCAGAAAGTAATTTCTAGGAGGCAAGTCAAGTTTAACTTTTGCCTTAAAAGTGGAGTAATACTTCTAGACAACAATTGAAAGATGAGAAATAAAACAATCACAATTCGAATCAGAGGGGGAAAAAAGCATATCTTGAGATCTTTTTCAGTTATTTCGAATGTCTTCACTTCTATTCATTTCTAGATGTGACTTCGCAAAAATGTTTTAGTTTTGAAAAAAAGTCACGTCATCTTTTGAGAACGATGACCGTTCGCGATAAATATACTAACCTCATGTCCTCTAGAAAGACAACGTAACTGACACGTGCATATTGCGAACGTTTTTATAGAGCCCGTTTAGAAACCATGGTGTACAACGAACATCTCGATTTATTTTGTGTATCGTAAATCGTGTAGGTTTCTGATAGATTTAACAATCAATTAATTTGCATTTGCTTACACATAAAATGTTTTAGGTTTGAAAAAAGTCATGTCATCTTTTGGGAACGTTGACCGCTCGCAATAAATATTTAATCGCATGTCTTCTAGACTGACAACGTAACTGACACGTGCATATTGCGGATGTGTTTATAGCGCATGTTTAGAAACCATGGCCTGAGACGAACATCGCGATTTATTTTGTGTACTATATATCGAGTAAGCAGGTTCTGATAAACTTGACAATCAATTAGTTTGCATTTGCTTACCCACATATGTTAACTTTACAACTAGTTTCTCTAAATTTCCTAACAAAAGACAGATATTTTCTGTACTCTTAACAACGTTATCATTATAAAATGCTTTCAATAGAAATAACAGTATCATAAACTAGAGACTTAGTCTTCCGAGACAACACCATAATACTAAAACGTTTCTTCTTATCGTAAACAACATTATGTCACAATCTTCTAGCAACTACTTCAAACATCTTCGTTTAGAAACTGCTTTCTATAAAACCTTGAAGTTTGGTGAGTAAGTACGAAAACGATCACTTAATGAAATGACATACATTGTTTTCATGGAAAGTCTAACTATTAAAAATGAAAATTAAAATAGCAAAAGACAACAATAGGTGGAGCCACTGCATATCCCTTAACGTAAGGATTTCAAATTTAAAATAAATTATATGAGACGCTATATTCAAATTTTTAATTTATGTCATTTCATTAAGTGATAATTTTCGTACCCACTCATCAAATTTCAAAGTTTCATACAAAGTAGTTTCATACAAAGTAGTTTCATACAAAGTAGTTTCATACAAAGTAGTTTCATACAAAGTAGTTTCATACAAAGTAGTTTCATACAAAGTAGTTTCATACAAAGTAGTTTTATACAAAGTAGTTTCTAACAAAGTAGTTTCTAACAAAGTAGTTTCTAACAAAGTAGTTTCATACAAAGTAGTTTCTAACAAAGTAGTAACAATGTTTCATACAAAGTAGTTTCATACAAAGTAGTTTCTGGGCTAGAGGATTGTAACATAGCGAGTATAGGGAATGATCCTTACTAGGAATTCCTCTTTTGGCACCTTGATCTTCAAAACAAGAAAAATATCCCTGGTAACTTAAAATTTCGAAATCCCATCCCCCTCTACTCTTTTCACCCTTGAATAAGAAGAATAAATACTTTAGATCAACTGAACCAGTTTCAACCGGATTTATTCTCAATAGGCATCTTGACTAATCCAGATTGTCGCCAACATAATCTTATTCTCATGCTTGTTAACCCTCTGAGGATCATATTGCAGGGAAAACAACTGTACAACTTCGCCTATTCCCTGGGCGCTCAGAGGCTTAATTAGTATGTTGAAATCAAGGATAGTGGGTACAAGGAGGTATGTTCATAGTTTGCGATCAGCTAAACCAATTTGAACAGGTCTTTTCTAAAGGTGACTAATCCTCATTATCGTAGGAACAAGTTGATTCCGACCGTTTTGTTATTAAGTTGGTTAAATCGAGAATAGAGGATTAAGAGAGGCATGCTCTTAACATGTAATACATGTAATCAGTTGAACCAATTTGAACTGAACTGTGCAGAGCCACATTTGTTTAAGCACCGGACACTTCAGCTAATCATCCTATCACAACACATTCTCTCATCAAAAACAACGTTTTACTTAACATTACTAAAATGCTCCACCTCGTTGAAAAGAACACTATCGCACTAAAAAGGTTCCTACTCATTGTAAACAGCATTATCATACAATAAAGACTTCTAATCTTCCGCTAGCACTATCATAATAAAAAACTTTTTACATCAAAATAAAACACTATCATACTAAAAGGCTCGTTGAAAACAAGGTTTTTGCTATAAAATGAACATTAATCAGAAACTACATTTCATTATAAAATGTTCCAACTTATACGCTTAGTATTTTTCATAGAAAAAAAATTATAAAGAAAATAAAGAAATGTTTTACGAAACAATATTATTATAAATATTTTAGTAGCAAAAGGACTACTTTTTATCGAAAACGAAACAATAGACATCATAATAGTGACAGGAGCGCATCTGTTCAAATTATTCATATGTACCCTCAAAATCTGATTGATTCGAACATGAAACCAACAAAGCTGTGTATTTTCAATTAACTCGAGGCTCAGAATTAAAAATGCATTTAATAAAGTAACTCTTCGTTCTTATGATTATCACATTTTATTGCATAAATTACATTATTAATGAAACATATACATACCAGGACACACCTATAGTACATTTCAATGTGTCCCCTTTGCACATCTCAGTGCAGCACCCGGCGTTCCCAGAAAACCTCTCTTGAGCAGCACAAATCTGCTGGACAATATCGGTTTGACATTGGCCAATCCCTTTGTAGACTGGCCCTTGCTAAGGATCTCGGCCAATCTCATTCAGTGCTAGGTGAAATGCATTGGAAGTTTTGAAATATTGATGCTGATTTTTAAAATTGAAATTTAGTGTTACAAGAAAGGACGGAGGGTAAAAAAAATATGTTTTATGAAGATTTTTTTTTTTTTTTTAATCGTGTAATTTGGAATAATGCTCAAGATTCGGCATGAACTGGCCTATCTTCCCAGAATCCCCGTTTCTGGCATTAGCCATTACCGCTGTGCTATCTGGCATGGTGGGCCATAGCTGGTGTGATTTCCTCAATTGCGGCCGTAATCCATTGTTTATGCTTTTCAATGTTGCGTATCTTCTCTTGAAATATCTATATTTTTATAAACCCCACGCAAAGAAATCTAATGAGGGTTCAAACTAAACAATCGTGGAACCCACATACGAGCTCCTGTGGAACGCATGGAACTTTGAGTGCTATGCAAAAATGTACTAGTATGGTACATAGAAATGTACTAAAGGTGTGTCCTGATATTATATAGCTTGGATTAATTACATAATTTATCTAGGACCTGACATAGAAAATCATTTACTATAGGCATAACATAGTAGACGGAGCCGCAATCGACAATTGTTGATGTTATTTAAAAAGTAATGACAATTTCGATGAACATCTATTACTATTTTGATTAAATAATTGCTGCGATATAAATATTAAATAATTGTTGAGATATTAATAACTAAAAAGAGTTATTAAAATGTATGTTCATATTTTACGACATTGATCCTGTGCGATGAACAGAATATTGATATTTACATCAGAAATCAGTATATTTTTCAGATAATTTTGGGGTCTCCAAAATTCAAGGGTTCTAGGCATGGGCCTGACATGCTTTATGGGAAGTCAGGACCTGGAATTATCACAAGAATGTATATTTACTTTATAATCACCTCGTATAACCAGAATGTGAAGAGTAATCAGTTCTTATTTTCCACAGGCAGTGGCACCCTTCTGATTATTTTTCAAAAATGAGTATGCATGCTTGTGATTGGGATCTACACAATGGTATCTCTTGCCGATTATTCACTGTTCTAGGAAGCGATTTTTGGGCGTTCCCCCTCATACGAAGCGAATACCCCTCATATTCACGGTATGGAGTCTTGTAGAGTTAGATGGAAACTCAGATGGCTATCTCATCATTTTCCAATGAAATATTTAAAAGTACCCCCCCCCCCCACCCACTTACTCCCTTCTTCTTATCCTCTAAAAAGAAAGTTGGCTAAATACTATCTGGCTTAAGACCTGTACTATAGTTATATTACTCCGGAACACTGTTACAGCAAAATAGAGACCTCTGCAGTATTCAAGTGTCATGGAGGATTTTCGTGAGGCTATAGAAAGAGAAATTACCGAGTACCTGTGTTTCAAATTCCCCAAAAATTTCCACAAAGCATCCCGAGAAACGACACGAGATCATTTTGTCCCAATCGTTTCGGTCTCTGTCTATACTCGTATTTAATACTGATAATTGAAATGTCTTAAAATAGGATACAAAAGTGTCACTGAAGTCAGACGTCAAATGGAGTCTTAATTCAAGACACGGTCGTGTTTTTAGCTTCCCATTTAGGCATTATTTGACATGTCTGAATAAGGATACTCTACTCATTAAGATATTTTAAGTGTTTGAAAATGCCCTAATATCAAGCATTCAAACGCCATTTGACATCTGAATCCAGTGCCATTTTGTGTTTTAAACGTTTCAAATTGTAGTGTAAAATTTGATTGCAAACATACAGGAATCGAACCTTTAAACGATTTTTCTGCTTTTGAGCCACGATTTCGGCAAATGAATTAGGTTACACTGACATTAAAAAATACCGTGCTGAAGATCAATTTTACTACAGTTTTCATTGAAAAACCTCCCGGAAAGGGTTTTCTCCATCCCACTTTTAAAATCCAGTAGTTAGATGCAAACATTTAGCGCAGTATAGTCTTCGTGCTTGCACAATAAAATAGCAATCCCAACCACGGTAATATCAATTCCAACCACTGAAATACCAATTCCAACCTCAGTAATACCAATTCCAACCGCCAATCTGCGCGGTAGCATCAAAAAAGAAGCAGTTGTCACACTACGGCGGAAAGAGGGGAAGGTGAGAGAGACAGGTAAAACGTGTGTAAGAAGTCCCCATATGATGAAAATAAGTAATAATAAAAAAAATATGGAAGCCTGCCTTTTGGCGACGTGTTGTCGCGGGAAGGCGGGGTCGCGGTTTGGCCTTTTTTTTCATTTGTTAGCACCGACTGATACGCCTACTTGGCGATGAAATAGCATCATCAATCGTAATCCGTCGTCCTCAAAAATGGCCTGGCTCTATTGTCTTTGGATTCATTTGATGCTTTTTTGAATATTAAAAGGATGATTTTGGCGGTGTTTGGGTATTATTAATTTTCTGTTGTGATAAAAAGCTGTGGTTGTTTGCCTAGAGATTTTATCTCGGAAAGGTTCAAAATAAAATTGAAATTATATTTATGACAGCAATCAAAATAAAGAAAGAACGTAGAAATAGCCGGTTTTTTGTCTCGAATTTTTTTTTTTTAATTTTTTTTTGTATTAATTTCTCTCTTTGATTTTTGTCTTTGGTGGATGCAAATATTTTTCATTGATATGTTAACATTTGACTTTGCCAAAACTGCTCTGCTTGATTTAATTTTTCTTTGGAAATATTTAAAGTGCTGCAGTAAAAATAACTAACAACCTTGGAAAGTATGTGGGGAAATTAGTGGAATTAATGGATACATTTCAGGACACAAGAATGGCAGCAAATGACGTCATCATAAATGCTCAATAAGTAATAATACCATGATATGAACAAATTAATAAATTGTTAGCTATAGAAAGTAATCTGAAAGAACGTGTAAGAGGCAATACTAGAAGTGTGGGTAAACGCGGGGTGTCACGTCTCTCCCTCTTTTCAAAAATACCCATGCGTCCCCCTTACTTCGAAAACCTCTGAAATCCATTCCCCCCACTTTTAAAAACACTCAATCCGTCTGAAAATTACTAAAGAAAAATAGTAATAACCTTTAAACGTAGTGGCACTGAGAAAAAGTGATTTAAAGTTTTCAAATATAAAAACCTATGTATAGTGACTGTTACACATGGTCAACTTTTAACTTTGGACGAATTTTCTTTTAAGATAAATTGCTATTCTTGTTTTATTTAAAGACAAGCTATTAAAAAGAAAATTTTAGAGTTCTCTATTAATTATATTTCATGAAAGTTTACACATTTAGAAGCACAATTTAAATCTAAATAAACAGTTAAGTGTATAATGTTGAATAATTACTATACTTTATCTCTTACTTCCAAGAAAAAAAACTAAGTCGCATAATATTCATTAAAATAACAATAAATTTTGGACACTTGTTTAATGTCAGTGTTAGGAAGTATAAATTATTGTCTTACAAGTTCATATATTTGTTATAAGAGTCGAAATTATGAAATTTACCTGTTTTTTTGGGGGGGGGTGGGGGGCGGTTGCAGTTGTCACCATCATTTGGACATTCCCCCACTTTTTTTCTTCTTCACTTTTACCACTAGGGGGGGGGGGAGGGGCGATCAATTGAGATATAAGAGTGACAGTTGATGCCTTTACACCACCTTCAATAATAAATTAATTTCAAAGGGTAAGAAACTGATCCGTAAAAACCAAGTTTTCACAGTAAGTCATTAATATTTATTAACAAATTTTCTATGCAATTAAAGCGTATTTTAAACGATTTTGCTTTCATAGTGTTTGACAACTAAAAGGAAATCATTCATTCCTTACCATGGGTAATTTATTTTTTCATCGGTCTTTATTTTGTTTTCTCTCGTTAATTTAGAAGGAAAGTTTCGACCATTAAATAACGCCTGATCATACATGTTTGATTATGGCTTCGTATAGAGAAACGTACTGCAATAGAAATTATGTAAAAGCACCCTTTTAGTGACAGCACCCAAAACTTGATAAAATGAATTGTCATAGACAAAGAGGCTATCTGACAAGTTTCAGATGAATTAGAAAATGACAAGTGGATTAATTAGCCCTCCGAAGAGTCAATAGAAATGTGTGTAAAAGAGACTTCTTAGTAACAGCCCTCAAAATTTAATAGAAGGCATTCTCATAGACAACGTATCTATGTGCCAAGTTTTAACTTGATTGGATGACGGCAAGTGGATAATTAGCTCTACTGGGTGGTTTAGAGACATGTCTAAAAGACACCTTTTTGTGACAATCTCAAAACTTGTTATCATTCAATCGAGCTGAAACTTTTAGGTATATTCTTTGTTAATGAGAATAAATTCTATAAAGTTTTGGGTACTGTAACTAAAAGGTGTCTTTTACGATTCTATTTGAACTTCGAAGGGCTAATCAATCCACTTGAAATATCCCAATTGAGCTGAAACATGGAAGATAGTTTCGTTGTCGATGACAATGGATTTTAACAAGCTGAAATTTGGTTGATAATGCATTATCATCGACAACGAATCTATCTGTCAAGTTTCAGATCGTTTGGTTTATAGAAAGTTGGTTAACTAGCCCTTCGAAGTTTTTGCCACACACAAGCACATAAAATGAAGGTAATATAAAGGATTTTATAAAGGCATCAAAGCAGTTCATTTTTTTGAACTAAATAATTAATTTTAATTTTAAAATATGAATTTTAAAAATGAAGCACTTATAACTTTTCCTTGAAATGCATGACATTACTTCAAACTTAAAACCTCGGCTTGTCTTCAATGGGTTTTTTGTGCATCAGTTTCAACTGGACATTATAATAGATGTAAGTTGTGATGATTCCCTTCTATCAGGCTGCATTAGCATTAAAGTTTTGAGGTGAGTATTAAGATTTAGTATTAAGTTTTTTACTAAGATTTTATATTAAGTTTTAAGATTTTTGAGGTGACTGACTACAATATCGAATCTATCTTTGTATGTACCAGGACATAAACATTCCCAACGTCAATGATTTCAGTTTTGATAAGACATTTTGCAGCATTTTACTGTATTTGGGGTATCTAAATCTTTAATTTTGATAAAAATTAATATGAATAAAAAAAAAGACTACGTCTGATAATTACTAATTACTCTTAATTTAAAGAAAATTAAAAACTATAAGTACTGCACAAACTTGTATTTCTGGAAAAAAAATTTTAAACTAGAAGTACTTCTAAACGTATGAAATATATACTTAAATAGGCATAAAAATATTTTTAAATAGTTTTTGGTGCACCGAGTCCTCATAAAGTTGTAATATTAACTTAAACTGTATTTTATAACAGTAGTTTATTTTGAATAATAATAATAATAATAATAATTTGTAGTAATTTTAATTGAAATAAAAGATACATTTTATTGTATTCTTTTTCATTTATTCATCTTTTCCCTGTTCAGAAAGAAAAAGGTCTGGTGAACACAGGGTAAGTGGCGTTCAAATATGGTACCATTATCAAATCTTCACCAATCAATAAAGTTCCCATCAATTATGCTGTTGATAATTAAAAAGAAAATTGAATTCATATAAGATAAAGAGGTTTAAATCTTTAATTGACAGGCTATCTAGAGTAGTGAAGCGCTACCAGAATTCAAACGAAAATTCCGACAGAAAGGTTGAATTGTGACCTTCTTATAAAAAGGGAATGTATCGCCACGACTCCACGACTTTTCCTCTCCACAATTCTTTTCCTGTTTTGGCAATGCAAATTTAAAAGGTTAGAATAGCATCGAATTCTCAAAATAAAGCAATTATACCGCTTGTTATTAATGGACAAAAAATGCGAATGACAGATTAGTATTGGTTTGTTGGTTACTGCATGTCATTTTCCCTTACCAGAATGTCCTTGTGACTCTCACTGCTTTGTATAATCACCGCTAACGTTTAGCTTAATCGCTTAATGTGTTGCGATTTGGATTGCATAAAAGCTCGTGAAGTTTTAGTTATTTCCCATTGTTCATTTACACGCTTATGGAAAGTTAGTTATAGCGACAAACTGATATCGCTCTGCCAAAAGGAAAAAACTTTTACGATTACGGAACGAAACATTTACGATTAAACACTTATTTATAGTAGTTGGGATTATTCAGTTAAAAATATGCTGGGTAATTTTTTATTCATCAACGTTAAGTGATTTCGTAGCGTTTCTCTATTTTGAAAAGAGTTTTTATTTTCCATGCAAGAACAACTTTAAGTGGATATTGATTACCAGTTTGTTTATTTTAATTGTTTTATGTTTTTTTACCGAGAGATATTAACTCTTAATTATCCAATGAAATTGTTCGACGTTAATTTAGTATTCGGAAACGATCGCGTTTCTAATTGCAACACAATATGTAAAGTCATTGATTAATGTTTCTTTTGGTACTTGTATTTCAATAAAGTTATAAAAAAAAAATGACGTCAGGCAAAACATGAGGCAGTGATAATACTATTTTTTTCTTTAGTAAAAACTATTCCTGAATTCTTATTAGAGCCAATTTCTGAAAAAAACGTGTTTTTCACCCTTCATTGTAAAAGCGCATTTAAAATTTTTTTGTATAATTTATCAATCTTAATGTTTCTATTCCATTTTAAAAATCCCTTTATATCTTTTTTATAATTAACTGACTGACTTTATAATAAACTTTATAATAAAATATGCTTCTCACGAAATTTCATTATGCATGTACTACCAATTACTGCTTAAACTATAGTTCCAAAAATACCTAAACTAACTTATTATTAGTATTTTTATCATTGCTATAATTCTTCTTACGATTATTACTGTGCATTATTTTTAATCACATATTATTACTGATGTGAGTATTATTATTGTTATTTATTATAATTATTATTATTATTATTATTATTATTATTATTATTATTATTATTATTATTATTATTATTACTATTATTATTATTATTATTATTATTATTATTATTATTATTATTATTATTATTATTATTATTATTATTATTATTATTATTATTATTATTATTATTATTATTATTATTATTACTAATATTATAATAATTATTAACAACAATATTAACAAGAATAAGGCCAGTAATAACAATAATAAGTACGAGCTATGATCCTTAATCTATAATTATTTAACGACCTTTACTAACGGTCATGTTCATTTTGACCCCACTGACAACTCCCAGACATAACACTTAAGTAATATTTTTAATTTTTCCAATCCACATTTTAAATGGCACACAGTCAGTATGGCTTTTGAAGTATCAGACACGCACGGCAAATGGCCTAGGAGCGCTGACACCTGATCCGGCAGATTTCGTAGCTGTCATTGGAATGCAAGCGACATGTCCATTTTACTTTTGGGACGAGAAACAAACGACAATCGACGAAATAAAAACGGAAAAAAAAGTCCTCCGGGCAACCAAAACGAATTGGCATTTCGCTTGTAATTATAGGTGGAATTCTAGGAAGAGGGGGAGGGGGGAAATAGTCCGCCCCGTGCTTCCAAGAGATGTAATTGCTACTCCAGATGTCGTGGAGGAAAACTGAGAGTCTGGGTGGGGTGAAGATTCCGACAATCGTTCACTCCGATGACAGATTTCGATGAATGAACGATGGGTTCTTATTTCTGATTCGGTGACAATATCCACGGACGCGTTTGATGTGTCCGATTCTCGAATTTTTAATGGTTGTTGTTCCGTTTGTTGTGTTCTTGAAAAGGGTTGTGATTGGAAAGTGATAGTGGTGCAAGTGTTTCTTAGCGAAACAAGACAGTCTATTTTATAGGCTCTCCACTAGTTAAACTAGCTTAACTCTCGTTAAACTCGCCTATTTTATAAGCTAGTTTAACGAGAAGCTTCACAAGGGCTCTGTCCGTCTGACGTCTGAATTTTTAGGTTAATCAATAAATTCTGTTGACACTTTTGCGATTTGTCAAATGCAAGGTCGCGGAGCGAGCTCACTCACTGAAAGTTTTCACCAACTCGACAACTTGTCGGCGTTCCTCTTCAAAAGAGCCCTTTCAAATTGCCAGAGATGCTGTTGTCTTATGTTGTCAACCCTTAGCAAAGTGATATCATAGTCATGAAAAGTCGAAGAATTATACACGCATGGTATTTGGACCTGTTGATTTTAAATTGAAAGGGTTGAAAAAGGCTTTTTTATTGACATCGATTGTCACAATTCAACTAGTTTCCTTTCCTTGAAGTAATGGTGTAAGTAGTTGCATGACTGCTTACCCCAGTAGCATAAATCCGCTGGTTAATATCGGCTCGACACTGGCCAATCCTCATGTGAACTGTTGTATATTGGCCGTTGCGACGGATCTAGGCCAATCTCGCCTAATGCTGGGTAAAATGTACTGGAAGTTTGAAATCTTGAAGCAGAGTTTTAAGATTGAAATATATTGTTTAAAGAAAGGACGGAAAGGTGAAAAATATGTTTTGCGATAGTTTTGACATGTTCATTTTTTTAAAAACCATCGTGCGTTCTGGAACGATGTTCGAGATTCAGCATGGATTGGCCAATCTAACCAGATCTCCTGCTTTTTACATTAGCCAATACATACCGCTGTGGTACTTGGGTACTTACAATATTGTAAGAAAGCAATTTTAAAAATTTTAGTCACATAGGAGGAGACGTTGATAAACGCTGATATACCCATGCAATTAACAGCTTTAAAATATTTCACGAGCCAAGCATTTAAAGTATTTATTTTGAACATTTAGCTGTTTTATTACACATTTAGTACATTTAGCTGTATTATTTAATAGCACACTGAACTCCCTAATTCACCACTTTTTGGTTGAGGAAAATCCCTATTATTTCCTAGTACACTGTTAAATATTTTGTTCCACCTTGCACCAAAAATTGGTTCCTATTTAGCTGCAACCAAAATGTGGTGCTTAGTTTAAACGATTTAAAGGTGCTTACGGTTCGAGGCAGCCCCATTAAATCCTGAAACTAAGCACCAAATGTAGGTTGCATCTAAATAAGCACCAATTTTTGCTGCAAGGTGGATCCAAATTTTTAGCAGTGTATTGTAAAAGATTTTTCTAATAATGTGGTAGGCCCTAAATGTGGAATATTTACAATTGTGACTTACATCACTTTTACTCTGACAGCTTTGGATTATATCGATTATTTCATTTATCTCTGTAGCTTGATTCGTATTCATAAGTTCATTGGCTTTCTAATTTGAATGAAGTATACAAGATAAAAAAAAAAAAAAGTCTTCGTTTCGGAAACTCAACTCTTTCTGAATAATGAACATGATGACTAACAATAAAAAAGCAAAGTGTTTTTCTTTTTTTAAAGTTAATGATGATGTCTATCATTATGCCACATTTTGGTATTCGCTTTCCTATGCGCATTGTTGCATATTTATAATTGAGTTACTATTCTACGTTTTAAGCACTTCGTAGTGCAACTGTATAGGTATAGCCAAACTATATTACAAATTACCTAAAACATATTTGATTTCTCTTTAAAGTTTGCAACAAATTTTATTGATCCATCTCCCCTCCCCTTCGTCACTCCATAACTACACCCATTCAAACATAATATGAACTAAATTAAATAAGCTATGAAAACTATCAATAGTTATTGCATGTAATAAGGTATTTGTGCTCATTTTTTGGCATAGTTTCTTTACTTTTAGTTTTTGAATGTAATCTCTTCTACCCTCTTTTTACATGACTAAGTGCTGTTTTATAGGTAACCTTTTCTGTGCTTAAACTACAAGTGTGTGTTGGTTACAGAAGAACCATGTCTTCTGAACTCAGAAAAAAAAAATCTTTTGAACACATTTCATAAACTAATAGTTAAGACAAAAGCTTCCATATGATGAACAGTTTTATAGCATTGCGTGTTTTTTAAAAAATCCTTTGGTAATTGATTGAAATTGTGTGCATGAGTTTTATTTACCAAAAGTTACTACTCTAGAATAACAAAAAAAAAAAAATAAGTGATAAGTGACTTTTGAATGAAATGACTTTTTAAAAGAAAACGTATATTGAAAATTTGTGAAATTGAATTGTATGTCTTTCAGTTTTAACATTCCAGTGGAATGTTTTGGATAATGAAGTTTAATATATAAGCAGTCACATTTGTACACAATAGAAAATGCTCATCTAAAAAAAAAAAAGTTACATTTAAATGTATCTTACTGATATTTACTTCCTGAAAACGGTTTCTCTTTCTTTAGCCTTCAAAAGTATTTGAGTGTTTAAAATTTCGCAATGTACATATATATGCATTTATTGTACTGTGAATTAATGGATCTATAGTTGTAGTACTTATAAAGGTAAAGTGAGATAAATCCAAAAGGGGGTAAAATTGGAATTTATTGTTTATCCTTCAAAACAATGCTAAATTATAGCAAAAGAAAAACTTAGCTTTTTTTCAAATGTGCTGTTTTTCTTTCGATGGATCAATTTATACGTTAATAGTGCACTGACCAATTTCGTCGATGTATAGATTGTCATAACACATAAAAGAGATTTGTGATGGTGACAAAATTTTAAATACATACTATTGAAAGATCCGCAGTTATATTTGTTTGTGTAAGCATAATAGTAAACACTTTGAAACTAACTATGATTGTTAGATTGATATTTAACTATGATAGTTATAAAAACAAACTATCCTCAATTTTATTGATGCAAAGGCTAAGCTTAAGACATATTGTGTTAAACTCTCGTTAAATCTTTCTACATTTATCATGCAACTACTGTTAACCATTTCTTCTATTTATTATGTGTTAAGTTTACTTTAGTATTATTTGTGTAAAGTTTTTTTAAATACCTATAAAATATTTATAGTATTTTTTTAGGTTATTCGTGATGTACATTTATATGTTCCCAGATTATTCACTGAAACATTATGAATATTTTAATTTCAAAGGCATTAAATAACGTTGTTATAGAATATATAGCCATCTATACAATAATCAAATGAATAATTAAGAGGAAATTATATATATATATATATATATATATATATATATATTTGATTTTGTCACAGCAGAGTTCCCGTATGGGATAATGATGTATTTTCTAATAAGAAATGAAAGTGTCTAGAACAGTGAATGTTTTTCTAAAACACTAAAATTTCACTGGTAAAAATAGAAATGTATATTTTGTGGTACACTATAGTGTAAAAGTTGAACTTCTACCAGTTCCTAGCTTGATATCTTTTAAAGAGAGCAGCTAAGATATATGAAATTCATATCTTGGAGACATATTTAAGTATCACAATGATTAACGAAAAAAACTTTCAAAAAATAAAAACATAGTATACAAGATTTACAAGTTAAAGAATAGAGTATCGTTTGTGGGTACATGCATCCTTGTCTAAAATTAATCAATTCAAAGGGTTGAGAGAAATAAAATTTTCCCTAATTAAAGAGTTTACCTGGTAATGCATTCTCATATTTAAAATGAGTTCTGAAAGGAAAATTGCTTAATTTAAAGCAGTTTTCGATTAATGAAGAGTTTCTAATGCATTGAATGTTGACGTACAACTTCAACTCAAAGCGTTTACTACATGATATATGAAATATGTATAGATGCCATTTTGATATGAATTTTATTTATCTAAGCAGTTCCACTGAAAAAGTGTTAATGAAAAACTGGCAGGCCCTTTAATTTTGTAGACTAATGTAGTAATAGAAGTTTTAGATATTCTAATTTGAGAAAAGAAACTCAAAAAAGCTTCTAATAAAGAACTTAGACAGTCAGATATTAAAAAACCTTTTTTTTTAATAAAAAAAAGAAAAATTATTTCTTTTTACGATTTTTTTTTCAACTCTCTTTACCATTAGTTCTAGAGGTCGGAAATATCGATCAAAATAAATATCGATACTATATCGTTGCATAGAAAAAATTATCGACAAAATATCGATGTATCGATGTATCATGTCTTTTTTTATTATTATTATTATTATTATTATTATTTTCAATTTTGCCAGAAACGAAGTTGTTTAGGGCAAATTTCTACTTTTCATGAATTTATGCCAAAATTGTTTTAATAAATAAATTATAAAAATTGATTTAATAAATAAATTATAAAAATTGATTTAATAAATAAATTATAAAAATTGTTTTAATAAATAAATTATAAAAAAAATTATATTATCAATCAGAATAAATAAAATTCATTTGGATGTCAATGCATAAATTCCCATTTCTTTTTCAAAAAGAAATTTCGAAAAGCAGTTTACAGCATATTTTACTGATAGAGATGTTTTTAATATTTAAAATTAGATGCAAATTTCAGGCACACGTTAGCAGCAGAAACGGCGCTTTGTTAATGACTACTAATAAATTATCTTATCTTTCCATTACATTATGTTTTCTTTTGGTTCGGGTGCCATTTTAACTGTCCAAGTCCAAACTTTAGTTTTGAAGTTTTTGAAAAGGGAATAAAGAAAATCGAAAAACACATGTAACTTCAAAACGATCATCAAAAAACTAAAAAAGTTTGAAAATATCGATATATCGGTAATATGTATCGATAGTTTTACTATCGATTTTTTTTATCTATATATATTGATAAAAATATAGTCGTATCGATATATCGCCGACCTCTAATTAGTTCACACATTAAGAATTGAGAAACTTAATGCAATTTATAAGTCACAAAGCAGCATTTCTTGTTTTTAGGCGATATATCTCATATTCGATACCTATAGAAACTCCTGTAAGTCAAATCGATGCTGTTAGGTATTAATCATATGAAAACTCATGTGATTGAAATAAAACAGCCACAATTATAATGATATAAATCAGGATATACCATAACTTTCAAGGTCTCAGTAAATTTTTGATACTTCATCCAATATATTTATTTCAGCATATTCTGTTGCTTGTACTCAAGCCATCTTTAAGGGTAATTTATAGAGATCAAAATTCTCAAAAGGAAATTAAGTGTTGAAACTGGCAGTTAATTTTTGAACTGAAAATATAATTTACTGTTTTCTTTAATTCCAGTAAAATCCAGTTTGTGGTTTATAAACGTTCTACAATTAGGTATGTAGGTGTAAGAAAATTTCATGGTTTGGAATTTAAAACATTTCATTTATTAAATTTTTATACAGATCAGATCTTTGCAATAATATTCATTTTTAAAAGCTCGTGAAGGAAAACAAGTCTCTTGTTTCACAGTTTTCCATATATCCATTCCACCTGAATTTTAATAACCTGTAAGAAAAAAAGTGTTAAAAGAAAAAATATTTAAAACATTCATTTTACAAGCCATAAATAAACATATTGAGCAGTAATCTCAACTAAAGATCAGTTGACAACATATGGTCGGAGAAAAGGTCAAAAGTGTTGATTGGAACAACTTATATTTGCTGAAATGTCTTTCCAAATTTTCTCTTTATTAAAATTTTGTACTTTTCTTTCTTTTCCTCCATTTTCTATTGGTGGGGAGTTGATTCCCACCCTCCCCCTTCTCTACCCTTTTTTACATCCATGACTATAATAAAAGGTACATCACAAAATCATGAAGCATAAGAGCAATGAGTTTCAATTGCATTTGATATTTTTATTAGGTCTATATAAACAATTAATTGCTTGATTGCTAAATGAAAAGACATTTCTAGATATATTAGCTCTCTATTGTATAATTCAGTAATAAATGGATTTGAGTACAGAAAAAAAATTGCAAGAGTTTGAAATAGCACACGATGTATCATCAGAGGATATCAATCCATATTTTCTATCTTTTCACTTATATTACTTATTTATAAATAACCACCATTCAGGGAAGAAATAATATAAATTATCAGTCCTAGGATTTAAATAAATTCATAACCTTTGCTGTTTTATACTATTACGTTTTTTATTCCTCTAATAAATAAAAACAAAAATTTGCTACCTCAAACAAATCAAATATCAAGTCTCATGCATATACAGTGAAAGAGCATACTATTCAATTACTACTGGAAAAGTCGAGTTAAAAATAATTTAAATACAATTTTCAATTAAAATCAATTCAATTTCAATCAGTATCAATCAGTACATTTTTAAAAGATTTCCATTGAGGTTTGTTTACTTATATAAATGACTACTTCAGTAAAATTTTTATTTTTTCATTTTAAAATATGTCCAATAAATTAACTTCAATGGAGAGAGAAATTTATAAATTTTTTTTTTCAATTCAGTAATTACAATATGAATAAATAGAAATAAGAGTTAAGAATGAAATTTGAGGGGAAAAAAATGCCTATTTAAAACTGGAAATATTTAGACAATGATAATCAATTCCAATATGTGATAAAATGATTTTTTGAGAGACGCCAGCTTAACAGTGAAATTGTAAAATATATAGTATTATTTTATTAATTTGAGAGATTTAATTATTTATTTTTTTTAAATATTTCATGAAAAACATGAACTTAAATTCTCAAATTGTCTGTTAGTTTCTGAAAAAAATTTAATTGATAAAATATAAATCCACTACTTAATACTGTTGATATTTTATAGAGAAGTAGTGTAAACTTTGAATTCGTTAAAATAGTAGCTGCAATGCGACATTTTCATGTAAACTATAATATACAAAACTATCTTTAAACTATTTTATTGATATTGAATGCAAGCCATATAGTGACTAATTTATAGTTTCTAACGATTCAAAAATAATAAAACCTTCTAATGGTTGAATTTTTGCATTATTTTAATTTGATAATATTTTTCAAATTATAAATATTAATATAAAAATGTTTTTTTATTTATTTTTTTTAATTATTTAAATTATTTTATTTCAATTAAACTTTCATTATTTTATTATTTATTTTTTATACACGCTTCTATTACCTTTCTGAGGACTAATTAACCCACTTGTTGTCATTCATTGGCCATGAGAGTACATTTCATCAAGTTTTAGGGGTTGTTTCTAAGAAACCTCTTTCACACAAGCGACAATTGATGCTTCAGTGACCTAATTAACTCTCTTCCGTTATGCAATTGAACTGAAACTTGACAGACGCTTCGTCGATGACGTTTTTGAGAGAAAACGAGAGTTAGTCCATGGCACGGTATCGTTGGGGATTTTTCGTAATGGCCAAACGTGGCCAAACACTATGAAAACTCGATCTAATCACAAAATCACTTAAGCAAGTTGCAGTCAAAATCACTAAATAAGTTTTAATTGCACATAAAATTTTGCAATGCATATAAAAGATTTATATTAAAAACTTTGCTTTATGGGTGTGATTTTTAAAAACAAAAACTGCAATGTTTTTTTTTTTTTTTTTTTGTTTTTTTTAAACATTATTATTTATTAACCCTTTTTACTTTTGAATTTCTTTTAAAATTATGTATGTTTCTTGTGTGAAAATGTTGTTGACAAAAATCACTTCATGAAACTGTTATTTTTTAAATCACTATCGCATAGTAAACTTTTGAAATAAATTGCAATGAAAATGTAAAATTTTCACTAGAGTGTTTTTAACAGAAAAAAAGGTGGTACTGAGCGCTAAAGAGTTATTTAAAACCTGCCGACCTGTCTGATTATAGAAAAAAAACAGGTGAATTACTTTACACTATTTCCGTGATGGGGTATGGAACACTCAAAGTGTGATTTTTCGTAATTGTTTAAAGTTAAAAGGAAAATAATTATTATTATTTTTTTCCAAAAATAAATCGTTATGTTTATGTATATGCTAACTGTGTGGCCCAGCGTTGGGTAGACCTCCATTAGTTAAAGGTCCCAGTTTTTGAAGTTTCGCGAACAAGGCGCTTCACTCGCTAAAAGGTTCATTGTTACGCAAAGCAAACTTGCTTTGCTACGCAATTCAGTGCTATGCAAGAAAAAGCTCGCTACGCTCTCTGGACAATGCATTGCTACGTATGAGGACAGGTTGGCTGCGCTCTCTGAAAAGATCATTGCTACGCAAGCATAGGCTCGCTTCGTTCACTAATAGTTTCATCATTAAAAACCTTCTATCGAAAAAAAAAATACCCATTAATACAATAAACAAATAAAAATATCCTGTTTTACCCACCTCTCCTTCCCAAATATTTTTTTTTTTTTTTTTTTTACTTTTACCCCTCACACCCATGGAAATTTGAACTCTAACACCTTACACCTCCGCCACCCCCCCCCCCTCCCCTCAAGAATTTTCATTACATCTTATACTCTCACACTCTTTTTTCCAAAAAACTTCTTTTTAAACTTTTCTCAGTAATAAAACAAATACAATAACACAATACCCTTCTCCTCCAATCCTTTCAAGAAAACCCTAATGCAATTCCTGTCACACCAATTTCAAGTTTCTGTGTGTGAAAAGCTATATTAGAAAGCCAAAACTATTTATGTTTAAAATTTCTTAATTCTACGCGTATTGGTCCCTATTATAAAAAATTAATGAAAAAAAATTAAAATATTAACATCCTGTTTGTGCAAATCAAAATTAAAGGCCAAAACTACTTATGTTTAAAATTTCAGAGTACTGTGCATTTAAAGGTCATTTTACAAAAAAAAAAAAAGAGCTTTAAAGCAATTAATTAATTAAACTAAATAATATTTTAACTCTCTGTCCGTCGAAAATACAATTAGAAGATCAAAACTACTTATTTTTAAAATTTTAAGTTTTACACGTATTGGAAGTTGTTTTTATAAGGCCATAAGGATATAACTACAGACATACGCTTTGTTTCATTATTATAAATTAATAGTCTCAGACTTTTTCATGAAAATTAGAATAATTTCTATATCTTCCATGTTTTTCTTCGAATTAAATGCAGCGTTTAGTTACAATATTTAAAAGCTTCAATCGAAAAAGAGTACTGCAAATATTGGAGAATTAATTAAATTATTTAACACGACTACAACTGTTTTAAGATGATTACTTTGAATGAAAATGCACATTATGTTTTTAATTTTAATTTTTTTTTTTTAATTTATTTAAAAAATGTGTACATACTGTATCTAACAAAGCATTACTCTTGTATTGAACATGTTCAGAAAGTATCTTTGGGATTGCGACTCTTCTCTCTCCAAACTCCCACTAGTATTGGACACAGGTAGAAATTAGATTTTCCCTCTACCTTTCTATATCTCCCTAACTATTTCAAGCATTATTTCAACTATTCCATTTTCAATTATGTGTCCAAAGTTTCAAATTTCTTTTTAGCTTAAAACTTATATTAATTTCTCCATTATTATTTTACGAATCGTTTTTCTAAGTATTATTTTAAGTAAAAAATTTAATTAAGTGTGTTTTCAGGTTAAACATTTAATTAAAAAAAACTATTTCCAATGATGCTTTTAGCGGTTTTTACGCTATACTTTGAGGCTCAAAATTTGTAACGTATCAAAAACTTTGAATTGCGCGTGAGTAGATTTTTTACTCCTTCATAACTGCGTAATTATTTTCCTTTCCTCTTTCAATTTTTTTTTTTTTCCACTTTTTCCCTACACTTTCTTGTTTTTTAGGTTACGCATTTACTTAAAAAAAAACAAGTCCAGCGATGCTTTTAGCATTTTTTTACGCTATATTTTGAGGCTCGAAAGTTTTAATGAATCAAAAAAATGAAATTGCGAGAGATTAGATTTTTTACTCCTTCATAACTGCGTAATAATTTTCTTTCCTGTTTCATTTTTTCACTTTTTCTCCTGCACCTTCTTAAGATTACTGATGCAGTTTGGGGAGGTAGAGGAGGAAATCGGCCACATTCTTTTCATCTGGATCCACAACTGGTTTGAAATGTACATCACTAAATCCCATTTATAACAACGATATTTAATTGCATTAGAATTTATTTTTTATCAAGTATAAATAAAGAAATTATCACTTAAATAGTGAATTAAGAAATCCTTCTAGGTTATATTAAATCATCATAGGGCATAATTCAGTGATAAACTGAATGTGTATTAAATTGAAATCTAGAATAATTATTCGGCTGATATCTTCAAAACAACATTTGCAGACCCGGTTAACCCCATTCAATAATAAGGTCAAAAACTTCCGAAGTAATGAGCGAAGGGTATAATTTTTTTCAAGTCCTTATTTAAATTCATGTAATAGCGGTTTTATTTTTACAAGCAATTAAAAAAGAATGGCAGGTTGATTGATGGGTATATTAAAACCTGCATGAAGGTAATATCAACTAATCAATACAAGAAAAAAAAAAGATAAGATCACTATTGAAAACGTTATGCCATCACTGAAAAAAAATCCAAATAGGAATCAAATAAAAAAAGAAAACTTCGAACAATTATCCGCTCTGAATTGGATGTCACCAAAAGCGGAGAAAACCCCAAAGGCAAGGGGAGCGTCTAAAACCTCTGATTTTAAACCCATTAGTAAACCACCTAGACTGCACTTAGGGCTTGGGTGTGGGGGGAGGGGAGTTAAAAAACAATAACAAAAAAGAAAGACCGCAGTCAGTTTCCCACCACCAATTAGCATGCCTGTAACCACCGTCCACGCCCTGTGGTACGAGAAAAGGTTCATAGACAAAGGAAAACCCTCTGGGCTCGAGAGTTCATGAAACAGCCGCCGCCGCGTTAGGCTTAGCTGACGCCAGAACAGATGACTCTTACATCGCTACCTTCCTGCCAGTCTGTCAGTCATATTAGGCATTCAGACATGTCAGGTGTAATTATATACAGTTCTTCTTTCTCGCTCGCCATTGCGTCTGTCCGTCTGTCCAGGATTCATTACTTATTTACTTATTTATTGTCTCTTCTCCAGCAAGCGTGACGAGAGGAAATTTAGAATAACAGCTTCGGGGGATACTTTCTTCTTCTTTTTTTTTTTTTTTTTTTTTTTTAGAATTTCTATCATCTGAATCAATAAATGGTCGGGGGTGGGCCTGGGTAGGTGGACGCTTGGGACGTCCCAGAAGGTTGGACGGAACGTCCCTTTTGTGGGACGCGAGGGTCAGAAACGCAGACAGGCGTGTAAAGGAGGGAATGTTTATGACCTGACTTGACACTGCTCGTAATAAATACGTATAATAAAGACATCCAACTGCGTATTACGCGATGGTGTGTTTGTCGTATCATGTCAACGTTTGCCTCTTTTGATGGTGGGTCTTATCGGTGAAGCAGCAAGTTGGAGTCGATTGAGCATAATCAGAGTAATTGGGCACAATCGAGGTATTTGAGTGTAATTTAAGAGCGGTTGATATTATTTGACTATATTTAAATGCAAGTGCTGTATTTTTCCAACCCGAATATTTGTCGAAATCCGGCTTCTAAACATATGACAATTTTAACAGATGAAGATTTATAGGGGACGACGACTGCAAATAGTTAAGCTTTTGACAAAATTTATTTTCTCACGATATTTAGATTCAAAGGGAAGAAATAACTTTCAGCCCTATTTTGGGAAACAATGTCAACTGGCTCAAAGAAAATAACGGGAAAACATTTTTGCATTATTAGGTGCATAGTCAATGTGTTCTTATTTTTATTTAAACTTTTTTTATTGCACCTCCATCCCCACATACCCTTCAAATATAACAATAATTATACATTCAAGTATTAATTTAATAAGGATTATAAGTAACTACAAATACGGATAGTTTATGCAGTCCTTTTAAACTGATATCATCACTTAAGTAACATAAAAATTCACAAAGAATGTAATAAATAAATATAGCCACACTTTAATCTTTCTTCAATATTTATTTTAACCATCTTATTTTAAACTTCTAATATCTGGGACAAAATGACTTTTGATTTAAAGCAGGTTTTGGCAGAAACTGCATCTTGGCAATCAGAACTCTCTGTATTATCATTGTAGAAAGAAAGAATAATCATCATCAAAATAGATGTAGTTAAGAATATTATCAGTGGCAGATGAAGCATGGGTTCTAAATGACATTGCTCTTTTTTATATTTTTAATCATTTTAAAAATCTACTCTGATGTTCATAACAGTTATCTACTGATGGTCTAAAATTACGGGATGATACGTGTATCTTATTTGATTAAGTAACTAAATTTCAATATTTTATCAGAAGGATTTTTAATGAAAATGTAAATTTACGAATATAATGAAAGTATTATGTGGCGGGAAACTATTTGTTGATAAAACTTAAAATGATAATAATAAAAAAAGGGGGTCATTAAATTATTACTTATATTATATATATCCATATATGTACTAAGATTAAACTGATTTATAATAAAAAATTATAACATTACATCCTTGCAGAGATTAATAAAAAGCCAACTTGAGTTTTATTATTCAAATGCACGCTATTTTGGTGCATTCTCCACTTTATTTGTGACTGCTTGGAAGAACTTTTTTATCAAACCATTCTTGATTATGCTACTTTATTTACGAAAGCTAGATTGAACCACACACAACCTCAAATAAATAACCTATGTGTGACTCAGCAAAAGTAATGAATATACACTTTGGATGTCCTTCTACTACTGTGTACTTCTGCTTAATTCTACTGTTTGTTTAAATTAACTTTTTTTTTTTTTTTTGGATATTGCACGAAGTTCATTTTACAATATCTTAAACAATTTTTTAGTTCCAATATCCATACTTTACTATTTAAAAAAAAAAAAAAACATATGATAATTTAATTAATCATACCCTTTTATCTAAATATTTTCTCGTTTTCCACATTGTCAGTCTGTTGAACTAAAATATTCCATTACTTTCTACTTGTGCACCTAACTATCCATTTGAATTATTTATTTTAAGAAAGAAAAGGAAGGAAAGAAAGTGGTGAGAGAAAGAAATGAAAAGTTATTTTAGTTAAACAAAACAATATTAATCACGTTTGACTTTACATATGTATTCTATTTATGAATTAAAATTAAACAACATTTTCTATTAAGACAAAGGGATTTAAGAAAAAAAAATACTCGAAAAATTTGAGTGTTTCTACTAAGGTGATATTTTTTTGATTTCTGCATTTAATATGTCAAAATATTTAAGTATTCTGCTGTAGTTTCAGATTTAAAAAAACACTATTTCTACCGTAATTGACAAATATCACTGCTATACTCTTAAAGTAATTATACGTATATTGAAATACTGCTGGCAGTAGTTGACTTCACTTTTTTCCATTTAACACATTCATGCAGATTTGTTAGATTTCAATAATTAGCATAATTTATTAATAATTTAGTTTCAAAAAGTATAATCAATGAACGTCGCTTATTACTTGTAGGTTAAATGGTAATGATTAGCAACAAGATTAAAAAAAAAACTGATTCAAAAGCGATTTTCTGAGAAATCTTGAAACACAAACGAATCACTCACGTACCCATTTCCCAGAAAAAATTAGCTTGAGGGTGCATTGTTTAATAACACTCAATATGCAATCAGTTAAATGTCACACAAACAACCCAAGAATTCGAGATTAGGACATCAAGTTGGCCAATTACGTCCTCTTGATGGATTGACTGATCACTTCCAGCTAAAAGCGGTGAACTTTCAAAGAACTCCTCCAAGTATGAAATAAAAAAAAATTTGAAGACCCGATTTCATTTCTGATAGGGGTCACAATCCAAGTGTCCATCTCTCTGAAGCAAGTCAAATCCTCCAATCACAAAATTGTATAGAAATTAGGGAGATTTATTATATCCTTTTCAAGATTTGCTGAAGCATTGCGTTTGTAAGCATGAGAAAGCTCTGATGATGATCCATCAATAATCCATGGCTTATAGATATGTCAACCATCCTATGAAGACCTTATCGAACAAAGTACTTTCAAAGTGTTACGGAAGATGACTTAGAGTTTGTTTACGAAGTCTACATTAAAAAGTTAAAGGCAGAATCATTTAAATTAATCCCCTTTTTTTTTTATCTTTAAGGTTGTACTAGTCTTCAACTTTTATTATGTATTCTTTTTTTGAGGACATGAAGCGATCTTTACAGAAATACTGCTAGAGCGAATCTTAGCATATCAACTATGCTCAAAAAAGAGTTTCTCATTTTCAAAGAGATCAGCAAATGTTTAAACCAAAGTAATATTGGATAAATCTGTTTGAATTTCACTTATAAAATTTTTTGAGTAACTTTCTTGTATTTTTTTTTTTTTTCAATGGAATAATAAGCCCTCTTCCCATTTAAAAGTTTTCATTAACACATATAATAAAGGAAGAAAAAGAATTGAAAAGCAAAACTAATCTTTAAATCTTCTAAAACAAAGAAAAAATATTCGGTTACAAATGTATGATAGCAAAATAATTATAGCAATGATAATAATTGTAATGATATCTAACTAGATTTTATATTAAATTTCTATCATAATTGTAATGATATCTAACTAGATTTTATATTAAATTTCTCTCTCTCTCTCTCTCTCTCTCTCTTTTATTATAAATTGTATATATAGTTTAAATTTACTAATTTTCAAAAACTGGCATATTTATAAAAATAACATTTATTTTATAATGGGTTTGCATTTAAGTCTTTTTTAAAACAAGAATTTGTGAAAATTGCTTTAAATTTTCACTCGATTTACAATCTTTGTAAAAATGTAGTCGAATTCACAACTTTTTAAAACATTTAAACTTACTGTAATACTTATTGTTTTCATTCTGATCCTATTTTCTCTATTTCAGTCTAAGATGTACCTTGATAAAAGCATCTTTTTTGTCTGTTATAAATATCATTTC
The DNA here is from genome assembly GCA_963978545.1 of Linyphia triangularis. NCBI lineage: Eukaryota > Metazoa > Arthropoda > Arachnida > Araneae > Linyphiidae > Linyphia > Linyphia triangularis. The sequence goes on from OZ021726.1 coordinate 72,310,551, forward strand.
CTATAAAAGAAACAGACAACGTAAAATAAATAGTACATTAAAACACTTTCTTTGATGTATTAAAAAACCTTCCTCCATAAATCTAAGTATAAAAGTCTATAAAACTTATGAAGATAAACTCAATCCTCAGCTAGATTACCAAAAATTATATAAGTTTTCATATTAAAAGTTATCATGAAATTATATGTATTAGAAATATTATGTGTTATATTAGTAGTATTGTAAACTGTATAAAAGTTATTTCTTCAGTTAAATGACCTAACGTTATTTATTATAGTTATAATTTCCTTACTAACTTTTTTTGAGGAACACTTTAAAAATGGCAATATAAATTCAAAAACATTTAATTTAATTCCTAGTTTATTAGTTTTCAGTTAAAATTTAATTTACTTTTGAACCTTATACAAATAATAATATTATACAGGCGTTTAGAAGTCATATATCAGAATATTTTTACAATAAAAAATAAGTTATTTGAAGTATGGCTGTAATGTTTAATAAGAATCTAAATAGAAATCAAAGAAGAAATTTCTCAAGAAATAATTTCACATACAATTATTTAAAAAACATATTTATACATATCACACATTTACATACCACAGTAAAATTCCACAGAATTTGAAAATAAATTACGTTGACAACAATTTCAATATTCATTTATATCAATTCATATTGACGTTAAGAAGAGATTTGAACATTTCACTTTTAAAATTAGTAAGCGGCAAACTCCAAACGGAAAATACCTATCAAGACAAAGTAAATAAAAGTTAGATATCTAACACTTAAATTAAATGATCTCATTTCCGAACAGTTAACTTTAATATAAGATTCCAAAGTTAATATGATCAGCTTTTGGAAACCATTTCCTGAAAAATAAAGCCACATCGAAAGCGATTAAACACCAACTCCACTGAAAATGATATGCACATTTCGGCATTTTCCACCATGAATCAAGACTTAAACATATAATTTAGAGTCCTCCAACTAGTATCGTATTTTCATGTAATAAAAATAGTATTCAATTATAGAATTTTTTGCTCGAATGCGTAGCGTGGAATTATTGTTATTATTATTATTATTATTATTATTATTATTATTATTATTATTATTATTATTATTATTATTATTATTATTATTATTATTATTATTATTATTATTATTATTATTATTATTATTATTATTATTATTATTATTATTATTATTATTATTATTATTATTATTATTATTATTACTACTACTATTATTATATTTTATTTTTTTTTGCGATTTTAAAAACGCATTCTCATTTTTTTTTATTTTTTTTTAGTGTGAATATTGAATTGCTTTTATTGTTATTATTTATTTTTTACCTTTTTTTAGGTTAAAAATAACATAAATAAAAATATACGAAAATACGGGAAACAGGAAAATGTTCAAATTTCACCCGAAGAGATTTAATCATACTTTCACGTCAATTTTGAATTCTCAAATCCTTTCTTTTTCTGATTTGATATCATTAAATTTAAAAGCTTCCAAAATCAGACAATGGGATGAAAAGATGGAAAACTAATCGATCTGAATGATTTTTAGTGGGAAACATTTGTTCTTGTTGAGAGGTGATAACGTTGTTGTTGTTATTATATGCTTTTATGGGCTAGATTGATAGTTTGTTATTTGAAGTCAGGGTCGCTGTTAAAAAGACTAAGTTAGTAATTTTGTTTTATTGCATATTCCTGGATAGAAAAGACCCAATGATCACGATAATAATGTTATTGTTAACGTTAAGTTGTATTTAAAACATCATTTTGACGAATTTTTTTTTTTAGATTAGTAATAATTTATTTTTGAAATAAATAAGAGTTTCAGATAAATAAGAATTGTTATTAACAATGCTCATTTATTTGAAACTATCAGTATGCCAGAAAAGCATTTTGTTCAACGGTTCTAATTTTATGAATAATGATATTTTTGTAATATATTGATATCAATAGTCATTATTTAATAGAAATTCATTACAAATTGAATAAGTTTCTTTTGCAACAAAATGATCGTATACGTGTAACATTTTTTTTGAAGAGTTCAGGCGTTTCGACAAAACATTCATTAAAATGTGAACCCGATTTTTTACCTTTTCATAAAAAGTTCTTTGAAATCTGCATAAAAAGTGTTTTTATTTAATAAATTAATTTCATTTCATTATATGACTAATTTAAAAGCATTTTTATACTAAGTTTATAATTTTTTTAAATATTAACTTTTTAATTAAATTTGTTGTTCCGCTACATACGGAACCTCAAATTCATTTTAAATACCTAGAAAATTAATACAGAAAAATTAAACAACTATGTACCCATTTATCGTAAGGAACAAGGAAAGGTCATCAAAGGATTACCCCACAATATATAACAAGGACTTTATAAATAAATATTACGTTTGAGTGATAACTTGATTTTTAAAAAAAGCAAAATCCTGTTCAGATAATAAAGATAAGGTTATTTTAAAATATGACTTTATGAATAAAATTCAATCAATATAAAATATTTACTTTAGATAATCTTTTAGCGTAAAAAAAACGTAGGAGCGAATTTCAGTTAAGAAAGAGATGTAGGCATCTGACTTTTGTACTTTAATGAACTAATGAACTTTAATGAACTTTGCTTTAATGAACTTTGCTTTAATGAACGCAATATTTGAATAAAAATGGCTGGAAAACTTTATTTAATAGCAATAATTTGATATCCAATGGCTATAATTTTATATAACCCATGAGAAATACCTTGTGAAGTTACTTTTCTATTTTTAATTTATTATACTATCTTGAGAACCTGTATACAAAATTAAAAGGCAATAATTTATTAACTCATAGTTTGATTATTCTGTTGATAAATAAAATGGCTGATTGCGTTCTGATCTTTTTAAAGTACATCCGTAGGTAAAATTCAAAACTTTCTCTGAAAAACATGAAACTTGGTATACTTATGAAGACTTCTAATATGAACAATGTTCTGCAATTAAACATTTACTTAAAGAATTTAATTTTTTAATTATGTGTTTTCTAAAAGCCTGCTCCTTTTTTTTTTTTTTTTTTTTTTTTTTTTTTTTTTTTTTTTTTTTTTTTTTTTTTTTGTAAGAAACAGAATATTTATATATATATGGCGATAGATTGTATTAAAAAACCAGTTTAATAATTTAAAAAAGCTCATCATAATATTATTAATATTGAGAGTATATTCGACAAAAAGAATTGAGGTTTTAAGTAGGTATGGTAAAAGACTTAGAACTTTTCCGGTGTCTCAAATATAAATTACAAAGTTCCGAGTAAAATGCATTTGAATATTGACGATTACATGCAAAAATATATATGGCTGACAGTAAATAAAAATGCAAAATTGAATATGTTTAAAGACCGTACAGTTTTGATATTTTGCACATGTGTACACCAATGCATTTAAAACTGATTTCTGCATTAAAACAAAAATCACAATTTTGAAGGTTTAGTACGAAATGCAAGGTGCGGATCTTTCTAAACTGATCTAGAAGCAATAGGGTTTTTTTTTTTTTTTTTTTTTTTTCAAACATATTACTATATTCCAACTTATAAAAATGACATAGAGAATAAAAAACAACAAAATTTTTCCAATATTACAAGACCCCAGACATATACTATGTTTAAAAGTACACAAAATGAATAACTTAACACTTTTCACAAGAGCTATTAATTTTCAGAACATATATATATATATAATTCATACATATATCACTAAGCACAAGTTTTATCCTTGAAACAAAAATTAATGCTTGAATCGTAGTCATTTAAATGATAACTGCCATTTTGAGTCCAATGAATCCCTGGCTATGTCGGAATAACGGCTGTCAGTTTCGCCGGTTAATGTCAGCGGTCGCTTCTGGTAATTGACAGCGGGACAGACGTGTGTTTGTCCGCTACGAATTGAAGTCGGTTACGTCAATCAACGACAGCATCAAGGCCTAGCGCGGATTTTTAGGAGGAGGGATTGATACTCCTCTGTATACAGCTTTGATTTCGTAAATTATAAGCACTATTAAGAACCATACTTTGATATTTATTTGTTTTCAAAAAAAGATAATATTTTTTTTCGTGATTAAATGTTATGAAGTCATGCGTTATCACTTTAAAAGTGATTGAAGGAAAATGTTACATCCAATTGTTGGTGATAACTGAAAAGATATTAAAGGTTTTCAATAAAATGTGTTCTTCCACCTTTTTGAAACAAAGTAAGATTTTTTTTTCTTGCACTACATATTTAATTGTCAATAAAACTAGTGCTTCAGAGTTAGCATATTTAGATATTTCGATTTATTAAATCAAATTATTTAATAACACAACTCTAAAACGGGAGCTCAACAGTGCTCTATGTTAGCAAATAATCTAGAGATATTTTATTACAATTTAAGTATATTTTCAAATAGAATAGAATATATAGAATTAAAGTAAATATAAAATGGGCAAAAAGATAACTAGTCAAAATAATACAGATTTAATGTACTCAATAATATAATTTTAATTCAATTTTATAAATTTAAATAAAGAAGTTATATAATACAAAAAAGAGCTGAAATAAAATTTGAGAATTACATTTATGGGAATTTTTCACTATGATATAAATTCTAATAACTTAATCTTGATACTTTAATCTTGTTAAGAGTGTTTTTGTCCAAGGATTATTACATAATAACTCTTGTGTCAGAAACAAGAATTAATTATGAAATTCAGACTAAATGCTAAAAAGGAATTCAAATGCATTTCAAAATTACGAATGATGAGAAATAAAACCTTTATACAAACCAACTTAAAATAAAAGCATATTATGTAAGCCAAAAATATTTTAAATCAATTTTTATTGCAATTGCGAGTACATAAAAAACAGTGATGATTTCTAAACTAAATGTAAGAAATTTGTATTCAATAATTAAACTAGATAATATTATATTATTTCTAACCATGACATAATATTTGAATCTTTAAGTGTCAAAACTTGAATTAATCATAAGAAACATATAAATGTAGTTCCAATAGTGTTACATGGTGAAATATTAAAATAATGTAAATTAATAAAATGTATTTATAAAAAATATAGAATATTTAGATTAATGAGTGTTAAGATTGCACAACGAATTTCATTACAGATGATGAAACTCAATCTCACAAAATAAATGATGATTTCAAATACAAAATTGTCTACATTTACAATACCATTGCTACACTATCTTATTTTAACATTTCATAGCATTATTTTCAAACCAATTTCCTGAATTGCAAACTATTCTAAAAACATGTGATTTACTGTTCGATGTTTCGGATACTTTATTCAAAATATCATAAACCTTACAAAATCAAGAAGATAAAAAAAAAAAAAATGTCACCTCATTTTTTATTTAGAAATTAAATCCTACAATTCACTAAGCAATCATCATAGGGGAATTTTGTTTTCTTCAATCTTCAAAAATATTTCCCACAATTTAACCTCGTTTCCAGTATTCGAGTATTCTTTTCCCACGCTTTGTGCTGTTCCCACCAAATAATATTTTCCCATTTACTTAGAAAAACTGAAAGTCGACGAATAAATATACAGTGAAAACACAGCACAGAGAACTCAATGGAGTAGGTTTCCTACAATAGACATTCTAGATTCCTGCGATAGCCTCAGACAATTAAGGCCAAGGCTATCATCTTTGCATATTGTTCATACATGTCCTCGGGGCCAGGTCTCAATACAATAAGAGTAATTTATGACTTGAAGTGCTCTGAAATTCTATCTATGCATCACGAAATACATTCAAAGTTGTTGATTGAAAGATAAGCATGAGAGTACATTTCGGAAATGCAAGAATTGAACACTTTTGTCATGTGTCTTTTAGAATCCTAGTGAGCGATAAAAGTTAGCAAATACGAAGTATGAACTAAAAAATTTACTTAGAAGTTGATGTCAATTAAATATTTTTTATTACCTTTGGTTTATATTAAAAAAAAATATCCATGAAACGTGATGGAAGCTTTTTACTCAAATTTAAGTTCTAGAGGTTCAAAAATGAGACATAACCTTTAATGTTTATGGAAGTACTGTACTATAATGGTATTTTTGTGAAAACGCAACTATAGATAAAAAGTGGGTTTTTCAAAGCACAAAGCAACATTGCTTACAACTGTTGGGTATTAAACTTTTTTGAAAGCGTTATTAAATAGATGATGTCAAAGTTTCAATTGCACTCAGTTATATTTGCATATTTTCAAAAATGTGCATAGTTCAGTTTTGCATAGTTAAATTTGTAAAATGGTTCTAAATATTTCCTAAGATAATTTTGACCATCATCCAATATTAAAAATCATATTTTCTTTCTTAAGGGGGGGGTCTGGGACTCAAAACTTTTAAAATTCTCAAAATTTGTTTTATTATTATAAAAATTCATACAAATATTTGTTAACAAAATGGCATAAAAAGTTTGTTTCTACCTTTAGTAGAACTTGAAATATTTAAGTTTTTGTTACATGACAACTGTATCTCAGGCATGCTATCTTGAAACTTCGAAACTGTTTTTCTCGGTGATTGCTTTTTGTCTCTTTTTTTAGTTTAATTTGATATAACTTAAAATCTATTTGTTATAAATCTATGAGACTTTCCACAGTTATTTTTCATACATATTTCTTTAATTTGTCCTCATGAATTATATTTTTTTATTTAACTTTTTTTTTAAGCTTTTGTAGCTTAGCATACTAAGGATTTGATACAGTTTTTGCACAAAACATTTTTAATTTTTTTTTTATTACTTTAAAGAAAAATCACGAAGAAAATTTTCGGTATGAATTATAAGAATTACTTTTATGCAAAAATTAAGTGATTTTCTTAAAAAGTTTTTTAGATAAATCAAATTTTGAAAATATCAAAATTTTAAAGTTTCTTAATTTTAAAAAAAAAAAAATTAAGTTTTAAAATAGTTTTTAAAGTTTCAAAGCATCATACATTACTACATAAAAAATTTCAGAAAAATAATTCTAAAAATAAAGATTTTAGAATTTTGAGTCCCAGATCCCTTTAAATTTGCACAGTTGCAAAAAAATTTCAAATTTTCAAATGTTTCATTTTCAAAATTATAAAAAAAAAAAAAAAAAAAAAAAAATCTTCTAAACATTTCCTGATATCATTTGAAAAACTGCAGTGTTTTTGTTCAAAGAATTACTGTACCTAATTCTCTGAACTAAACACATTTGTGGAATTTAATTAATAAAGTATTACATTCTTACATTACTTCGCATTGGAGTTAGCAATGTTACAGAAAATAGCTTTCCTTTTATCTTAACAAAACCAATCTTTACAATTTATACTTATCTGGTTGTAAGGCTATTTTTTTTTTTTTTTTTTTTTTTTTTTTTTTAATTTAAATAACGGAATTCTTCATGTATCACTATGTACAACACGAAGCCTATAGAAATATATATGTCATGATATGAGTTTTCCATTAGGAATAGGGAGGTTTATACAGCCACATATAATAAATATAGCAAGCTTCCATAAGTAATACAATTATAAATATGGCTTGACAATCAGAGAAATACAATTTACAAAGATTGATTGTTTGGACTACAAGGATTGTCTTTATTGCAATATTTCTAACTACTATACAAAGCTAAGACAATTAAAGCAAGCAAAACATATAAAAACATGGTGGTAGCTATCTTGAATTCTGTTACGTATTAGGAAAATCATGAATAGTTTTTATTGGTCAAATATGTGTTTATCGTGGAATTATTTACACCGCCTGAGTATTTTTAATACAGTTCTTGCTTATACTACCTGATCCTTTCCAAAATAATACAATTACATCCCCTGAGTTAATTTCTGTTAAAACAGCTGGAAAGAAATATTCCTCTTATATTCAAGCATTAAGCTGAAAAATCAATATTTATTATCAATAGTGAAGTTTTGTCTCATTATATCTCAGCTTGCTTGCAATTTTATGTAAATATTTATATCTTGGTATTATTAATGCCGGATAAATCCACCTAGAATCATTACTGCAGACAATGATAGAGGTAAAAAACAAAATCATTACACATTGCATCTGTTATTTTATCGTTACTGTTTCATATAAGGGTTGGTGTATCCGATGATTTAATGCAAATAATGTTTAGTATATTAAGTAAAAGCTTGTTATCTTTAAAAAAGGAACCAACAATAAATAATTCAAATATTATTAAAAGAGATAAGTTGCTATTTAAAAGAATAGCTTAAACAATTCATATACATGCGATTTGTGAGATTACTATGTTCTTTGATTAGTCTTTAAAAATTACATATATATTGCTAAATTCAGAAAATGCTTAAAATAATTTGCGTTTATAATCAAGTTTTAAAATGCATTAATGTTGTAATTTTTTTTTTTTTTTTTTTTTTTTTTTTTGTAAATAACTTAATTAATATATTTTTAAATATCATTATGTCAAGATATGGAATTTCGATGCTAAAATTGAGATCCGTTTATAATCAAATTTTAAAATGCATTAATGTTTTTTTTTTTGTTTTTTTTTTCTTGTAAATAACTTAATTAATATATTTTTAAATATCATTATGTCAAGATATGGAATTTTGATGCTAAAATTGAGATCCGTTTATAATCAAATTTTAAAATGCATTAATGTTTTTTTTTTTTTTTTTTTTTTTTTTTTTTTTTTTTTTGTAAATAACTTAATTAATATATTTTTAAATATCATTATGTCAAGATATGGAATTTCGATGCTAAAATTGAGATCCGCTAAATATTAAGATAATTTAATTTTGGTAACGTGTGGCACAAGTAATTTGATGTTTATAAGTTTTTTCTTAACTTAATACCTTTTGCTCTCCATTTTAATTTCTTTGTATCTAAGTTTCGTTCATTTGGTTTATTCATTGCCACTTAAGAAACCTGCCTATTTAATGAATCTAAACAGTACTTTTGTGAGTTTTGATACAAATGTTGTTTTGATATAAATCTAATAAAATGATTCACTGTCGAGAAAATATCAAATTAAGCTTATATCAATATATTATAAAATGATAAGAATAGTAGAGCATTAGTACGTTAATATAAACACTGCTTTAAATTTAATATAAATACTAGAAACAGAGAAAAAAGCTTATCACTTTATATTTTGGTTTTCTTTGAAAAAATCAGACGGAACTAAATTATTTTCCTATAAGAGTTTTGTTTAAAGTTCATAAATTGCTAATAAGTTTAAAAGGTAAACAGATGAGGAAAATAAATCATGAAAGAAAATATCCTAATTTCTAAAACAGTACTAATAATAATCGATATGTTTCCCAACTACTCTTGAAATTTCTAAAATATGTTACATGTTTCTAATAACTCTTTGAAAACAATAATTCTACTCTCAACCAATGAAATATTCAGAAAGGATATAATATAAACACAAATTTCAGACGTTTTTATTAAGAAAATAGGTAGTAAATTTTTATGTTGAATGGCAATATTCTATAAATAAAGTTTTTAAGTTGCTAATTTTAGAAAAATCCTAAATTAATTGAGAATAAATGTACTTTACAGAAAATTAAGGCTTATCTATTTCCCACTGTAAACGTCAGTATCCATATAACATTTTAATATCAAATGTCATGTAGTAATACACAAAAAATATGTATGGTATTGTTAAGTTTCTGGAACAATAGTATGAAACAATTAATCTTTTAAATAAAATATTTTACTATTTAGACGGAATGTTTTGTATGATACCACATTACATAACAATTGCAAATCTCAAAAGATTATTCCTTTATAATAAAAAAGTATACATGAGACTCAATCTAATTCGGAATAAAGGGATCTTTGAGTGATCTACAAAAAGCATTTATATGCATTTAAAATTAAGATTACATACCATAGCCATCCGTAGATAAATCATCATTCATCATTTCCCCCATCCCCTTTATTATTTTTATAATCAACTCCCTCCTCTACTAAATAAACCACATGTTAAGTCCAACTTTCAGCATGGATGAATGTTGAATGTTGGCCTTTTACTAATTAAAATATTTTAAGAAATATTTAACTTTCATATAAAAAATACTAAAACACGATCACTGAAACGTTAACACTCACCAGGACATGAGTTACTGAGTTAGATAGTTATCAAACTCCTTGATAGTTAAAAACATAAAACAATGTACCGACCTTAACTTTTCTTCAGTCTTCCAATCCGACGTAATCCTAAGAAGGAAATTTTTCCCCACTCCGAATATTCTTTTGCATGTCTTGATCATAGATGATCATCAGCGAATGCAACAAAGTAACTTCTGCACCTCTGTCACCATCAGATTATGCATACAACACTCGGGGGTTGAAGAATAACAATGAACCACCACACCCCCTAATGCACAACAATATAAAAAAAGAAAACCCTCTACTCCATCACTTTTTCTCGTGACTTTAATTCATGCCCGTGAATTATCCATAAGTTCTCGTGCAGCAATATATGATTGGCCATTAGTATCTTTAGCCAGAGGGGGCCACGCTAGAACGGCTGCAAGCGCAGAGATAACAGTGATGTCTCATTGTTATGCCAAAGGTAAACACTCGCAATTTTCGACAAAATGGGAGTCGTCTTTGTCATTTTTTTATATTTTGAGTATCACCTCCAGATCTCTCTTCGAATTAGTATGTCATGCATCATTTTGGGTTGGTTCCTTGCATTTGATTAGGGTCCTGGCGACTCGATGATTCCTATGCATTTCTTCTTGAATATCACCAATTTCCCTCAAGGGATTTTTTTGGTGGGATGGGAGTGGGGGGGGGGGAATAATAGACTCGCTTGATCTCTTTTGACACTTTGGTGCGAGGACATGAATATGGATTTGGTTAAAAAAACATGGATTCCTGTTTTTAGTGGTTGTCGTTGATATTATTGAAGAGTCAGCTAAGACGTATGATTGCATCTATTGAAATACAATACTATATGTGTATTTCGTTATTCAATAAAGAACCAGGCGAAAATCATAAAAATGAAAGAAACTAAACTTTACAGTTTTATATTTTTTCTCTGGTGATCCCACAGTAAAATGTAACGCCCAAGTTAAAAGTTGAACTCATAAGTAATAAAAATAAAAGTTTGAATTATTTTAAAGAATTTATAAAAAAAGAATGAAACTCCCTCCTTACAATAAAAAATGGCAGTAATTTATTTAATTTTTACTAACTTTATTATCCTAAATCTTAAATGAAGTGGATTTTAAATAAAAGGGAAATCACGTCTTTAAAAGATGTTTTCGTAAGTTGAAACACACACTACCATTCACTCTAAAAATAAATGTGTAAATTTAAATTTACAAGATCACATGTGTAGTTTCAAACATGTTCATGCTTCTATGCATTTTATTTATCAAAATTATATATATACGAATAAAAATTTCCAAATTACACTGAAAAATAAAATAAGTGTAACATTTACTTTAAAAATAAATATAAATTTCAAATTTAAAAACTTATAAATGCAGTTTAAAAAATTTTAAACTTCTATGAATTTTAAGTATCAAAACTAATTATGGACAAATATTACTTTTTACTTTTCAGAGTATAAGTAACTTCTTTTACAGCCACCGAATAGCATGACTTTTACAAAAATGGGTTCTGAAACTTTTATCATTAAGCTCTAATTCGTTTATCATAATTTTTTAAAGATACAAGTATTGGGTGTTGAATAATAAACTATACAGTTAGTATTGGCTTTCCCCTTTTTCCTAAACATGTAAAAATAATTCAGTATGCAATATTATGTCTATATCTAATAAAAATGAGGAGATGGAATATTTCAAAAGTTTCAATTACACTACTATACTGTGGATTAGTATTATTTAGCGTTTTTATATTTTCATCATTCTTTTATAAAAAATAGCTAGTTTGGCGATAATTCTTCTGTGGGTCTTGTATGTATTAGGAAATGGGGAAAATATCCCCCTCCCCACTCCCTTCTTGTATTTGGGGGAGGGAAGTTAAAATTGCGATTTTGAAGATATACTTTTTGGTAATTCTTACATTATGCTTTCTTGTAAGTGAAACAAAAGAGGGGAGAAAACGGTTGCGAATGAGCAATATTTAGTGGAAGAGAACTATGTGCTGTAGTTATTAAATTTTCTACTTTTTACGCCTTTATAACATTTTTACGGGAATTTTGTAGGTGGGGATGTTTAGAGAACCTTAAGAGTCATTACTACAGCGATTTGGATAAAAATTGTTGGAAGGGCCGTTTTCTAACAATTACTGAAAATATTATATATATTTTTCAATGGTAACTACCTTATGGGCATGCGCAATTTTGACAAAAACCTTATTATTTAGGTCCCATGGACACCACTAATAACTCATACACCAAATTTGAACATCGTAGTTTAATTTGCTCGAAAGTTATGCCGACCACATACAATAGACAGGCACACATACAGATATTATTTCTAGACCACTTTTTTGAAGTCAGGATACTCCAAAATGTGAAGAAATGCAAGAAAATAGTGTGTTTTTTTTTACTAAAAACAATACTTTCATCATCCTTTGTAAACGTATGGTTAATTGAAAGTAAAAAACTTTCAGCAGGGTAAAAGTTAATCCCCATGGTGTTGAACCATACTATGAAAAAAAAAAAAAGAAGTTGCAACCATAATATTTTTCAAACGGTCATAATTTTATGTTTACAACAAAAGGTTTAAAAAATTGAAATTATTAGGGTTGGTTTCTTTTTGCATAACTTAGTATAAATCAGCTTCGAAGATTGATTATTTTTCTAGTGTGCCATTTAATAAATGACCAATGAATATGCAGTGGTAAAACGATCCATCATTCAAAGGTAAAATATTCCTGCAAAGAAATGTCAATCAGTATGCGAAAATTGCATGCGAAAGCTATCAATTCATAGTGCATTCAATTCATTTAACTTAAGCACGACTATGCAAATTACTTTTGAACAGCCTCAGTCGATATGTTCTTTTGTGTCAAAATATTGATTGCGCAATATGCTTTGAATTTAAAAAACTTCAGTGGTGCACCGTTACTTTAATTTTTTACTTCAATTTAATTAATTTTATTAAAGTCTAATACATACAATAGTTAAGTTCAAATTACTTAAACTACGCAAAGTCGATTCCCTAAATTGACGTAACATATAGTCAGCTTCGAAGAAAAGGTGTTATTTTACTTACAAACAGTGAAGAAAAGATGTTAATTTATACCAAACAATTATTTGAGACCACTTCCGGTCTCAAATCGCCGTTTGATACATATAGAAAAAAAGGATCCATGGATTAGAAAAAGCTGCAACTTGATCACTAAAATAAATTTTTGGCCAACAAGCTCTACGCAAAATTGATATGTTCTTGTTGAATTAAAACTCTTAAGAGGATTCTTTGTTCTACTGACAAATTTGAGTTAGCATCATTTAACTCTAAGATGACTACCTGAGTAACACACCAGCATTGACCAATGTCGGGAACAGGGTTTCTAGAAGATTGGCCAATCCTAATCTAAATTCAAGCATCATTCCAAAATACACGATTAAAAAGAAATGCCAAAAACATCACAATACATATTTTTTTGCCTGTCCTTTCTTAAAAATAAAATACTTCAAATTTAAAAATGTGCATCAACATTTTAAAACTTCCAGTATATTTGATCCAGGATAAGGCGAGATTTACCTATATCTGCCACACGTTGATAACACGCAATGAATTTTTAACTTAATTTTTTCTAGTTTTGCCTCAAGGTGTTTTAGTTCTTCGATTCGTATATTTGCTTCAAAATCCAAAATTAGACATCCAAACTATAAATCACTCAAATTCCATAGTATGATAGCTTTCATCTGAGCAGGAAATTCTAATATCTGAGCATCAAGCAATTTAATATTTTTACCGCGTGTCTATGTAAAGCTGGTTGTCAGGGACGACAGACGTCAAAACAGCAGCTACCAAGGGAAATGACTCTCCCAAGAATTTCAACGACTGCAGAATTTTCCTTTCCAGCATTGCTGCATTATAATGGATCTATAAATATTCAGCCTCCCTAATACGCCTATTGTAAGAGGGCGTTAAGTTTCGAAGCTTCTGTGCAGTGGAAAGTCAATGATCGAGATAACGTGGCAATCAGTACAGCGTAGATGCCTACTTTCTAAAAATAAATGTGTACATTGTCAAATTTACACGCAAACTTATGCATTTTGAATATTTGTACTCCTAAAGATGTGTAAATGTTCAAATTTACGTCTGGACGAAAGTAAATTTTACTTATTTGTATTTTAAAATGTGGTATGTTTGACCTTTACAATTTTGATATTGCACTAACCAATTCATCAATTTTTAAAGATTTTGTTCAGGATTTATTTGGCAATCGGCAGAGACACTATCAACACATGAACTCTCGTTTGTAAAAATAATCATTGATAATATTTTATAGTGTATTTATTTACTAATATTTAACACAGTTAAATATTCTAAAAATTTGGAGATATGTGATATATGAGATATATATACATATATGTGATATATATACATATATGATACCTCAAATATGTGATACATATTTGAGGTATTTATTATATGAAAGAGATTATTATGTGAGTGCAGTGGAATATTTAGTACACAATGAATTTGGAAAATTTAAGACCACTCTTTAAAAAAAACATGAGTATGTATTAGTACCTATTGTATGTAAAAATAAGCATTGCTATCATTTAATCGACTATGTGGTGGAACAAGGAATCATCATGAAGTAAATTTTAAAATATTGACTCTTAAATTTTTCACTTTTGTATTATTTTGATTGTAATAGACCTCCTTTTTCATCAGTCAAAATATATGTCATTAATCATGTTAGAGCCCAAGGTTGAGTGTCAGGAGTAGGAATAAAACATATCCTTTTCATTTATAATAAAAACTCTAACGTCGAAAGATTTCACAGGCCCTCCTAATTTTATTTTTAAGGTCAATACTAACTTTTAATATCAAACTCAAGTTGTTATAAGAGCATATCCATGAAGTCAGACCCTTAGACTGAATGGGATGCAACACCAACGCAATGTATGGCAGTGAAACCATCGCATTGTATGACAGCGAAAGTAGTGCATTGTATTGTAACTAAAGCCTTGAAATTCATTGCAGTAAATTATTTAAATTACTTCAAGAAAAAATAAATCTCTTTTTTCTCATATTTTCAAATTATCATAAAAGAAAACTGTGTTACCCTTCATAAAAATTATAATTAATAAATTAACTTTTTCAGGTGAGTTCATGTTAAAATGTATTACAATTTTCCGTTTGACTTAAAAAAAAATTAAATCATGGCCTTCTGCAATCAATGAGAAGTGATAGTCAGAACTTGATATAAATATTGGTCAAACATTTAAAACGCACTAGCACAAAACTTTCAAAATCCAAGACAATTTTAAATTGAGATTTTTGTACCATTTTGTTGTTTTTTTTGTCTAATTTAATTTTGTCGAAATTAAATCACAAAATTGTTATGCAAATGCATTGGCAGCAGCTTTTGATTCAATATAAGACAATGAGTTTATAAAAGGGACAAAACTATGAGAACAAATGTATTTTGTTCTTATGAAATCTTCAAATTTACAAAATTGTAAAGTGCATTTATTTATTAAAATAATTATATCTAAGTCATTTCTGGTTTTTATTTCATTCACATAAACTTATAATAACTTTCAAAAGTTTAATAATTTTAATTGATGTTTCAAATATGAGATAACATAACACTTGTTCAAAAACCTATTTTCAAGTAAATCCAACTCTCACTTGAAAACTATTTGCTATATAATAATTTGTGATACTAATACTGTAAGTTTATTTATCAAAGTTCACTGTCACTTGTTTTAAAGGAATGATACAAATCATAATGAATTTATAATGCCGCATTCAGTATTAAATTCTTTATTAGTGAAAATTAAAAATTTTAGGCAATCAGCTAGTGAAATATAGAAGGGTATTTTTGTTTCTTATAATATAAAAATATTTATTCCTAAGGTATTTCAATTTATTATGTTTAGTACATTTTTCAAGTTCCGAGATATTCCATACAGATATCATATTTGAAATTTAAAATTTTGAACTCATTTGCAAACAAGTGAGTATATTTTATTGTTTTATTTGATGGAGTATCACCTAATTTTTAAAGACTCAATCCCTTTTAAACTAAATTTTAATTACTTGGTGCATTCGCAAATATTTTTAATGATTGAAGAGCAATCCTAGATTACATAATGTTTATGGACACTTTGTAAAAGGATTTTTAGTTAGAACCTTCGACTACATGATTGAATTGAAATACAAACAATCTTAACTTTATAGAAAAATTTTATAATTTTGCACCTCAAAAAACTGTAAATAAAGTGAAAAGAAATAAAGCTCAATTTGAAAAGCCTATTTTTTTAAAAAAAATTTTAGATTCTTTGAAATACCAAATGGACAAATTTAGACCTTTTTATATTAAAATTATCATAAAAAAAATCCAATTGCACGAAATAATACTACAATGATAACTTTTAAAATTAATTTAATAAGTGTTTGTGTTAACTGTTTTTCATTAAAGAGTATTATAAAAAAAACTAGACACATCACGCAATGCTTAATAAAACAATCACGAATTTATTCAGAATTCCAAATATTACAAACATCATGCTTGCTTAATTATATTCATTATATCTAAAAAATTGCAACATTTCAATTCGTAATCAAATTGAATTACAAGTTTATCGCAACAATTACAGAACAGCCATTCGTAAAATGACTACACTCACAAAAGCCATTAAAACTTTTCCATTTAACATTAGTTTATTCCACTGAAATTATATTCAGATCATTTGTATACATACATTTATGAAGACAGTTTTTAACAAATGCTGTGCAATTACAATATTAAATTCAACATGTTCAGCTTTTATAGTTTTTTCGCGTGCATCCATCAAACTAGTTAAAAATATTACAAAAGAAAAGAAACCATGTATTGGTTTCTTTTTTTATTGTTTTGTATAATGTTATATGATCCGAACCTTAAAATTATGATTGTAGAGTTTTCTCCACCAATCAAGTATACGTATATATTTTTTGGCATCGGCTGAAAAATATAAAATAAAAACTTTTTTGATGAACCAACAGTGAGAAACAGACAAAGAATCGTAAAAAAGAAAAATTAAAATATTGTTTTAAATAAAAAAATATATATATATATTGATTTAGCAACGAGAAAACTTTTAATTAGAAACGAATGCATTTAGATTTGATATTTAAAACGCATATTTAACATTTTCAGTTAGCAAAGTATTTTAAATGTTAAGGTTATGAAAAAATTATAGTTACTGTTTTGATAGTTTTATCATTACAGAAATAAAAATAACATATTAAGAATAGTAAACTCTAACAATTTAATAATAAATTAATTAATAATATATTATATCTTATAATTATTAATATATTTAATAAAATTATTGTTTCTGTTGAGGAGTTAAACAATTATAACTATTTCAAAAACAAAATATTATTAAAAATACAGCATATCATGAAAAATATATGTTTATTTCTGAGATAATTCAATAAAATAAATCATTCGAAATCAAACCTGCACAATGTTTGCCATTTCAAATATATATATATATATATATATATATATATATATATATATATATATATATATATATATATATATATATATATATATATATATATATATATATATATATATATATATATATATATATATATATATATATATATATATATATATATATATATATATATATTTTTTTTTTTTTTTTTTACTTTGACTTTTGATTTTAAATGCGTTTCATTTAAAATCGCAATTTCATTACAAGCAATGATCAACTAAAGTTTAGGGAGGGAAAAAATACAAGGCAAATTTTAAAAATTCTAAACAATATCGTGGATAACTATACCCCGGTAGAACAGCAATGTTGGCCAATATCGCTCGGCATTGGCCGATCTCGATGGGGATAATCGTAAACCGGTCGCTGTTACGGATCTTGGCCAATCTTGTCGAATGCTGGATAAAATATACTGGAAGTTTTAAAATGTTGATGCACAGTTTTAAAATTTAAATGTTTTATTTATAAAAAAGGATGGAGGGCTAAGAAATACTTTTTGTTATGTTTTGACAAGCTCATTTTTTGAATAGTCATATATTTTGGAAAGATGTTTGAAGTTTGGGTTAGGACTAGCCAATCTTTCAGAATCCCTGTTTCCGAAATTAGCGAATACTGTATACTACCTGGGTAGTTATCTAATTGCAAATAACAATGTTTATCTGACCGGATCTAGATGAAAGGCATGCCATATAGTTGTAACACAACATATGTTTTCAATACTATACAAATATGTTGTGGTCAGTTTTGATCAGTATTTTTTTTTTTTTTTTTTATATATATAATTTAATTAGGGTGTATTTGAAACAAGTTATTTTGCATAGAGGAAGTCTGTATATAAGATATCAATTGTATTTGAAATAAAACTAATCTCTTTTAAACTTCTCAAACTCAACACTTCAAATTCGGTTTCAAATAAGTGCAGCTAAATTTTGAAATTTTATCATCAAATATATCAATGACAAAATATATTTAAATTCTCAATAAATTTAAAAAAAAAAAAAACTAATAAAATCAATAAATGTAAGATATGAAACACCGGATTAAAGTTTTATTTAACCAACTTACCAAAAAAGAATACCCTACAATCAAATTCTTTTTAAATATCTAAATTTCTGAATTACAGTTTTTGCCTAACAATTACTATAATTTTCTTCTTAATGTAGAAAACCTAAACAAAAAAGCGTACTCCCCGCAATAAAAGAAAGTTACAAAGTTTTCATTCAAGCATTCAATCCTTATAAAGTTATTTTGCATAGTGGAAGCCTATATGTAAAATATCAATTGTATTTGAAATAAAACTAATCCCTTTTAAACTTCTCAAACTCAGCACTTCATATTCGGTTTCAAATAAGTGCAGCTAAATTTGGAATTGTTTGGAAAAATGATTGAAATGTTTTAAACAATTAGAGCAGTTTGAATCAAAATTATATTTCAAGTAATGAATGAATTGGAAAATTAAATAAATTTAAACAAAAATATGTCCTTTAAATGCCAAAATATATCTAAATTCTCCTAAGTTCTCAATAAATTAAAAAAAAAAAACTAATAAAATTAATAAACGTAAAATATGAAACACCGAATAAAAGTTTTATTCCCCAACTTACCAGAAAAGAATACCCTACCATCAAATCCTTTTTAAAAATCTAAATTTCTGAATTACAGTTTTTGCCTTACAATTACTGTAATTTTCTTCTCAATGTAGTAAACCCAAACAAAAAAGCGAACTCCCCGCAATAGAAAAAAGTTACAAAGTTTTCATTCAAGCATTCACTCCTTATAAAGCCCTTTCCGCATTCCTCTGTGGGCGAAAAATTCTTTTTCAAGAAAGAACGTAAGAACTTTCTTTAAAAAAATTCATAAGTCTCACTCCACAATAGTGGCCAATAGCAGCTATAAAAAATGTTTATGTCGCCTACATGTCGTGGGCAGTGATGCGCGAAGTCGAAGATAAAGAAATAGCCGCAAAAATAAAAGACTTGGTGAGAAAGAAGTTTTAAAAGTTGTTGTAGAATGCTACCATAATTACAGGATGAGTGCGGTTATGATGAAAGTTTGAGTATGAAGTTCTCTGAAAAGCAAATAGAATTTTTGTGGATAATATCGTCTGCTTTGTTTATTATACTTTTAAATTAAATGGGAAATAACGGTCTTTTACGTCAAAAAATTTTTTTAGAATTTTGAAAAATTATTTTTATTTTTGAGTTGAAAATTTAGTTTTCTTATTTCAACGGCTTTATTTCAAAAAATACTTTCTCCGCTGAATTTTTGCATTGTACATTTTGTTTTGAAGTTAAGAAAAAAAATTGTGAATGGCATCACTCATAAAAATAAACTTTCTAAGAAGCGATAGTTCTTCCAGTTTTATATAGATGGCGTTAGTTGTATCAACTCAATATTGAGTTGTGGTTGCTTGGTTGCTAGGATATTATAATAAAAACAAAATCTTTTTTTGTGTGTGTGAAGTTTTTTTCTCGTTTTAGTGAACGGAGTGGAGATATTTTTAAAAGAAATACTTTGACATGATTTATAATTCTCGGAAAGGAAAGTGTCCTCGAAATGACAAGACTAAGAAATGACAAATCGTTTAAACTGCCTTGCGTGAGATGTGAGAAATTTAATGAATTATATTAAAATACCACAATAAAAGCCTCAATAAATTTGTTTCTTAATTACAAGACTTTCAGTACAACAAATGTACTTTTTTTTTAATTTTAACTTCTTTTCGCCTTAAATTTCTTGCAAATTTCATTAAATTTACAAAGCTAAAACTAAGTGTTAATGCAATAGTATTTTATCGATTAAGATAAAATTGAATTACCTCACATTTATTAAGCAAACCTAATGATTTACTCTAATAAGTTTGATAATGCTGTTTTTTAAGTATCTTCCATTTTTTTTGTAAAATAAGTATCGTTTATTCCAAGAATATTAAATAATAACTTTGAGAAATCTAAAATTTAAAAAAAAAAAAAAAAAAAAAAAAAAAAAACTTATTTTGGTTTAAAAATATAAATGCTTACACAGTGTTTGGCAATTCAGTTTTACAAAATTAATTTACGAATGTAGTTGAAAAACTACATTCGTAAAAGCCTACCTAAGCTTTTCCCTAGAAGCACAATAACGTTGACCAATATCGATTGACATTGGATCACCCCAATGTGGAATTTTATGACACCGTTGTTACAAATATTGGCCAAAATTTGTGATTACACAGCTATTAGAGTTCATTTTTATAAAATTGAAAATTTTAAATATGAGTAGAGAAATTACTTTCGTAAACATATCGCAACTCATATTTAAACTGTACGATTACATTTCATTTCAATTAAAATCATTAAAAGAATTTTTTAAAGTTTTACTATGATTTAAAAAAAATTGCAATTAAACTACAAAATATACACTGATCTATTTCAAATGCGGTATGCCACAACTTTTCTAAATATTTTATTATAAAATATAAGTAAAACATATTGAAATGATTGCAAGAAGATAATTATACACGATTTGCCCAGCTTCATCAACAACCTAGAAATCATTGCATTGTTCAGTATGCCGAATGCTTAATTCAGTTACATTTTCTAAATTTATTAATCAATCAATATAAATGTGCTGAGTTATAAAACTTTTACATTACTATTCTAAAACCTTTCTGGTAAGAAAACTATTGCATTGGTCTCAAACTGTTCAACAAAGTTGTAAAATATCTCATTAAAATGGCGTAACTCTATTGCCCCAATTCAACTAAACTACATTATTTGCTTTTTTTTTTATGAAAGCGTAAATTATTACTTTGCCAAAATTACTGATAGAAAATTACTCCAATCACAAGAGTGATTATTCTGCTTTTAAATATTGTTTGTAATTACTTTACCAAAAAAAAATGAGTAAGTTCAATGTTATATAATAAGGATAATGTTTAGGAATTTCCATGGAAGATTACTGAATGGCAATTACTAGAAGATAAAACTTTAAATTGGTATGTTCTTATCTATAGATCGCTGTTTATAAACATTGTCATAGCTGGTAGGAAATAATTGGTTGTAATCTCCAATGCCCTAAAAACCTTTCTACAAAGATAATGTCATGTTATATGTTTGCGACGTATTAGTCTTTAAGTATATAAATGGCAAGAATTGAACATTCAAATGAAAAGATCATTTGCCATGTTTCATTATCAGTTTTACAGTGCGTCCCTCTATCTACGAAAACACGAGGTTTTTTTTTAATATCATTATTATTTCGCTTTTTAAAGTAAAAATGTTATTTACATAATCAAAGAACATATTTCTTTCTCTTCTAAAAATTATCTAAATTGTCCGTTAAATTATCGAACTATTGCTGATAACTCTCAAATATTTTTTAACGTACAATAGGAAATTGCGCTTGAAATATTGTTCAAACTAAACTCATGTTGATAATATGAATTTTGTATGAAATATTACTTTTTTATATCTCTGTTTTTCAAACCAACGAAAAAGAATAAAATAGATTATGATTACGTTTATGTATACATCGCATTTATGATTACACCTATGATTATGTTCTAAATTTAATGCGAATCAATTACAATGTAAATGCTATGTTTTAAAAACATTACTTGATAAAAGTTCAAACTTAAGGAATTGCTCTTGTTTTGAAAACTGAAATTTTGAAAAGAAATTCGTTAATTCTCTATATTATTTTTTCTTGACAGAAATAACCTTATGATTATAATACCTTAGACATCTTATATTATCTTAGTTATAATACCTTAGTATTTCTAAAAACTTAATACTTTATAATACATTAGCTTATAATACCTTAGTCAATGCTGGAAAGTAAAAATATATATGTTTATTAATATTTTTAGCTTCGGATGCTTCCGAAGTATAGAAACAAATTTCCGAATGACCTAGGAAATTATTAAACTAAAAACAATATACCCTAAACGAAGTTGGTTTACGAACTTGTGATCCAATATTTTTATTAGTCAAACAAAGAAAATCATATTTCATACTTATATATGAATATTTTTAATGAAAGTTTTCACAGTAAATCCCTAAAAAGAGAGAGAGAGTGAGTTCAACTTTGAAAATGGTTCTAAGTAATGTCGATTGTGCTCTAACTAATTGAACTTATGCTATTTGAACTCTTTTCTTGGATGAAACTGCTTAGTAACCTTGACCCAAAAACTATAAATTTAAATGAAATTTTAGAAATTAATTGTTAGAGATGTTTAATTAAACTTATAATTGGAATTTTTAAATAAATATTAAGGGAGATAAATGCACTTTTAACTGCTAATAAGATAGCACAGTTTAATCAGGTATCTGAAAATATAATTAGTTTATTTTCTTCTGTAATATAAAATGTAATATAAATAAAATAATTGGAAACTAACGAGTAAAATACTAAAGGAGTAATGATCGACAAAAGCAACGTTACTCAGAAATGTATATATTTGATTAGCAATTAATTACGGTAAATAATAATCAACAAATAATATTATTAAACATACCAAACCAAAATGCATATTTTAAAATATGCCCAATTATTGTTAAATGTCTCCAAATAGAAATTTAATAATATCCCTTACATAGTAAAATATTATAACTAAATTCCCGAATTAAGCAAGCAGTCAAGTGTCATCCTATTCAAACAAATGTCTCATCATAATGAAATAAAAAAACATTCTCATTTCTAAACAATGAAATAGCCCTTTATGCACATAATCATGCTTCTCCATATCCAAACAATAAAATATTCCCATAACCAAACCATTGAATTTCCACAAATTTTAGCATTCCAAGTCACCATATTCAAGCAAATAAATACTCTTGCAATAAATACATGATAAATGATTTAATACGCGAATTGCTGCTTGCCTAAAATATTCACATAATTTAAAGTGCCAATCATACATTTATAAATATTCATTGCCCCAAATTAAATTAATTAAATTTGCGCTTATAATAAACGGTAATTTTCCTCATATGTAGTATGGATTAAACCTCCCGTCACTACAGTGAACAAGGTTATTCTAATCTGAGTATTGAACGAGCACTTTTTTCTATGTCTGTTTGTTGAGAAGATATTCACTCGTGACCACCCACGCTTGAAGGTCAAAAGGGAAAGAATTTTACAACCTCTTCTTTCTGTACAATGAAAGAATATTAAAATGAAAAGAGTGTGTGTTGGAATTTTGTCCCATTAAGGGTTATATAATTTCATTTTCTATGTGGAATTGCGCAGGATAATTTAGTGAGTTAAGTTTACGGTAAGGTTTATAAAAAAAAGAGAGAAATCCGCTTTTGTTTTGCTCAAAAGTTGTATTTTTTTATTTTTTTTTTGGCATTTTGCCTTTTGTGGCACAAATAAGAGAATTTTCTACATTTTTGCATACAAACAGAACATAAAGTGTTTATCATATTAAATTTTTATTCACATTATCAAGGAAAAACTGTAAACTACTTGACATGCAAATCTTTCATGAAATGTTTGTTAATTTTGCTTTTTGAAATTCAGGATTTTTTCTACAACTTTCAAGGAAAGTTTCAAAATTTTTTACTTTGCAAATCATTAATTTAAAAAAAAATTAGTTTTTGTTTGTGAATTTTTTTTACCTACAATTCCAAAGGAGGTTCCTTAAATCATTTTCTATACAAATCAATACATAAATTTGTGAATAATTACATGGAGTGTCAAAATATTTATATAAATATATTGTTTATGAATCTCAATGCTTTAAAATATTTTTGTCAGACACCTTTCAGTATTTATCACCCTGCAGTTTATTTTGGTATCACTTGATATAAAACACAACCATATCTATTAACATAGTTCTCAATTACTTTTGCGCTTTATAAAAAAAGTTCCAAAAATGTGCGCTTTGATTAACATTGTATGTTTCTAATTTTGTTACTATATCTTTACAGTTTATAGTAATAGTTGGGTCAATTTTCTTTGAATTTTCTTCCGCTGAAAATTGTTTTATTTTTTGTTGTTTTTCGTTTAAATTTTAAGTATTGCTTTAAAACATCTGAATTTTCATACCAGGTATAATAACAGCATTAAAAGCGCATTAACTCAATTTAAAGGGAAAATTACTCGGTATTTTATTATTATTGTTGTTGATGATGATGTTGTCGTTGATGTTGTCATTGATATTGTCGTTATTCTTTTTATAAGCTGGCTCATATAAACTTGATTGGCTCATAAAACGTTTTAATTGCAAGATTGCGATTGGCTTATAAAACATTAAAAAAGTAATGATAAACTAACCACAGGTTAATTTAATTCAAAATGTTATAAATGATTTTCTATTACTGTTGTTAAAATATGTTTTATTTAATTCTTCCTGTGCATCAAATAACACCCTTTGATCTAAAAAAAAAAAATCGTTTCAAAAACAATATAGGTTATTTAAGCGGATTCTTCATTCAATCATCAATAAAAGTGCTATTTGATCTCATATTTTAAACATCATTTAAAATTATTAAACTTTTGAAAAGTTATTATAAGTTTATGTGAATGAAATAAAAACCAGAAATGACTTAGATATAATTATTTTAATAAATAAATACCACTTTACAAATTTGTAAATTGGAAGATTTCATAAGAACAAAATACATTTGTTCTCATAGTTATGTCCCTTTTATAAACTCTTTTTCTTATATTGAATCAAAAGCTGCTGACAATGCATGTGCATAACAATTTTGTGATTTAATTTCAACAAAATTAAATTAGGCAATACTACTTGCAATAAACATTCGAGAAATCGATTTGATTATCTAGATCCACCACGTTTTGATTTTAGTTTTTAGCAAAGCATCCAATTTCAAACATTTTCTCTTAAAATATGCGTTATTCGAGGATTTTTACTATAAAATATTTTTACAAAAGAGTGTTAACAAATATTTGAGAATGTCTCAACAAAATATCATAATATATGCAAATTATTTGTGTGTTCAGTGTTTTTTTAATGGTCCATAAATCAAATAATAATAATATATACTTCAATTAATATTGATAAGAAAAGTAGAAACATTTCCAAAGTGAGCAGTGGTTGAAAATAATGCACAGAGAATGTTTTGAAAACAATAACAGTTTCTACTTGCCAGAAATCATTGTTTTCTATCGATTACTTTTGATTGTAGAACTTTTAAAATATGCCCAGAAAAAATATTAAACAACGTAAAGAGTGCTAAATGAAAATACTACAGCATATACTTCGTATATCATGTAAACGAGGCAGTAAAACGTTGGAGATATGCTACTTTGAAAATTGGAGAAAACAGCAATATTAAATACTCTTTGATTTTATTAAATAGTTTGCATATTGAAATATATTTAACTTTATTCAATCTTAAGTTTTTAAGCTGGTATAGAAAGTGAAGGTGAAATGATTTTAAAGTTGTATATGAAATTAAAGTATTATGTTTGAAGACATTATAGATGTTACTCACAATTTAAAAAGTTGTAAAAATATTCATAGTTAATAACATTGACCATATATTTATGTAGAATAATTTTTGTTTTATATTGAATAAATATTTAAATTACTCGTTAAATATAAAACCAAATTAGTTATTAAAAAACAAACTTTAAATTCACAAAACTAAACATGGCTGTAATCG
Organism: Linyphia triangularis; assembly: GCA_963978545.1. NCBI lineage: Eukaryota > Metazoa > Arthropoda > Arachnida > Araneae > Linyphiidae > Linyphia > Linyphia triangularis. Next base: position 72,336,825 of record OZ021726.1, read on the forward strand.
GTCTTATTACATCAAAATGGCACACAAAAAACACATGATTTCAAACATAACGTTAAAATTTTAAATACGAAATTTAATATCAGATATTTTAATCAATATGAATCACTTCCTGCTAATAACTAAGCCATCAATAATATAAGGCTTTGTAAAATTTCATTGTTCCAAATAGATAATATAATGTGATGAATTGTTTTCTAATAAAATTCTATGGCTTGTGTAGTTTTTAAAATAATAGATTTCTAACTACTGATTTTACACTTTCTACAACTTAAATCTGAACATTGTAAATATAAATTTAGAACAACCTTGGAAGTATGGTATATTATATGTTTACTAAAAGTTATTACTATGTAGACTAGATTATTACAAGAAAATTTAGTATTCATAGTAATTTAAAAATATTATCGATGATTTAAAAATAAAGTCTACAATTATAGAATAGTATTTTATATTTTTGAAATGATTTGATTAATTATATTGTGTGGAATGATTAAATTACATAATAAAATAATATATTTTAAATAATATATTTTAAATTTATATAATTCATATGCTTTTATTAAGAAATATACAAGTTGTATCGAAAACCTTGATTTTAATCCTACAGTTAAATCTTTAACGACTTATTTGTAATGATTTTATGTAAATCAATCCGGAATACTTTTCATCAACCACTTCCTGCTAAAAATAAAGTATCATTCATGTAACCTTGACCTACTCAATTAAATAAAACATAATAAACAATAAGTTAACAAAAAAAATTAATATTTAATAGAAGATGTTAAATCTAATAAATATTTCTTCAATGATATAAAAAAAGTTTGAAATGCAACTCACTAACTTGCGATTAGAAAATAGCACTCTAAATCTGACAATGAAATTAAAAGTGGCCAAAGTTTTCTCACTTTAATTGTTAGTATTTGTTTTAATCTTAAATGTAATCATTAGATATTTACTGCCACTATAAAACAAAGTAATTGTTTTCAGAACAAAAGATCAGTCAAAAAGTGTTTTAAAACATTTGAAATTTTGTTGGTGTTGCAGGTAAAAAAAAAAAAAAAAAAAAAAAAAAAAAAACGATAACGGAAACGAATAATCAAAATTTTGAAAGAAAAATATAGTGGGAATTTTAACTATTAATATTTATATATATTATTAATCTTTTTTATCGTAACGCTCATCTGTTGGAGAAACCTACAAAATATTTTAACTGTCTCAGTCGAAGATATTTTTTTATTTTTACACTTTATTTTGTATTGTTCTGTAACTATTCGAATTCAGTCGAGAATTTTTTACTATATTTGTTACCTCTCTTATATTAGATGAACTGTTTTAGAGCTATTACAGCCATTTCAGTCCGTATTTTTTTATACTCTTATTATAGATTGTTTTTAATTTTTTCAAAATATATATATATATTTTTTTTTTTAATCTCTTGTTTGAGTTGAATTATTTTAGAGCTATTTCAATAAGTTCAGCCCGTATTCTTTTTTATTCTCTTTATATTAACTTGTTTTGAATTATTTCAATCACTTCAGACGAAGACTTTCTTTTCTGGTCTTGTTTTGAAACTATTTTAATAGTTTCAACCGATGATTTCTTAATTCTATGTTTCTAATTGTTTTGAAACTATTCTAATACTTTCATTAGATGTTTTTTTTTTTTTTTTTTTAATTTTAATTTGTATTGTTTTGGAACACTTTTAATCAGCCAAATATTATTATTCTTTTATTTTATTTTTAATTGTTTTGGGTTTGAATCATTTTGATGTTTTTAGTCAATTGTTGTATTTTGGTTTGGATAATTTTAATTCCTTCCTGTCGCGTTGACTAACCATTAAAATTATACATATATTCCATCTCTAAAAGTTTTGTGTTAGGAAAAAAAAAACTTCGCTGCAAGTCAGAAAGGCGTAAATTCTATCAACTGCTTTGCATAAAAAAAAAATCCAAACTTGAACTAATTGATGTTTAAGAAAAAATAGTACACATTAAAACACATTAAGTTAATGTCATGAAAATTAGAATAAAAATATAATAAATTTCAATCTTTAAAATAAACGTGATTTATTCTATGTAAAGAGTAAGAAAAAAACTGTGCTCTACAAAAATGTGTATTTCTCTCTTTTTTAACAATCGATAGAAAACTGTCTTAATGCTTAAGTAACTTTCTTTGTTAAAACAAGGTAAAAAAAACTTTTTTCAGGTAAACAAAGCCCTTCCGTCCTTTTGTCTAAACATAAAAAATAACAGGATATCCCCAAATAAGAAAGTATAATACTTATAATCCCTTACCCACTAACATTTGTAGTACTGCATTTTGTCTTCTGAACTACTGGTCATGCTCTAATAGTATTTATTTACAAGAATCATTTCCATAAACAAACCGTAACTTTAAGGACGGAAAACAAACAAGCAATGTTGTATGAAGCATCTCAAAAGTAAAGGAAATAAAAAGAGTTGTAAATATTTTGCTCTGTGTGTCGTAATGTTTTCTGAACCCTATCATCCTATAATAATCCCTAACATCCAAACATCCAAATCCCTAACATCCTCACATCATACTCCTGACACACTATTCCAATGCTAAAATAAAATAAGTTCAAGTAATGTTACAGGGAAAAATACTTATTATCTGACAGCTATTTAGTACGATAGTACGATACACTTTTATAACTAATTCAGATTATATGACGTAGCAGTATCCCTGATATATATATATATATATATATATATATATATATATATATATATATATATATTTACTTCATTCTAAATTGAATACAGCTATACTTGTGAAGAAGCTAAATAGTTTACCATGTACTGTTAAATGTATGCAAAGCGATAAATATCTTTTTCAATGCTAATTATGATGAGTGTAGATTTTTTTTCTTGGCTCAATCTGGAAAACATGGTTTTAATGATTCGGACATGATTTTCACCTATTAAGAATTGCATTTTGTAAATGATAACCTGGCACGATAATAGTTGATGCATGGTGTAAATTTTGTTTTTTAATTTGTACGTGCAACCTCTTCCATTTCCTTTTATACCAACATAAAATTATTTTGAAAATATTTCACTTTGTCTTTGGTGTAAAAGTTTTTTTTAAACCAATTTTTAAAATCTCATTCGCAAAAAAGTTAAAATTTACTCCAGAGGCGAAATCAATAAAAAAATTATGACCATGTTAATTGAAATCAGATTTCAAAATTTAGAGAAGCAACAGATTTTCAAACTGTAAAAAAAAAATTCTTAATGACTTAGAGTGAATATCGCATAATAATTTTGCTTTTTACAATTTTAACTAGAAGGCTTCAAAATTGTCAAGTTTTAATAGAGTTCAGCTAAAACGAATCAATGATACCCTTTAATAATTTTGAAAATATTGGAGTTTTGCATGTTGTTGTTCAGTTGTAGAATATTCTAAACAATTATTTACCACTTCAAAAATGTGAAAAGTTTTTATTATTTATCAATGGCTATTTCTTCATTAATTTCAATAAGATAGAAAGAAAGCCACACAAAGCTTGAAGAAAGTATTCATCCATATTATAACTATTTCATTGCTAAACCCGTAAATATACGTGGTGCAAAAAATATCTTTTGTCGTTAGCCTGTAAATTTACTCCAGTAAAATTTTTAAATTATAGAAAAAAAAAGTTTGTAGTGTAAAAAAATAAAATAATAATAATAATAATAATAAACCACTTAATAAATAACTAGTGTGCTTCTTCGTTTCTAGTTCTTTCCCAAAATTAGAAATGCTCCAACTACAAATTATGAACTCGTCTTTTAAAAACTATTATTGAAATGAATGGGAATATGATAACATATGATAAAATCAGCAAAAAAATAGACTGTTCAAAAATAGACTCCAAAAGAATGTTTGTCAATTGTAATTGCGAGTATCTCGTTACGTTTTCAATTGCAGACAATAATGAACTCTATGCACAATCACTTTTGAATTTCAATTTTCCTGTCATCATTTCATCAACATATACTTAACACCAATCGCAACAACACCTTTAAAAATGCATGCGAATTTTCAAATTCCATCAAATAACTAATCACGAAGCTGCATTAAAATATTTCCGTCAAACAATGCGTATAGCAGTTATCTGTGACGTCACAATTTATATAGAATTTAGAAATCCATGCTATAGAGTTTTTTGTTGAACAATGATTCTGAAAACACAGTAAATTAAGTGCTTTAGAAAAAGAAGAAAAGAAAAAAAACTGCAATTCAGAACGCAGGGTGCGTCTATAAAATAATTCAGCAGTGAAGGCTTTAAAATTCCAACGAAAAACAATGACAAAAATAATAATTCACAAAAAAAGTAATTGTGTCATCATATCAGTTCTTCAATGTCGCAAAATTTAATCGATTGCGATCCAAAAATGAAAGTTATGTACACGAAACCAAAGTTTTATATTTTTACTAGTTGGGGAAACGTATCACACTTTCTTCAAATACTTCACATGCTTTGTAAACTGAAGGTAAAAGAATAAAAATGTATTACCTATTTAAAGAAGTTTCCACCTATTAGTGATACTGCATTGCAACATTTTAGTCACTCTTCAAAGCATTTCTTTCAGAGTTGCTAACTTTACTTAAAAATTATTTCTTCATTCTGGACGTTATTGTGTAACAATATGAATGCTGCCATTCGGTAATTCATTCACTACAAAATGAGAGCTATCTATCAGTACGTTTATGCAAATTCAAATGGTACGTTTATGCACAATTAATCAGTACGTTTATGCGCAACAATAAGAAGGCAATCATTCGGTAATTCAGTCTCAACAATATTAATTTTGAAAAATTGTTGCATCTGTAATTTACAATATTTAATTCTCAACAATATGACCACTGTCATTCAATAATTTATCTACAACAATAGGAGCTCTGTTATTTAGTAATTAATCCACAACAATATGATAATTGGCAATCGTCAATTCCTCTTCAACAATATAAATGCTATCACTCGATCACTCGGTAATTCCTTCACAATATGAATGCTGTCATTCAGTAATTCTTTCCCAATATGAGAACTATCAACCGGTACGTTTATGCACTATCAATTGGTACGTTTATGCGCCACAAAATGAACGCTATCATTCGGTAATACATTCACAACAATATGAATTTAGAAAACCATTACATCTATACTTTACAATATATAAATTCATGCGCATCGCTGTCATTCAGAAATTCATCCACAACAATATGAAATCTGTTATTCGGTAATTGATCCGAAACATTACGATCAGTGTAAATCACCAATTCCTCTTCAACAATATAAATACTGTCATTCGGTAATTTATTCACCACAATATAAGCGCTGTCAATCGATACGTTTATGCACTGTCAATTGGTACGCAATATGAATTCAATCATATCGTAATTCATTCGTAACAGTAATAATTTTGAAAAATCAGAACATTCATATTTAACAATATTAACGCTATTAATTATTACATTTATCCACAACAATATGAGCGCCGCCTTTAAGTAATTCAGCCACAAAAATATCAACTCTTTTAACTCGTTTGTGCACAACAATGAAAGTTATTAACTAAATTCATAAGTAAAATATGAACTTTGTTATTCTGTACTCTTATTCTCAATAGAGTTATAAATTATCATGCCATGAAAATGACAATTTTTAATAAATTCATTAACTCTGATTAAAGAAATAAATTTTATTTTTAAGTAATTAAAAAGCTTAAACCATAATTAAAGAGATCATACTTTTCTATTGTATTCAATACCCACATGCAATAGATTTTATATTATTATATTTGATGCCGAAACTTTAAATCTTTTTAACCTTGAGAAAGATCATTAACTAAACTTCCATTAGAGAATGAATGGACAATTACTTTCTCCATGAATTGAAGATTAAGGCGGCTTGTAGTTTTAAAATTGCAAAATGGGTTTCCCTTGGATTGCAACTAACAAAACGGGTTTTGACTACAGTTTCAATTTAGAGTTGGAGTACGTGTTATAGAATTTGAGTGAAGAATTTTTTTTACATTTTATTAAAAAAATAAAAATTAATGAAATTTAAATATCTTATGGAAAGGAACTTTTTTTTTAATTAAAATAGTTTAAATAATTTATAATTGAATAATACTTTAAAAGAGTCATTGTTCATTTTTAATTATTCACAATGTTTAATTTTCGTTAGTTAGTGTCTGTATTACTGAGAGTTCACTTGGAAAACAGTCTTAAAATACTAATTTAAATAATATTTTAAAAGTAAAATAATTTTCATCAATTCTATTCATAAGTATACAAGACAAAAATTAAATGGAGATAATATACCATTTTAATTTCTTGGTCTACATTTGAAAGTGAAAAAGATGTTTAAATTACCCTTCTATACAAAATACCTTCAATTATCCTTGCTATTTTTAAATATTTGTATTTGGTCAAATTAATCAGTCTTACATAATCCTAGATTGTTAATATAAGTTAATAAGTTGACAATATCTAACGAATGACTGTTTGCGCAAAATTTACATAAATTAAATGAATACAATTAATAATTTTTTTTTAGGCTATAGTATTTCGACATTAAAAAACTATTACTTTTCTATATAAGGTACATTTAACTAGTCATACTACTTTCACACATTTATATTATATCAAGTAAATTGGTCTGTCTTAACTAGTGCTAGAATACTGAACCAAGATTTACACGTTGAACCAAATTTTAGTGCAGTGTCAAGAGAGACAAAGAGTTACACCACTTTTAAGTTCAAATTCGACAATCCAAAATCCCCAACAAAGAAGTAATACGAAATATTGATTGAGGCCTAAAGTCACACAATAAATTTTATTACAATATAAAAATACATCTTGGTTTTGAAACTATCAAAACAATGGACGCAGAAATATATTTTTATGAAGCATTCAATACAAAATTATAAGGACGATGATTCTAAGATCATATGAAGAAAAATATCATCTTAGAAATGTTTACGTTAAAACAACGATAATACACGTCATATTTAATATTAATAGGAATGAGAAAAATGCAAATGGCCACTCAAAACCGTTACTCTCCTAATCAATATGAATGTAAATTAGTTTATCAGTAATAATTTTATAAAGAAATGATTAAATAACACCTTCAGTGATAGGAGCTGACTCCTTTATTCTCAATACAGTTTACAAAACATGAAGTTTGAAAAAATTAATATGGGAACAAATTAATGGAGACATTTGACATCAGTTTCAGAATGGATTAAGAGGTACCATTTTAAACGTGTCTATGTGACAGAATTGCTTTTTAACATTAGGAAAATCACGTGACACTCCAATGGTACGAGATAAGGAGAAAACTGTCTACAAAAAGAAGGAGAGTCCTGATATTATTGGAACAATTAATAACTTAAGAAAAGAATTATTAAGTAGGATACTCATGCATGTAAGAGGCTTTGAAGCTATGAATGATTCAGTTTATTACACCAAGAAGGCGTCTTGTTGAAAAAGCGAGTCACTGGACTTTTCTTTTAGAGAGATCACCAACCTGCCCTTCCTCTATAGACCTAATGCTTTGTTTGTTTGTTTGTTTGTTTGTTTGTTTGTTTGTTTGTTTGTTTGTTTGTTTGTTTGTTTGTTTGTTTGTTTGTTTGTTTGTTTGTTTGTTTGTTTGTTTGTTTGTTTGTTTGTTTGTTTGTTTGTTTGTTTGTAATTAAAAAGCAAATTTATTTATTTATTTATTTATTTATAATTGAAAAGCAAATTTATTTATTTATTTATTTATTTATTTATTTATTTATTTATTTATTTATTTATTTATTTATTTATTTATTTATTTATTTATTTATTTATTTATTTATTTATTTATTTATTTATTTATTTATTTATTTATTTGACTACGAATTCTACCTAAGTATAGCATCAAAACATGAGATTTTTGTACCAGGTAAAACTAAAGCACAATAAAAAAAAATCCTTGACAAAATCTGAAAAGAAAAAAAACTGAGTGCTTTTTTTATTACACTTTAAAAAGGTTTTATAAGCCAGCTTATAAAAAAAATTATAAAAAATTCATAGTAAGCAAAACACAGGCTAGCTTTCCTTCAAATTTTATTTATGAACTTTAATTACTGCAGTTATAAGTGATACAAAATTCATATATATTTGAGAGTTATACTTTTACAGATATTGTTGCCAAAAAGAAATGAAGCAAAAGGACTCTAGTGCAGAGACTGGCTGGCGAATTTTCTTAAATTATTACCTCAACTCTATGCTTCTCATTACAGATGTTCAAATACAAGTAATAGAAGTACTTTTTGAATATGAAGTACCCGTACCTGATCAGTTATTCTTTTCCAAAGGCCCCTCGCCAAAAATCCTCCAATCCCCGTTTCCTGGCAACAAAAACTGATTTTTCCTTAATATTCCAAAGGACGCGCCAGAAATTGCGAAATTACCTGAAAGTTGGTGGCAGATAAATGTCTTCACGAGACCCCCTCCCCCAGAGTGAGGAGGATACATGTCGCGTCAGAGAGCTCGGTGGAATAATTGCCCAAATCACGGATCTGGCGACACTAAATGACGGGGATCAAGCGACAGGAACAATCCATCAAGGAATCTTTTTGCAGTCCCCTCTGTAACGAGGGGACGGACAGACATGTGTTTTATCGCGTCGCATTGTCTCCCTCGAATAAGACGGTTTTTAAATATGAAGAAATATGTAGATGGTGAAATGGATGCATGTAAATTGAAATAATGAGAATGATGATGGATTAAATGCATTATCGATGTTATTAGGGAGTGGAATGGTAATGTGATGAGTTTATTTCTTTTAAGAGTCTAACCTATTTGCAAAGAAATTGGTTGGTAATTTTTTGAAAGATACTGTGAGAAACTACACTTAAAAACAAATATTATTACCTTCTCGATTTAACTTAAAAACAATTGTCCCAAAAACTAGAAATAATATGTTTTGTAAAAATTGAATTTAGTTACAGTCATGTAAATCACAAATCTCAAACACAATTCGATTCGAAACAAGTTTTGAAACGAAAATTTAAAAAAATAATCCCATAGCAGATACTTAACACATTTCATGAAGTAAAATTTATATGTAATAGAAAAATTAATTACAACATTTAGAAGAATATTTCATCCAAATTACAAGGGAATTTGTTATACGAGTTATATGTAAAAAAAACACCCATTTTTTAAATCAATTATATGAACTTCGATTTTGTTTGAGCATGTGTTTGGTTACAAATCTGTGGAGAGGTACTTAACTCGCTTGCCATCATCCAATCGATCTGAAACTTGGCCGATATACTCATCACCGTTGAGAATGCTTTCTGTCAAGTTTTAGGAGTTGTCACTAAATGGCTGTTTTACACAAATTTCTATTCTCGTTTCAGAGGACTTAATCGACTTACCGTCATCAATTCAAACTGAAACTTGGCAAATAGCCTCGTCAATGACAATGCCTTTAATCAAATCTTGGGGATAAACAAGGAGTCAGTTAATGGCGCGGAATCGATGGTTTTCTTCGTAGTCATTAAACACTATGAAAAGTCGATCTGATATCAAAATCCCCTTAGTAAGTTGCAATTGCACATAAAATTTAGCAATGCATACATAGGATTTAAATTGGAACCTTTATATTTATGGGTTAAATTTTTTAAATTCTTATTTAACCGATAAGTGATATTTGCTACTACATTTTTTATAAAAATAAAATTATTGTTTTATGTTCATTTCCCACTAAAGACAAAATTCTAAACTTATTGCTTTATACAATATCTTAATTATTTTTATTAAAATTTAACTTAAATCAGTCAAACACCGTTAATGTTCCAATAGATAGAATGGAAGTTATGGCTAAACTGCAGAATCCAGAGCAGACATTACAATAAAATGTTATTATGTTCTCCTCTTTTATTTAAAATATAATAAACCAGTTTTCAAGACCATGTTTCCTTTTCTTCTTCTCAAGAGCAATACATTCTCAGAATACAAAATATTTGTAGACTTCATTCTTTACACAATCGATTTGATCTCGATCCAACTTCGAAAACAACACTTTTTATTTTTATTTAAAATTTTAACGGATCTCCAGTTTTAAGAAAAAGAAAGCCTTATTACTTTCCATTCGTCATTATCTCGGGCCATTATATATATCTCACGTCGGCCTTTTCTTTCGGAACAGTGACCAAAACGAAAATGAGTAATTGCATGAAATTATTCTGAACTTTCAGAGCAGTAGCACCGGCCAAACACGTCCCATTTCTAATTACTTCTCATCAGCATTCATTACGTAAATCTCTGCACTCTCCCAAACTTTTTTTTCTTTTCCACTTAAAAACATACCTTTCAAATTACACCGCGAGAAAATTACCCTCAACCGTATCCGTGAACGTAAAGAATAAAGAAAATACATAACGTCGCTCAACATGCAAACGTTTTTTTTTTTTTTTTAAAGAACTAAAACTGTAGCACAGGTTGCATCCAGCTACTATTTAATTATTAGAAGATGGAGTAGCATAATTTAGTGGAATAGCCTTAACGTGAACTGTTCCATTAAAAGGGGATTTTTCAGTGAGATTTTTTTCTCTCCTCCTAAATTTTCGCTTTACCTCTGATACCCCCCCCCCCCCCCTCTCCTCCCCTATCAGATATATCTGCGCATGCGTGGACACGCCCTTAATCATTATGGCAGCCAAGTGATAAAGACGCGGGTGAATAAATACAGAAGCATTTAGGGCAGTGCCTATAGGACTGGGGCCGTCATAATTTTCCGATTAATAAAGATTACCCGCCTGGCCTTGGCGACTGAAACATATTACCTGCTTTCTTTGTTTCTGAGCTTCGCGGTCGAATTGTAAAGTACCAATATAAGAAATTGCTTGATAAGCACAGGTTAATCACAAATTGTATCCATCGTCTACTACAAAATAGAAAAGTTTTATGAACTAACATTAATGTTAATTTCGAAAAATAAACAGAAAAGCTAACCTTTTTTAATTTTTGTGTTATTAAACTCCATTCTGGAATTTTCTCAAAATTGGGGGGTCAAAAGTTATGCCAAAATTAATTTATAATTTTTCACTTATTTATTCAGATACATAACCAACAGTTTCTATATACTAATAGATATCATGATTTTTAAGGACACTCTACTAAATGCATTGCAAACATTTATTTTTATAATTGGGTCATCAGGCTGCATAGCTAGAGAGAGATGCTAGTTCAGGAGTTGGAAACTCGTCATTTGATCACGTATTAAATAATGAGGCGTATATGTGAATTTGGGTATTGCAATGTTACGGCACATTATGGCCTCAATTGGAAAACGCAAAAATACAACTGTTTAGTTTCATAATTGGTACTAAGCAGAATTATTATTATTATTATTATTATTATTATTATTATTATTATTATTATTATTATTATTATTATTATTATTATTATTATTATTATTATTATTATTATTATTATTATTATTATTATTATTATTATTATTATTATTATTATTATTATTATTATTATTATTATTATTATTATTATTATTATTATTATTATTATTTTATCTCTCTATAAAATTTAATTGTTGCCCATTGCTAGTTCTACAACCAGGTGACACAATTTTAATAATTTGTGTCAAGAATACACTTAAAATTTATAACTACAATTTAGAAAATACTCCACTATTTGTGAATAAATTCAGAATTACAATTAAAATATTTATTTCCAAAAAGCTGGGGCTTATAAAATAAAAGCCTACTACGTAGTACTGAATTTTAAATTTAGAAAACCAGCTCTTTTCCTCCAATTTAGAAAATTTAGTTTACTCTTTGTCCTTACGTGAAGGACAAAGCGTTTTTATTATTATTATTATTATTATTATTATTATTATTATTATTATTATTATTATTATTATTATTATTATTATTATTATTATTATTATTATTATTATTATTATTATTATTATTATTATTATTATTATTATTATTATTATTATTATTATTATTATTATTATTATTATTATTATTTAATAGAAGCCCCTAAAATGGCTACTGTAGAAATCAACATAACTATAATTATCTCTTTAGAATGTTTATAAATAGGTTTTGAAAGAATAATTTACAAAAACTAAAGTAAAAATCAAAAAGTCACTCCTACACGTCTCTTTTAGTTTTTAACATTATACATCTTTGTTTTACTTTTTATTAAATAATTCCAAATTTTACTTTTATAAATACACAATTTCAGAGAAATGAGGAATTTTGGTTAAAAAAATTTTATTGGAGCTGAAAATGAAACTTTAATGACTTTAAATGAAAAGTACAACGTTTGAAAGTACACTGGCAAAAAAAGAAATGTTTAGAGAAAATGCAACGCACAACTCTGCACGCACCTTCTTTCTCTAGTGCAGAAACAATTTCTCGACATTTTATATTCGTCTAATACTTTTGTTTCCCAAATGACGCTACAGACAGACAGTTTCCTACAGATACAACTAGATGGCGTAAGAGCCTCAGTTTCGGCAGAAGCTTGACATTCCTCCTTTGACCCCTGTCCCGATTCAAATGCAAACATTTGTTTTTCTTGCATTTTGTTAAACGGGATGAACGTTTTTGGTAAATTTAAAAATTAATTTCTGAAAATATTATTCATATCCGAATCTTTACTATTAGAAATATATATTTAAGCTTTAAAATGTTTCGCTAGATTTATATGGTATCCACTTATTTTTTTTTTTTTTTTTTTTTTTTTTTCAATGCTTATTATTTTATATGATCTATAGCAGGTTTATAAACATCCCATAAATAAATTATATTCTTCTTAATTATGTTAAATTATGTGGATGATTTTGTAGTATTAAACAGCAAAATATGCTAGTAAGAGTAATAAAAGAATTTTAAAAAATACTGCTCGGTTATGTGCATACAGTACATTCATACTCATATAGTGGATCTAAAGGATTTAAAATAAACAAGTATTCAATTAAAAAAGCTAATAATGCAAGAAAATATAGTTTTTTTTTTAAACAAAAGCAAAATAACGTTGGTATAGACTTTCTTCCACTGTTTAAATCATATAATAAATATGTTTTAAGCCATGGAATTTTAATCTACTTTGAATTAAATTCTTAATATTCTAAATATGAAAAGAATAATCCTATCTTAAAATTTATGATTTTAATTTCTCATGAGAGTGAATTTGCTTTCAACTGGTCAGTCTTCACATCTAAGTATTTGTTTAGCTTCAATAACTTTGGTTTGTACAATCTAAAATAAAAATGAAAAATATTTATAAAGGAAGTTAAACATTTGAATAAATAAATCCAAGCGGAAGTTTTCTTGTAATGAAATTATTGTCAATAACGTGTGAAAGCACATTAATGGTACTGCAACCATCAGCTGACAATCCTGTTTTTCATTTTTTCGTGTTCAATATTATTTTTCATTCATGCTTCTCTGCCAAAACATGCTATTTCCTTTTCCATATCCAAATTTTTACGAATGGCTAAATATGTGTCATCCTTAATATTTGTCACATTATAATTATTCAGAATTATACTTACAAGAAGTTAAATTGGATGAGATAAAGGTTTTTAAAATATAACTGTTAAACGATAGTTTGTATTTTTGGATTGAAGTATTTCAACACTAGATGCTAACTAAATTCAATTCATGCTGTCCAGTAGATATCCAACAACTTTCTTCAACTTTTTATGCATTGTATAGGAAATCACGTAAAAAGAAAATGTGTTGCGTTATAAGTGGTTTCCATTTAATAGAAAATTACATTAAATGGAAAAGTTTTGAAAAAATAATTAGTTTTAAGGTTTTTGGAAAAGAGCTAGTTGTATTTACATTTGAGCTAAATAATTTTCAAAACTATATAACAAGACTGTCTAAGTAACTTAGAACAAATGCAACAACACATTTACCTTTTCGAACCTTAAAAACTTAAAGAACATAATTCAGCTATGTGCATGGATTATTTCATGGTACACAGTAGGAAAAAGTACTAATTCTTCTTTTTGCACCTACTAACATGTACAATATACCAAGTGAGCACCTTATTATTAAGGATTCAGCATTACAAATGAAAAACATGCTAAAGTTATTGTAATTTCCATGAGTAATTGTTAAAACTAATATCTCCCTAAAAGAAAATATTAATGAAATTAGACACATTGAAAATGATTAAATTAAACAACTTATTAAAAAAATCCAAATAAAAAATCTAACTGTAATTTTCGTTAAACATTATTTTTAATTTTGTGAGAATGGTTTTATATAAAAATTATTGTATTGAATGAACTTACAATTTTTACTAAATGAAAATTGGCAAATAATAAATATAAAAGTCCTATTAACAAAATATTAAACATATTTATTCATATATAAAAAAAACTTTAATTCTCATTAAAAAAAGATATTAAATAATCATGAGAGTACTTTTAAATAAAAAATTATTCTAAAGACTATTTAGTCTCACAGTGCAAAATGTGTTTTGATTATTTGCTAAAAGAATTAAAATCAATGTTCCCGCTTATATTAAACAATAGTGTGTGTGTGTGTGTGTGTGTGTGTGTGTGTGTGTGTGTGTGTGTGTGTGTGTGTGTGTGTGTGTGTGTGTGTGTGTGTGTGTGTGTGTGTGTGTGTGTGTGTGTGTGTGTGTGTGTGTGTGTGTGTGTGTGTGTGTGTGTGTGTGTGTGTGTGTGTGTGTGTGTGTGTGTGTGTGTGTGTGTGTGTGTGTGTGTGTGTGTGTGTGTGTGTGTGTGTGTGTGTTTAATTGAGAAGATTTGGTATTAAAGGGAAGATATCAACGTAATGTTTTAAAGGTTGTGCTAGTAATAGTCAACTCCTTTTTAATAATTACTTTAGATGTTGTTTTCCTGCAGTGTTAGACATGTTGCCAGAGAACCAAGTGTCTGGACATTCAGCGTCTGGACGGTCATTATTGTTGTCTAAATACTCTAAATGTAACTGCAAAACGAAAATCATGAATTGTAAATTTAAAAAATATCAACCATTTTAATTTCATTCATTCATTTATTAACTCTCATTCATTCGTTCGCTCTTATTCATTCATTCACTTCATTAAGTGATACAAACATTTATATATATAAAAAAAACTACAATCCAATTTCACGGGATTCGGAAATTGACCACAAAAAATATGTGGAACTAAAAGTAATGAATATTGGAGACTGAATGATTTTTAGAATTTTGTTTCCATATATAAGTTTTGAATATTAGAACTTATATTTGAACGAGAAGCTTAAACTATGTGCTGGTTCATCAAATTTATGAGGTCAATATTCATAACCAAAACTACTAATTGAACGGACTAGTACAGTATGTAAAATTAAATCTAGTAACGATGAGTTTCCATATTTAAATTCAACCATAAATTCCGACCTGAAATCCATGAGCTCAACTCAAACAACATGAGCTGCAAATACCACAGCAGTTCGTGATATGGTAAATGAAAGTTCTCGTCGAGGTTAAAAAGTCCTCAAGAATTCACAGAGGAGTGCTTTAAAATTAAACTGCATGTTTTAATTACAACTTAGTGATAAATCCGTATCTTAGCCACAAAATATGATATCAGGTTAGTAATTTATAGTTAAGTTTTTGCAAACTCAATATTTACGGTTGACTGTTTGCTGTGAAAACTAAACTGTGACTGTATAACTATACTGCAATAATATTTTGACTACACTTTAATAGTAATTCTAGATACAGTTTTGAAGCTATTTACTTAGAAATATGAATAATCAGTAATAGACAGAGTCATTCCTAGGAAAAATTCCAATGAATCTAAAACAGATGCATTTCCATGAATCGTCTGCTGTACAGGTGCAGCATGTCAGGAAAAAAGCTGTACAGATGCGACATGATGGGAACAAAAGGCGGAGAATTTTTTTCGGAGAATCAAAGATTTTTACCGCTCCGTCTTTAACAGCAGTCAAGTTATATCATAGCTCGATTGTGTGTCTTCTTCTCTACAAATTTTATCACCACAAAATTTTTACAATACACAAATACTCAAATCAACAACCAACTGAAACCAACCTAACGCAATACTTATCTATCAGACATTTAAACATTTTAAGCTTGTTTTCGTAGTGATACCGATGATATGGCGTTGTTTATTGTGCATAACTCGCATTTTGAAATTTCCATTTAAATGCGATTAAATTGCATTTTTAATTCATCACAATTAAGTTGCATTTCTTTGAATTTGATCGAAAAAGACTTTGCATTGTATCCTAAATAGTGAAGTTAAAAAATTATACACCTTTACAAAAGAGATTTTTTTTTTTAAAAAATCCTTACTTTTGGTTAAACTATTAATTTTATATAGATACTTATTTTAAATATTTTTCTTTATTTAATTGCTGTCTTACATTTACAAACGTTTAGTTAAAACTGTTCACGTATATGGTATTTCCCATTATTTGAATTTATATATAAATTAGAATATTATATACTTATATTATTAGTTTTACATTGAAATTGATAATACTTACATACAAAATGAAGATTATTATCCACACCAATTATTAACGAAGTAGTATTTGACACATAAGATGTTAATAATAGATAATAAAATAAATTACTTGAGAATACGTAAATGTCACTGGTTTATTTCTGTTTTTTATTGAATTTTAAATAACAATAACTTGTTATAAAAAGCCTAGTGTAGAATAGAAAAATTGACTCGGGTCATCAGTGTATTATATTATGATTCTAATACCTTACTATTTATTTAAAAATCTTCAAAAATAAAATTCATGATTACCTATAAATAAATATATATGATTTTATAAAGTTTGTCAAATAATATTTAAATAAAAATAGAAGACATGATCAAACTGAAATTTGTAGATTACTTGGATATGTTAAACTACGAAAAATTATGTGCATAAAATCAGTTCCATATTCTCGTAGTGCAATATTCCGTTTTTAAAAGCCTATATTGGACATTTTAAAATATCCGTTGCATTGTCAACCACGCATTAAGTGATATAAGAATATGGTACTTTGAATGCTGCCATTTACACAATTAACCTTCATTCAGTAGATATAAATTCAGTTCAGACTTCGGTTTCTCGCAATTTAAAAACATTTTTTAAACAAAATTTACATTTTAAGCTAATCAATTTTTGTGTATCATAAATCTGTTTTTCCTTTTCTTAATTGCTTAAGTGTCTAATTTTTTTCTTTCATTGTCATTTTTATTATTCTATTATTCTTTATCATTTTTTTATTATTCTAAGCATCAAATTTTATATTTTTCTAAGGTTATAAATTTTTATTCTTTTATGTATTTGTAAATTTAATTCTAAAAATGAAAATGCCATAACCATATAATTTAGGAGGTGTGCTCAAACATATACATTTATTCATCTTTTTTTTTTTTTTTTTTTTTTTTTTTTTTTTTTTTTTTTTTTTTTTTTTTTTTTTTGTACTTGAATAGTTCCGTAATACGTTCCATATACACTGCAAAAACATGAACTCCTTTTAGCACAAAGAGTTTTGATCATTTTTTTTTTTTTTTATCTGCTAAGTACTTATTTTTCCTGAGCTGTTTTTGATTTCAGTCGAAACAAACAGTTTATTTGAGTAACATTGCATTCAAGTAGCATGTAAACATAAACAACGGTTACAGAAGGGAAATTGTGTACTCCGTAAACAGGGCGGAGAATAAAGGAAAACAAGGTTTCGTGAAAGAGAAATCGTTTACATTAAAAAGGACATAAAGGCCAACCAATCAATAAACGGCAATTGTTAGTTTTACGTTGAAAAAAATATATTTAAATAAATGATACCATGCGTCTTACAGTAACCTAAGACTTAATATAACCTAAATATTAATCCAAAGGCAAAATCTACTTACCAAACATAAAGTTCATAAAATTTGCAATGACAAATGTGAATTTAAATAATTCTAAATACCATGAAAGAAAATCCAAATATTGTTAAAATAAAATTACCCATAATTTCTGTTTATTTAAAAAAAAATACCTTTCATTATTTTCCCCATAGCAAACCCATAACCAACTAAATCCTTTGTAGTATTTTATTTAGAACTTGAAATCTGGGGAGGGGATTTTAGGGTAAGAACCTACTTCTATAGGATTCCAAACAACATAATATTTTGTTAAATATAAATGGAAACAGCTTTAAATAATTTCAAAGGAATAAGTTTGTAATGTACCGTTAATTTCAATTCCAGACCGTATAAGAGTATTATTCACACACTAAAGTAGCTGATAGGTAATAATAGATTTATAAATATTAAACAGCAAAAAAAATCGTTCTACATCATTTTTGGGTGTAATAAACAGTCATAAAAAGAAATTCAATAATATGGATGTTTAGGATTTTCAAATGCTGTTCATGTGCTTCAGTGCTACATGGCCCTTGTATTTCATGCACCATTAAATATCTAATAAATCCAGGCTGATAATGGTGTTTATCCGACCGCCAAAAATATTACTCCTATAATTGAATTTGAACAAAACATAAAAAGTTCATATTAGAACAGAAAGAAAAAAAACATTTGATTTCAAAATAATGAATCTTGATTTTTTTTTTTTCTGGATATAGTCAAATGTGAACTTTTTATATTTTGTTCATGCTATGTTAGAGTATTTTGTATAAATCTTTAACTAGCCATAAATCTTTAAAATTTTGGGCATGTGTAGGTAACAGAGTTAAAAACTACAAAAATATTGATGAAATATGGGATAATAAAGTTCTCCAAAGACATATTTTTATATAGAGAAATATTGCCGTATTAAGAGCAGAAGTGATACCTGCAACTGAGCTTAAAATGAGGTATGGGGATTTCAAGTTTGATAACTTCGTTTAGTTGATGTTTCGAAGTTTTTAAAATTATTTAATAATTTTAAAAACTTTTTTTATATATTTATTTATAATATCGTAATGCATTAGGTCAATGGGCAATGTCAAGGTTATATTCAAAGTAGTTGATGTAATGTTTGAATTATTATTATTATTATTATTATTATTATTATTATTATTATCATTATCATTGTCATTATCATTATTATTATTATTATTATTATTATTATTATTATTATTATTATTATTATTATTATTATTATTATTATTATTATTATTATTATTATTATTATTATTATTATTATTATTATTATTATTATTATTATTATTATTATTATTATTATTATTATTATTATTATTATTATTATTATTATTTTCAGTTTAAAGTTTGCTTCTACAGACTCTCTTTCCATTTTCAAGTACCACAGAAATATTCATGCCCAGATATACAATTACAGACACATTCCATGAGAACTGGAATTCTACTGTAGTCAGGATTCATGTCCCGTACTGTCCCATTACTACAGAATTATTCCGTATCTAGTTTTACTACAACATACAAATTTCATATCCAGGTATACTACTGAAGACACACTCTGAGTTCAGATGCATGATTTCAAGGTATTACTACATATTACAGACATATTACATATCCAGGTATGATACAATAGGAACAACAGGCATGCTTCATTTCTATTTATACTATTACAAACATACTACAGACCATACTACATGACTATATTAATGTAGATATATTAATGTAGGTATATTACTACAGATATTTCATTATTTATTATTACAGCAGGCATATTTCATTATTTATTATTACAGCAGGCATATTTCATTTCAAGGTATATTCCATAGTAATGCATAAAAAGCAACAAAAATAATCTTTTGCATATTGATATTCTATCGGTGGATTGAGTGCGTGCCAAAGAAACATAAAACAACATACAATACACACTGAAGTGTTATAGCTTGAAATTGGTCACTTTTGGATTGTAAGGCTCAGAACATATAATCAATTTTACTTGCCAAAAGTGAATGTAAATCGACCATTTTCATGTAATATCCAACCTAAACACGTGTAATAACAATTGACTACTGCTACTGAATCGAAATTGATACGCTTTATATTTCATTTAATGCTTTTTATCAAAACCATAAACTTAATTGCCCATAAATATGTCCTCTTTCTATTCTAGCGTGCTTTATTGGCCATAAAGAATTGTTCTGCATCGTGATCATTGATAATTGTCAAAGCAGTCAAATGTACTGCATCCTGTGCCTCTGCGTAATTAAGAACAAAAAAGAATTATCATATTTTATTTTTAAAAAAAAGACAAGAGAAATTTTGCGATGGTATATCTGTGTTAATTGTTTTGTAAAAAATTCAAAATATCACGGAAAATGATACGTCTATGACTTTGGTTTTTTCGGAAAGAAAAAAAGAACTTTGATCCTTAGTTAAATCAGAAAAGGGAGCAATCCAATTCTGTTGCCAATCTAACATGTGTAAACTTCTTTTTAAATATTGGTGGTTGATGTCCTGAGAATTTAATTCTGTTTAGCGTATATTTTTTGGGAAATAAATGTATCTATAATTTTCTTAATAAGAACAGAATTTTAAAAAATTATACTGCAAAGATTTATTAACTACGGCGATAACCATCCACAATGTATGAGTCGAATCAGCCAGTTACAAAACTCATTAAATATCGTCTTTCTTTACAAATTGAAGAAATGCTGTTGTAAAGTTTATTGCTCGAGCTGAATGCTTAGAAAATTACATTTTAACTTAGAAGTTCGTCCTAAATCCTGTTTCATAAGTATTGAGCCTAAATTTACTTTAGTTTTTGCGTTACACATATCTAGGATGAAAAAATTGCTTTAAAAATAAAATGTAAGTTTCATAATTTTTCGGATGCTAATTGCTGGAAAATAATTAAAAAAATCCATTTAGTACAGTTTGATTACAAATCTCAGGTCTAGTGTGTACTAATTTAATATTCTAAAGAGCAACGTTATATTATTTATAAGATCTTATTAATATATTTATAAATTTTAACTAATAACTTGCACACACACAAAATTTATTAATAAACAAGTGTAAACTATTGTTTATTTAATATGTCCTCTTACTTGGTAAACTGTTTGTTAAACATGACAATGAAACTCTAGAAACTAAGATAAAATTGGATCATTTGCCTGTAGATACATGTCTATCCTCCCTCCCAATTATCTGCATTCCCATTTTACTATCGCCGACCAAACGGTGTAGACCGCGAGGTTGCGGGTTCGAGTCCCGTGTTAGGCATGGGTGTTTGTAAGTGTATGTTGGCTTGTCTAATGACGAACGTTACGGCGCATTATAGCCCTCATGTTGCTGACGGCGCCAGATAATCTGAAAACAACCAACCAACCCATTTTACTATCCTGCAATTTTTCTGTCTCCGGTACTTTTCTGTCTTAGTTAAGTGTTGTACAAGAAAGGGAGAAATTCCGAGTTGATAAAGAAATCTTAGTTTGAGTATCTATTAATTCAAATGGCTTTCCAGAGGATGGGTTAGTGCACCACATCGTTTATGTTATTATTGGATAACTCTACACAGCCGTGCAGTGGGGGGTCGATACGCGTTGGTACGGCGTACCGGTACTTTTTTGAGAACCGATACGGCGTACGGCCACTTTTTTGAATTAATGAATAATAATTCATAAAACTCAATGCACGTATTGGGATATAAGTTAGTAAGAAAATAAATACATAAATTAAGAGAATTCAGCTTTTTTTTTTATGGTAAATTATTCAAAATATTGCTAATTTGCATTTTGTTATTTAAAAAAATCCCAGATGCAGTTGGGGTTACCGCCACAATCGAGAAGCTTGCTTACCGGTAAAAAAAAATGTAACACTACAACCTTGACTCTACAACAAAAATCCCAAAGAAACATCTCACACTTTAAGAGGAAAGTGTGCTTTACTTATTTTGGTATGAAATTGTTAGATCAGGACAAGAAAAGCATAGGAACGTGGACATTAAGACAAGTTTATTTAATCTACACGAAAAGTTTTACCGCCACCACTTCAAGTAAATTATGCAGTATGAAATAATTTGTAAAGTCATTGACCAATGAAATATAATGTTTCAAATGCCCCCCCCCCCCCTTTTTCTTTTTTTTTAACAGTTCGCAATTTAATACGATGTAAACCTGAAGAAAAAGGATATTTTCAGGACTTGACAAAAATTGTTGAAGAATGAAAATTTTGATGTCACAATGGAGACAAACGAATGGAAATCCTGGTAAACTTTCAAACAAGTAGTAATTCGCATTCTTGGAAACCAAAGGGACTTAAAATATAAATCGACTAAGCAGGATAAATTAGACATCTGCTGAATATTGAAAAGAGACAATCCCTTGAAAGTCTGCAAGAAAGAAAAAAAAGCAGAGGAAAAGGTTTTAAGTAAAAGAAAAGACGTTACAATAATGATTTGTAGCCTTTCTCATAAACTACTATTAATAATTTAAATAATAACAGAGATAAAATATGAATATAAATTATATATTTAAAGGTGATAAATGTCTAAATATTTTTAATTTGGTTTATTTAAAAAAAAATATGAAATCGTTTGGGGGCGAAATCTATTGAAAATAATATGAAAAGCAGTTATCAAAACAAAAACAATATTCAAAAAGCATTTTAAAGACTTGTGTTAATGGAAAACATTTTTTGGGGTTCACTAAGTATTGCTACTGTATGGAGGTTTCATCTGAACTCATCATCAATTTATTAGGAATTATAGTTCTTTTTTCAAAAACCTTAACATATAGTTTTTATAAAATACAATATTATTATGAAACACATTATACGAGACAACAAACATTTTTTTAGTGGCAGTTGATGAGTTTTGCCCCAGTATTGAATTTTTTAAGCTTCTTTTGCAGGTTAAGAAGTGTTTAACTATTCTTTGAACCCCACAAAAAGCTAGCCCAATGAACAAAATGGCAGTTAAATGGATTCTCAGTCTTTCTTTTACTTTACAAGTGAATCTTTTACATAACGAGACATAAATATTTTACATAAATATTGTTTTTCAAATTAAGAATTATAGGTTTTGTTCAAAATTTTAAAAGAATACAGAACATTCGAACTCGAACATTACGCTGATTCAAACTTACGACGTTTCCCTCCTTTTAGTGTCAAATCTCTTATTCCTAGTGCCATCTGGTGGAGAAAATAAAACTACTTTTGAAAACTATAAAACCCTAACTATTACATTAGTTTAGATTTCCCAATAAACTTCTGTCAGAAAACATCACAACACCTGTCCCCAAGTATGAAAAATCGACATCTCTACACACTTAAAAAAACAAAACTTATCACACCCACCCAAAAAAAAGTCCCCTTCCGAAAAATACTCTTTTCTACCAGAATCCCTTTCAAAAAAACAAAACTCCTGTGTTCCTCTTACACAATACTACATCTAAATTTCCCACAATTAAGGAACCGCCCCTCCACGTTTGTCGGCGTGTGAATGGCGACTTTCCATTAGCCACGCCCCCAAAGTAGTGTACAGGTAAGACCAGTAGCCAATTGCCTTCCCCCTCTTGAACGAAAAGAGGCGTAACCCGCCGTCTCAGCGACGCCAGGATCAATTGTTTCAATGGAACGTAATTTCCGCGAATGAAAAACCATCACCCGCCATTTACTATTCACCACACGGAGACGCTATTAAAGGGTCCCACTTGAAATTCAGTACCAGGTCTCATTTAAGATAATTATCAAAGAAAACCGAGTACTTGGCGAAGCACGGGAGTTCTTCGTCTCTAATGGTCGACCCATTTTGATGTGTTATTAGATTTTTTTTTCGGGGAGGGGATATTACGTTTTTATTATTTATGAGGGGATGCGTTTTTCCCAGTAGCAATTTTTTGAGGGGTGTGATGGGTCTGCAGTGCTCGGTCATCAATTTAATCTTTCCGGTAGCGATACGCATACATAAATAAACTGTGTTTTGTTCGACTGTGAGCGTAATAGAAACATGACTTTTGCACTGGAGATGATATGGCATTACGTGAATCGGAGGTGTAATAGGAATTCATCAAATGTAAAATTTACATGAGGAAGAGACAAGTGCTGAATGTGAATGATTTATTTTACATCATTTTATTTTATGTTTATTTCAAATTGTAAATTTCCTACATGTTCTGGTTGGGAATTGCTTGAGTAAAAGTGATGATGACATGAACAATTGAACATGTTTTTCGCTATAAACTGACATTCTAGGAATAATGTTAACTATTTCAATATTCAGTAATTTATTTTTATTTATTTTTTTCTCAAGATACAGCTTGAGTGCATGATAAAATAATGTACTAAATTTATGTTCTTTGATTTTTAATAAATATTTAAATGGATGATTTAACTAATGATTTAAACAGATCCTTATATCTTGTATCTTAAAACAGATCTAACAAATGATTATTAAAACTTCATAATATGGTCAAAAGGAAAATGGAACATCGGATCGAATTTTCCACCCTATAAGGAAATATGGCCCTTTAGGGATTTATATTGATGTTTACTTTAAAAGGCCGAATGAACCCTATCGAAAAAATTTAAATAAAGTTTTAAATCATAAAAGAAATAATCAAATAAAGTTTTGAATATCTTTCACATAATTTTATTCATTAAAGCATCATTTAAAAATAATTTAACAATTTGCTTAAATTTTTTTTTTATTTTATTATTATTATTATTTTTTAATGATCAATCGCCCCTTGTCTCAGTTGCAAGTAGACAAAGTTTTATGAATATCTGTATCTGTCTTTGACTTAACCCTTTGCACTCCAGTGGGCCCTCTCAGGCGCCACACGATTGGATGCCAAACCACGAGAGGACCATTAGGTGTGATGCGGAAATTCGATGCAAGGCCAATGACTGTGTTTAGTTTCTATGAAGCAAATCCATAAGCACCAGCCGAACCTAAAATGTCTCGAGTTGCTGATTCTCCCGCGCGAAAAAGGCCTGGAGTGCAAAGGGTTAATACTTCTCTGAATAATATCTGTAAAATTAAGGCCAGTCTCGTGTATGTTGTCAAATCAGCTACACCCTTAAGATGGACTATATGGAACATACTTTGTAACTTGGGAATGAAATTAGGATAAATAACAAATTTAGAAAATTTTAGTCCAAAAAAATTACTCTAAGGCATTAAAGAGAAAATTTGAGTCTTAAAATTCAAAGAGAGAGAGAGAGAGAGAATATGTACCGAAAATATAAAAATATAAAACCATGAAATAAACAATTTTTACTATACAATACAAAAAATGTTAGGCTAAAAAACGATATTTTTTATTTTTTTTTAGTTTACCAATTATGGGTAACCTTATGTTTATGTATGCTTTAATATCAAATAATTCAATCAAACTGTCTAAACTTGGCATGCATTAAACTTCATGAAATAAATTTTTCAAAAGATTCCGAATGGCATTATTAGGGCTACCCTATTTTCAATTAAGCTAACTCAAATATATGTAATGGCCAAAAGGACGCATTTGTGCCGGCAAGATTATTTTAAAGGAGGTTCAAGGCGTCTCAAGTTTTTGTTTTAACCTTGATTTTTCATAAATGATAATTGGACTTTCTACAGAAATTTTATTAATAGTAATGCATTAATTTCGTAGGTCTGTGATAAAAAATGTATCTCAAAACTAATAAGTGTTCTCTGTATTCTTTTTTGTATGCTAATTACTGGAAAAATAATTTTAAAAAATTGTCACGTACAGAATCATCACAATTTGAATATAGTATAATACGCGCGAGTTTTATTTATTCAAGGCCAATGTAACATTATTTATATGGTTTTATAAAAAAAGTTTATAGATTTCAAATAATAAATTTTTCGATATAAATTAAATCTATGAAAAAATTAACTATATTTTTCATACAAGATTTTTCGGTAAACATGTGGTAAGTCGAGCATCACACTAAGTACTGGGCCTAACTCATTTTGTTTTGTTTGCAAAGAAAATTGAGACAATGATTTCAGGGTAAAAACTTCCTTTCGGTTTGATATACTAATGGTTTAAAGATAGAAAACCAAATTGATAATTGTTGTTTTGGTAAATACAATGTAAATGGTCTCAATTTAAACAAGTGTAACAGATCTCTTAAGATACCACCTGAATTATGTCCGATACCTTCATAGACCTGGTTTAGGGGTTTTTCCCTCCAGATGCATTGACATTTTTTCACGGGAACAGTACATCTAAGTGGAATAATACTAGAAATACATATGTCCCAGGTAGATTTATTCAGAGACTTAAAATTTACAAAATCAGAGCAAATTTTAGGTTCTAGTTTGAAAGAAAGAAATTTATTTGCTCCTGGGATACGTCTATTTCCACTTTTTGGAAATTTTTGCAGGTTGGTTCTGTTTTTCTTTCAAAAGCTTGAACACGTTTATGACAGCGATGTTCCAAGTCTTATGACATCTTTCAGTATGCAATACAAATCTGATAAATGGAGATTTTTATTGATTCGTCAAAGAGAAGTATAAGAGCAGTATTATTGCATATTGTAAATAAGTGGGCTTCTGTACTTTTTGGACTTTCGATTTATTTAAAAGATTGCTCTGAAAATTTGGAATTAATGTTGAAACTAAGATGATACCAGTTAAGTTCACAGAAGGACAAGCAGAAAAAGAAGTTTTGTGATAGAGAAAACAATACCAAAAGCATTTGTAACCTTTTGCATAAACTCATTTGAGACTTCAATTATAACAGAGTTTGAATATAAATGTAAAGTGTGTATTTATACAGTAATAAAACATATATAAAACTACAAAAATATGTTGCTTTGAGTTATTTCACAAAAAATTTAATCATTTTATGAAAATAAAACCTACATGATAGAAAAAAGGATTGCATTTTTAGAATCGGCCCTGAAAATGCTACAAAAATTCACAAAAGTTTTCAAAAATAATTTTGTAGATCTGTATTTTTGATTCCAGTAAATTATTTAAAACACATTATATTTTGGTTTCTGTATTTCTCACCAATTTTTCTGTTTATTTTAAAATTTTATAAGCCTGGGGAAGAGGTGTATCCTTTGGCCTTCCTTAGTGGTGCCCATGACAGAATGGGTATTGGGTGATATAAGTTTTTTTGGAACACATTTTGTATTAATTTTTGAAATAGTATTTCTTTTTAAAAATGGACATCCATTGAAATAAAGTGTAAACTCGTGAAATATTTTTTCGAATCTAAAAATTTGGATCATAATTGATTGAGTATTAAACGAGCGGCGCTACTCTTCTGTTATATGTTGCAATATTTTGACCAATCTTACATTTGGTAAAATATTGCATAGAGTTATGGAATGGGGAAATAATACCGATTGTTCTTTGCTCAGATAAAAAAAGAAAAATTTTATAAATTATTCAGTGCTGTGCTTTGTTGAACAATGCTTTGATGCTCCTGCTTACCAAACTCCATTAAGCTGTTCAACATCGAAAAGACATTATAATAGGGTACCAATTCCAATCCCAGGGCAATAGCTCTCAATTAATTTCCCAAATCGAAATTGAACAAAAAAAATTCCCTCTACCGTTAATAAAAACGGTATACAAACGCAACCAAAAGACGACAATTCACGCATCACTGCCTCTCATCAGTGGACAACTGATGATGTCAAAACTAGACAGAACAAGACAAATTTGCATTTTATGGTGATAATAAAAGGAGGGAAATGTGCCAAGAGGAAATTCCGTCTGGGTTCGTCCAGCCACAGACACAAACTCTTGACAGCCAATATTGCAATTCAGACAGCTAATGGTAATGGAGATTTTTCTATAGGGAAGTATAAAGGTAGATGTGGACACAATGGCGTCTATTACGTTCTCGTCAATGAAAATGACCTTGGTTAACGCAGTGGTGCGTTGACCTATGTTGGGATATTTTCTATGTTGAAAAAGACTTTAGGTCATCGGATTTTTACGTGGATTTTACATGAATCCAAGAATGGGTGATAAACATTATTTCGAAACTCAAATACGCTGTTAAAAAAACTTAATTAATTATTATTCTGTGATGAATAAAATTGCCATTTTTATGAGCAATATAATGTTTTGGATCAATTTTATTCGTTTTACAATAAAGTAAGGAACATTCAGTTTGGATACATAGGTGGGACCATAGGTTTATAAGTTAAGAAATCTAGAAAGAACCATATGACTATCTATTTGGACATCTAGGTGGGACCATATGTCATGTAGATATGTTATGGACATTGTACATTAGTAGTCTTGAGACGATCAAAACTTTCTGGAACATTGTATACTTGAGTCTGAAAGTATAATTTAGGATTTTCTTTGTTTGTTTTTTTAACTAATTAGTGGAAAAGGACTTTGTTTAGTTCACAAAAGAATTACGTGATCAATGCAATAAATATGCTTATGTTCCTGTTCAATAAAAGCCAAGCTGTATTCGCCTTGAATTACGTTTATCATATTTATAATTTATATACAAATGTAAAAGCGATGGTAATCTTAATGTCGACTATAACTTTTGTTGCATAATGTCATAATATTTGTATTGCATAATAAATATAACTGTAAGCAAACAGAAGCATCAGAAATAAGAAAAGCTATACCTAAATTTTAGCATAACAAAAATTTTTAAATATTAATAAACATTTATTTTTAGCCCGATTAAAAAAATGTATGATACTTTGTCCGTCTTCAGTACATATGTATTATAATAAATTTCTTCAAAAATACTTTTAAAAATAGTTATTTGTCTTTAATTTTGTATAATTTTTTATTTTTTTTTCAATTAAATTTCACGTAAAAAAGTTTCCGTTGAGTGTGAATATCTTTTAGAGAAACGGATTTGCAAGAACCGGAAGATTTTAGAGTCACATGATCATAAAATATCTCATCTACATTTTTTTAATATCTTTGCTTCTAATTAAGATATTGAGGTAAAAAATTACTTAGTTTAAAAAATAATTATAGTTAAAAAGCATAGAAGAAAAATATTTTCAAATGTTTAAGCAATTACGATATTCCAATTTTTTTTGTTGTTGGTGGATTTCGCAATATTTTTAACCCACGGAAATCGGACTCACATAAATAGACCATAGTTTTTGTTAATAGCACCGGCTGCACGCATGATTCAATAAAATACAAAGAAAAATGCTAGTTGCTTATGTCATCCAAAAGATTGATCAATCTGACCATGAAACATGCAATAAACACATCCTCCGAAGAAAATTGTCATTTTTATTGAAGATTAAAAAAAAATCCATGTCTAATATCAGAAACGAAACAACACGTTTTATTTTGACCATCGCAAAGTATACTTCTGTCAGAACCAATTAGCCTCAAACCATGGCAATCATCCGCACAATTTCCAGTCTGACGTTTGCGTGTAAACTGATCCTCGATTTCATCTATTAACGTTCCACCACTATCAGATTAAGTATTTATTGTCAAGTACAATGTATGCTTATATGTTTTAACTTTAATGTGAATTTAACTCTAGCAAAATAAATGAGTATTTGAATTAGTGCGTATTTGACACGAGGATTAAGCTAAGTAATTGGTAAATAAGAACTCGCATGTGAAGTTTTCTCTCATTTTTGTCTATATGTTTTGAAACTAACTCTGATTTACTCCCTTCTCCTCTTCCTAAATCATCTTACCTGACCATCAAAATTATCAATTAAATAATAATTTACCCATTTATTCACCAGATGAAAATATTAATACCTTACCCATTACATCTCACCTCCAGTTGGTTTAGTGCTCAAAGACCTTTCTCTCTGGTTTTTGAAAGGAAAGTTACAGATTTAACCCTTTGCGCTCGAGCCCTTTTTCGCGCGGAGGGACCAGCAACCTCAGACATTTCGCGGCATTTTTGGTTCGGTTTGAGGTTAAGCATTCACTTCATAGAAACTAAACACATTTATTGGCCTTGCATCGAATTTCAGCATCAAACCTAGTAGTCTTCTCGTGTTGCGGCATCCAATCATGTGGTGCCTGAGAGGCTCCGCACGAGCGCAAAGGGTTAAATGCTTGAGAGAAAATGTCACTTAAGTTTTGAAGTTTTACAGTGTGAGATATAATCTCATCACTCGAGTTGTTCCTTGTAAAATGGAAGCTTTAGATATTTTTCGATGGATACATCAAAAGAAATAGCTATTTGGTAAGAATTTGTATTTATTTGATGTTTTTCAATGGTATGTTTCACTGTTGCATAGATTGGATAATTAATTGTTGATTAGTTTTAAACTTCACTCCCAGTTATAGCGCCCTTAATCACATGCAAAATATTAGCTAAAAATTGCAGTTTAAAAGTTTAATTGTCAATGTTTATAATTATTATTATTTTTTTCCACATATATCTTGTAGAGAACTTTGTCAAATCTGTGGTGCAAAAGATTTCGAAGAAGATTATCGAAAAGAAATGTGGTGCTCGTGGGTATGTTAGAAATCTTTTAAACAAAAAAATTTGATGTCTTGGTAAAAAGATCAGTAAGCGTAATCAATGTTTTTAGTTGTGGCTATATATTACTTAAAAGTAATGAGTAATTTTAATAAAAATGTTTCAATTAATTATTGATTATTTCTGAAATCAAGAACTTTTAGCAATAGGGACGGCACTTAAAACATATGAATTCAGAGATACACACATCTAAAACGCAAGAATAACTTTACATAATCTGAGAAAAGACGGAAAAGTATTTTTTTTAAAAATATCTTTCAAAGAACGTCTGTGGTACAGTCAGCACCCCCCCCCCCTCTCCCCTACTCATGATATTAAGTCACCTCGTTTGTTGGAATAGTAGATACAACAGATTAAAGGATTAAATCCGTTTTCTGCCAGCTTAGTAAAGTTCAACCTAGAACCTAATATGAATTGCTGTTATTTTATATAACGAAGACATCTTGTAATATATTGAAGATATTTGTATACGACAATATTTTGTAGCAAAGAGATACCTAGGTGGTATACAGTTTCAATATCGGTGGAAGGAGCTTCAGCAAATACTGGTTTTGGTGTTTGCATGTAGGAACCATCGAGAGATTATTAGTTCTATAAAGATGTCCCGTAAAAAGATTTTATTAGTCCCCTCCCTTAAAGACGTTCCCTGAGCAAGGAAAATTGAAAACCATTTCAATAATTGTATATTTTCAGATTGCTTCTCCGAAAAAGAAAAAAAAATAGTTCTTTTAAAAAGTTTGGGTCAGCGAATGAAATTTAATGAGGTATCACGAATACGGTTTGCAATTTAGCAATACTCGTTCACTTTTTAAAAACCAATTTATTAACAGGCTTAACTCTTTTGGCGTTTGAAATGCGGTTCCATCTATGCAATTAGAACAAAATCCAAAGGAATTTTCATAAGAAACATAAACAGAAACATTAATTTTTTTTTATTAGTTTGCTTTTTGTTTGGTAGCTTACATCTTTTTTCTAAATAATTATTAACTTTTCTATCGTAGCAATTGGAATTTTTCTGAGAATATAACAACTGTAAAGCCGTGAAACAGTTATATGGGCGAAATAAAATATTACTGTTAATTTATTCTTATCGGTCAAACTTTTGCAATAAATTTACTTAATGAACTTTCTTCTATTGAATTCGTATATATCGTTTGAGAACAATTTGAACATAGATAAAACAGCAACCTTTTGTTAAAAAAAAATATTTACCCAATATATTAGCATATTAGTGTTACTTAGGAAAGTTTCAAAATTGATCTTGAGCAACATATACTTTCAATGGCTATTCCTCAAAATCTGTAGTTTGGATCTCTGATCCTGCTCGACATTGAGTCGATATTTCTCCTTTTGCTACAAAGGTAGAAATATGCATCTACTAATATTCTAAAACCAAATACAGTTGACGTAATTATAGGTTTACAATACCATCCCGACATTACCCCTAATGTGGCGCCTACCATAGACACTTATATCTTACTGCGACAACCAAACTTCTATGGAAAATGCAGACACATCACTCGTCAAACTAGAAACCGCAAACATCAAAAACTGAACATGGAAGGTTATACTTACTTACCACCCAGAACCAAGTTCCGCCAAAGATCCCTTTCATTATTACAGGGGTTGCTCCAGATTCGGCAACGGTACAGTCTGTACCCTCTCGTAATAACCACAACAGGATCATCACATCAGCATCCGGTCAGTACTGGTCATTAACACAACAATGGCGTCCCATGACCGAGAGACAGCGTATGCCAGAAAGATTGTTTTCGTTAAAAACACAAAGACAAAGCTTCTTGCATATGTGTATACGTTTTGATTTTTTTTTTTTTTTTTTTTTTTTTTTTTTTTTTTTGTTGGTGTTTACGCATTTGGGGGTTTTTCGACATTACGCAGTTGAAAATTACCCCGAACGGGACAATTGTAGGTTTGGCGCAAAGTTTCTAACATCTGCCATTTTTTTAAAGGAGAAGGGGGGGGGGGGGGAATTAGGAAAGGGGGGTTGTTTCGGGTCGGTAGTTCTTATCATTAGGGGGGTGTTGCTAGGGTTTGTGATTAGGGGGTGGTGAAAAGAGATTACGTATGGAGGGGGGGTGAAGGTGTTCGGACTTTTTTCCGGTTGGTTTCGGAATGAAACAAAGTAATATGTTTTTATGGGAGTGGAGGAGATAAGAATAGATCAACGGTGAAAAGGTATCTGGGCGAAGTGCAATTTTAACACAAAATTCATTCGATGCCGTTGCTAGTATTTGGAGGAACGTATGAATGGCGCGTGTTAACCTACTAAATGAATACAAGATAACTTTTAAGCCAACACTGTAGAATGTTATAAATTTGAAGATCTTAGTGATAAACATTTTAAGTGACTATTTTGTGAACTGGAGAAAACCAGCTTTAACTTTAATTAATCTTTTTCGTACAATCCTTGCTTTTCCTGCACTATGGGGAAGAAACGCAGATCTGCTTGCCTTAAATCATAATTACAAAAATGTGTATACTTAACGCAGATAAAAACAAACATTGATAAATTAAATTACTTGACTGCACGATAATATCACAAATAAGTGCAAGTGAAAACGATAAAAACAAACGACAAGGTTGTCAGAAAGTTCTAGTACTTTTTAAAATACAGATTTTAAAAATTTCATTATATTTCCATTGTGGACGTTACTTACTCATACTAGTAAAAGAAGATGACATGTACTGTACTTGACACGCTTTTTGACTGATGAAATAACCAACGCTTTATGAATAGATTTAACGGAATACGTTAAGGTTTTACATTTAAACCAGGTCATAACATGTTATTCTGTTATAGCCTGATTGTTATGTTTTGTTATGG
This sequence comes from Linyphia triangularis, assembly GCA_963978545.1. Lineage (NCBI taxonomy): Eukaryota > Metazoa > Arthropoda > Arachnida > Araneae > Linyphiidae > Linyphia > Linyphia triangularis. The sequence goes on from OZ021726.1 coordinate 72,370,059, forward strand.
ATTTGCTCTGGAGGTTTTTTTTCTTTTTTTTTTTTCTTAAAGAATTCAATTTTTCTTCCATGATTTTTTTAGGTACAAGACCACGTTTTACTTAGGGACAGTAGCTGATGTATCGAGGGTCATTTTCTTTAAGTGAGGTTTCAGACCATAATGAATAGAAAACAAACATACACAGATTAATTTTATAAAAAAAATAATATCAAGTTATTATCAGTCATTGTTTTATCATATAATAACTATATTAAATATCAATGCGTCAAATTATTAGTGAATTACAAATATTTTCATAACTTTAAAAACTGATTCCAAAAAAAATGAGCTGTATGCATTATTTCTTTGAAGCACCAACAAATTTTAGTTTTGTCAATTTGATCATAATAAACAACTATGTGGCCTTAGGTACACGACTTGGAAATTTCATAAAATGTCATAAATTCCATAAAATGTCTTCTAATAAAAATGCCAATGAATAAAGGACTTATTTAAACATCAGGCTACAAACAAAATTATTTACTTGAATTCAAAGAAAAGTATTTGACTCAATTCTGTAAAACAAAAAAAATTCTTCAAAAAAAAAAAACATGAACAGCAAAATGTTACTGCAGACCATATAAAAACATCTTCCACATATAACTTCTTACAGCTTTCTCCTCTAAGATTTCAAAATGGCTGTCAAAAGAGCAATTGACCCAAGGTGAGTAAAAATACTTAGAGCTAAACATTATTCAATAAAAGTGGGGTGGCCCTAGGTACACAAGTCTCCCCTATATATCTGGTTATCTTGTTGGAAGAGGATAAGGAAAATTGAGTATATGGGACAAATACTTGATAAGAAACAATCCTTCATTTGATTATCTCGTTTGGGGGAAGAGGTAAAGAAAATTGAATCTATGAAATAATTGCTTGATAAGTAACAACCTTATATCTGATTATCTCGTTGGGGGATAAGGAAAACTGAGTATATGAGGTGATAAAAACAACCGTATGTCTTATTATCTAGATAGGATGTGGAGAGGGAGATAATACGTATGTTATCCAATCAACTTTCAGACTTTGAAACCCTTGAAATGTAGAGAAATATTTAGCAATATAGTATTGATTCCCTTTTCAGCCATTAAAGTATATAAATAAGAATTTTTGCAAGTTTTCAGCTGTTATAATCATCTAAAAACTAGATTGTTTTTATGGAAACTGTTTTTAATACGCAATCTCTGGAAAACTATTAACGTGTTTGTCCATATATTATTGTTGTTGAACAACGGAAAGAGTTTTTAGAAGGGAATAAAATTCTTGCATAGCCGAAACATTTTAGACCCTTCACTCCGAAATGTCAGATTTCTTTTACAAGGAAATTTAGTATTATTGGATCTTGTATAACAATATAACTTAACTCTTTTTATTTCGTATGTTACATGTAAAATAACCATTTCTTTTCCCATTTATTATTAACAATGCCAGTAAATTAGCCATCGAAAAAATGAGGTACGAATCAGCTCTGCGACACTTTCTGAAAAGTCGTTTTTTATTTTAAACATGATGTCCGTACACTTTTTTTTCTTATTTTTTTAGTTAATATATCTGAGAAATTGCATTTTTACTTATTAGTGCATGTAAAAAGTTATAACTATGGATTTATTTTATCCTAAAGTCATCCTTTTTCGTGTTCCGTACCCCAAAGTCAAAAACAAAGAACTTATTGAATCATTCATGTCTATCTATTTGTTCAAAATACTAAAAATTGAATAAAGCGGAAAATAATTGGGGAATTGGCATGAAATTTTATGTGCAGCTACTTCATACGTATTCAAAATAGGTAAACGTATATCATAAATAGGTAAAAAAATTAATTTTAAAAATTAAATTTAAAATTTGAAATAAAAATAGTTTTATGTTTAAAAAAATGGATAAAAATAGTTTAATGTCAAAGGAAAACACAGATAAGAAGAATTTTAAATTCTATAAATAGCATGTGTGGTGCTTTTATAAATTTTTTAGTAAATTATAAAATTAGCTAATAAAAACTACACCTCTATGATCATAATTTTGAAATCTACTGGCAATTTTTTTTAAGGAATATCAGAAAAGATGATTACGAAAACGTCAACGAAAAATATTTTGTTTCATCAAAATACCATAGATTTAAATAAATAATGACTCATGGAATATAATACATATAACTAACGACATATGAATATAAAATGACCAAAATATACATATGGCTAATGTCTAAAAATAAGCTGCTTAATACTTTCTGTTACTTAAATAAAGATTCTGTCTTAGATGCTAGTTATTCAGAATACTATTCTACTATTCAACCAAATCGTATTCAAATCTTGCCTCTTCCCCTTAAACTCTATTTGCGGTATTATTCACTTTATATTGATTTGTTCAATCAAACTTTTTTGAAAATTTCAAATATGTTTTGAAAATTCTATTCAGAAACAAGTAAAACGTCAATTACTTTCATTGAGTACTTTATTTCATTATTTCATTGTAAAATAATCACTGATACAAAATATGTATCTACATAAGAGTGTCCCTCAATATTCTACTTTTGAAAATGTTAACTCTCATCCTCCAAAAATGTTTTTTCTGAGAATATTAAAAACCTTAATAGTTTCAAAAATTAAAAGAAAGTGTCTAGAAGTTGACAAGGGTTCTGAATTTACATAAAAATAGACAATGGTCAGAAAATGTGAAATGCAATAATTATTATTATTATTATTTTTTTATTAGCTACATTAAAAACTATTAACGTTCTCTCTATAATTCCTTTTCATTTATAAATGTTACTTTGAATATTGGTTCAGACAAATTTTGCATTAATTATGTTTTTGCTCTAGGTAGGGAGAGGCGTAAAATATTACTGAAATCAAGAAAATTGGTTTTAGAAGATTTTTCTACCTTCTGTAGAATTATGTCCACAAAGTAAACTTGTGTAAAAATTTACTTATTTTACAATTGGTAAATAGTACCTATCGGAAGAACGTTTTAAAACAACCAAATATTTACAAAGCTTTTGTTTTTTTCATACCTATATATATATATATATATATATTCACACATTTTTTATCAACTACATTTCAAAGAGATTTTGGTGAATGCATTTCGGTAAGTGTTCCTAAAGTCTGTGCAACAAAAACTGCTTTCGATCTTCTGTCTATTTTATATAGTTGAAGTCCTGGATCGATGCAACAGCTTGTTCAGCATAATCACATAAGTCAAGTTTTTACTGAATATTACAGATTTTTTCTAGGATGGCATTTCGGGTCAATATTTGACTGGTGCATTCAGGAAACTATCTTTAATTTCAGCTGTTTCAAAGAAACCGTAAGAAATAATCAATTCATCCTATTTGAGATAAAGTATTTCAAATAGATGCAAACCCAAACTTATTTCAGTTTTCATGCTCAAAACTAGCTTTGATTTTTACTTGTCAGAAACAAGATCTGAAAACAAGTTGTACAAGTTCTCTTATCAAATACCAGGAATGGCGTAAACTTCTTTCTTATCATTTATTGCCTAATTGTTGGTCACTCTTTCCAAATTTGAATCACTAAACCATCACTCAGAGGAACATTAATAGCAAATTGGTATGTAAACCAAGAATTTCAAATACTCACGCACCAAAAACTGCTTAAATTTTTGCATTTGTTGAAACTCTTCAGCAATTCATGCCATTTAGGCCTCATTATCATTAAACAATAACTCCCTTTTCAAGGAATACTGTCACTATTCATCGAGCTCGGTGAAGAACATGTTTTCCAAATGGTATTTTTAATGAATAATCCAATAATTAATAATGTGAGATTTAAAAGCAATCTGTAATTATCCCTAAATAGTTTTGTAACAATTCTGGTTTATAAAAAATTAAAGTTTTTCAATTGTCTGGTAATCTGTCAATAAATAGCATTGTTATTATGGGTATTGCTTGCTTCTTTGGTTCATGGGGGTTGAATGTAGACTAATTTTCTTTTAAAGGGAATCGGTAACTTTAAAATTAAAAAAAAAAAATCGATCTTGGGATGCTTATTTCATGATCTGTTTTTCCTCTTTCCATTGATGTAAATGTGCCTTTTTGAACTAATTACTAGACTGATTCATTCTCTTTATGAAATTGTAGTTGGTATATAATCTACGATTAAACTGAGGTTAAAGTTTAGTAAAAAAAAATATCATCAGAATTTTTCTTGTTAAATTTTAATCAATTTTATAATTTTTATTTATTTTATTTTATATTTAAAAAAAAAAAAAAAAAAAAAAAAAAAAAAAAAAAAACCAATTAAGAAAATAACATATATATATGTAATTAAAAAAAATAGACAGCATGGAATAAAAATCCCAAAATAATTTTTTTTTATTTATTTTTTTTATTTTGAATTTATTGAATCCCCTTATGGCTCAGTAGATTGATCAAAATGCACACTGAGTACATCAGAAAGTAAAACCTTAATTATGTGATGACGACACGCTATTCATAAAAGGTTTCTGTAAATTTAATTCAAGAAGAGTACATGTTCCAATAAACCCACTATTTGTTGCGATTGTAGTGAAACACTCTTATTACTCGGGGTTCACACTTCCACAATTATAAGAGCACAAAAACAGCATCAGTTAATGCTTTTTCAGTTCAAACAATAACTTGGGAATAACTTCCAACTTGTAAAGCCAAACAATTTATCTTTCCTTTGCTTTTTAATCGCAATTTTGGGAGCAATATCTCATTCCAATAAGCAACCAACTTTGCAGCTTTAAAATGTATTTTTAATTTTTCAGCAGTTTCAAGAGCAAGACATTGGCGTTCCCGATGAACAGTACTTTCTGAAGGCATTACAGACTGGCCACACATCATTATAGAGGAAGAGCAGCTTTCCTTGTATATTGTAGATGCTATTATAAAAAAAAAAGTTAGATTATGACACAGAATCGATGATTTTCTTCATAGTGGTCAAGTACTATGAAAAATCGACCGGAGTTTAAAATCACTTAAATAAGGTGCATTTGCACATAAATTGACAATGCACATAAAGGATTTATATTAAAAATTTGTTTTTATGGGTAAATTTATTTATCTGTCATCTTGGCTCTTACAGCAGAGAAAATTTATCAGGTTATATTTTAAAAATTATGCCAATGTATAATCTAACATTTTGTAATCATATATTAATAAACCAATGAAACTAGTGAATAATTAAATATTAATGAATGAGTTAATAATAAATCATTTAAAATTATCTTATTTTGTGTGTATATCAATCCTTTTTATTAATAATATATCAGCTATCTAAGCATACTTTTATAATACTTTTGCTGCTAATAATACTTTGCACATACTGTCTAATAGTACTTTTGAAAAGTAAAATTTCATTTGAAGGTTTAATTGCTTTATTTTATTCAAGATAAAAAAAAAAAAATATTTGAAAGGCTTGCCCGTACATCTAATTGGAAGCAATTAATAAGTAGAAGGGATTGTCAGCATATTCTCACCAATAAACCTACGTTTTATTATTTTTGGCTACAATATCTGTTGAAGTATTGCTTTGAAACATGGAATATTTTACAAAGTAAAACACTAATACTAAAGGTTTAGAACTTTTTTTACAGCATAGTGTCTTGGTTCTTTTATTACAGTAAAGAGAGTTTTTATAAGGTAGCTTATAAGCTTTAAAATACTACAACTACTACTACTAATAATAATAATAGTAAGGATGATAATAATAATAAGAAGAAGAAGAATAAAAACAATAATAATAACAATAACAACAATAATAATAACAGCAACAATAATAATAATAATAATAATAATAATAATAATAATAATAATAATAATAATAATAATAATAATAATAATAATAATAATAATAATAATAATAATAATAATAATAATAATAATAATAATAATAATAATAATAATAATAATAATAAATAATAATAATAATAATTAATAATAATAATAATAATAATTAATAATAATAATAATAATAATAATAATAATAATAATAATAATAATAATAATAATAATAATAATAATAATAATAATAATAATAATAATAATAATAATAATAATAATAAACGAGTTATTTTATCTTCAAACTTTGCGATTATTATGTATTATTAGTATCATACTTGAAGAAATTATATATTTTTAAACTAATACTTCCACAAAGGTACCCCTTCTACAAATAGTGTAGCCCAAAAACTGAAGCATTAGGTCTTTAGGGCAGTGCCAGGCTGGCGATCTTCCTTAAAAAAAGAAATCGATTCTTATTACATGGATGAACGCGTCTTTTAAAACCTTTTCTCGAATGAAATGAAGCAATTAATTTTGAAAGTAAAATTATTTCGGCTTTTCCAAAGTAGACACACAGCTTATACCTTAACTGAAATCGTTAGTTTTTCGTTAAATATCGAGAACCCTAATATTGGAATATAATTTTTTATACTATATCTGAAAATACAGGGTGTTCAGAAGTGATCGCATTTTCTATATGAGTTCATATTCTTGATTAAAAATAAAGCATATTTGCAATTTATTATTAAGGTCGATAAATTATGGTTCTAAAAATTTGAACATCATGAATTTTGCATCAAATTATTCTGGCGTTTCTAAGTTCCAAAAATAGGGAAATATTATTTGGATCTAAAGTTAAGTCCCCTACCCCCACCCCAAAGCCGGGAAAGAGTCAACATCGAGTGAATTAAAAAAAAATTATGCTTGTTTCTCAAATCTGCTTAAAATTTAATTTGGAAAATATGGGACGTACTCAAGCATACCACAGATTGAAAACCTGATTGGTCGAAAAAGAAAAGCTTCAATTACCTCGCGTCAGATTTTGATAAATGAAACCCAGATGAACCCTCCGAAAAAACGTGATTAACGACGATTTTTTTCTGTAATTTCCGAGGCCACGGCGTCTTTTTTTTTTTTTTTTTTTTTTTTTTTTCCCTTCCAAGAAATTCCACACAAGAACCATGAACGAAATAAGACAAACCTATCTTTCGATGAGGGGGTGGATCCATCTTGCAGACAATAATGCCTCGTAGAATTCTCATCTGTCAAATATGATAGATGACTCACCCACCCCCTAAAACATCAAGAACTCGATAATCACATTAAATGTATACTCAGAGAAATAAGCGGAAAAAACGAAAAATGGAATACGCAGATCGTGAAATAAAACAGCAGAATTTAACCCTTCTTTTGGATTATACGACATGCTATGCGCCATTTAACATCAGTTCTGATATGTAATTTCTTTTCCACGATCATGGAAGTATTCTCTATAACTTTGGAGGTATTATTCAAGTGATATTAACCTAAGGGGTTATGCATCGAGCTAAGAACAAGAAAGAACCTCTAGTTAAATTGCCATTTCTCAGTATTTCTTCAAGGGATGCTTTTGTTCTTTTCCTGTGAATCTTATGTAGGTCGAGGATTATCAGTAAAAAAATAATTTTTTTTCCATACTCGGAAGAAAATTATTTGAAACGGATATAAGACCTGTTGGTGTTTTTCTCTTTCATAATTGTTCTTTAAAAAATTATTTTTAAATATGTTATCAGTAGGAAAATGGCACATCTCCAGAAACTATCTAGTTCTTGATTTCTTAAAACTTCAAAAGGAAGAAAACATATTTAAAATGTCACGACTGTTGACCCTATTGTTTCGTTTCTTTAGATATCAAAGACGTTTTCTCTGGAAATAGTGAAATGCCAAACATCTAAAGGCATTCCTTATTATAGGCGTACAGATTCAATTCTGCAATAAAATCTTTGATCAGCCGCTGTACGTCATTCCATGAGAAGGTACTCAAATTCGGCTTCCCTGATCTGATAGGCGTTCGGCAAATTTTGTTTTCAAATATGTTTAGACATGAAGAAAATGATGAATAAATTTTTTCACTTCAATTATTGGAGTGGCCTATTCAACTTACACGATTTAATACCAAAATTAATAAAATTTAGATCATCGACAGAATGCTCACCAACATGGGAGGGGACACGGGTTCGACTCCTCTGATCTGGTCGGCGATCTTTAAAACTTCACTTTCAAATGTGAATAAACATGAAGACGATTATGGAAGAACGTAGTCACGTTTACTGTCAGGCTGCCTGCTATATTTTTTCTCCCATCCTAGATGCAAACTAAAGGCAGTTCTTCTCAAATGACCTCATGGAAAGCACCCCTTTCTTGAAATGTTGCTATGATGTTTTGGTGAAGTCCTCGACTAATTCTTCTCCAAAAAAATGCAAATAAAGAATGTTCAATGTAATACAAGTACGGAATGTAAATTTCATTTGAAATGCATAATACGTTTTTATATAAATTAAAATCTAATATATTGCTATATTTAATTGAAATATTATAATTTTCAATTTAGAGCCGCTTGAAGAAGTAGTGTTAATATGTTGCCCTTGTGGTTCATAAGAAATAACATTTCATAACTATGAATTTTACCATAATATCTGTTACGTCGGTTAGTTTGTACGCTCAGTGACCTATTTTTATCCTCTATAAAAGATACTCAGGTCATGACCTAGTAGCTTAACTTGGATTCCGAACCACAAAGAACATTCATGCCTAACCTAGGATTCAAACCCTGTGCACACAGGAATCTAACCACACAGCCATTAGGTGAGTCAGAAAATCTCTGCAATCACAAACTAAATACCCTAATAACACACTATGTCACGATTACTCCACTGCAACTAAGTTTTTTGTCACAAAAGTCACAGTCACACTGCGAGTTGCATTGGATAACAGCAACATCGCAGAAGTTCATATGACTTTACGCCTTGCATGTGATATCGTAGCGACATCATACTGTGACGATGAAGTGACTTTGCTTTGTGATATCGCAGCAATTTGTGATATTCCAAAATAATTTTATAATATAAGTCACAATGTAGCCTGTATGTAATATACTTGTAAGTAAGATGGATTACATCAGATTAGAAATGTAGCTGAGTCCTAAAGGCCCTAAATCAAAAAGAGAAAGGAAAAAAAATCTTACTTTGACACTTTCTATAACAAACCTTTAGAAAATAATCTTTTAGTATAAACAAATGACTTAAGTTCCTATGTCACACAAAGTTGTTCAATATGCAAAAAAAATATAAAAAATAAAAAAAAATACGAACGATGGTAATATCTACGGTTCTAATTATCGTAAAACCTTGGGGTTTGCACCAAAGTGTTTTGTTTTTGATATTTTATATCCTTAAAGCACACTTTTTTTTTTCGTTAGAGGGCTGTTAATTAAGGAAATGTAACTGTAACTTTGAAAATTTCAATACGAATGCTCATTTTTTTTTTCTTTCTATTCGATTTAGAATACTTTGTTTGCCCTAAATACCAAATTTCAGTTCATTGTTCAATTCATATATAATATTCATTTCATTATAAACACGTCACACTTATGAACGAAAATGTTTTGGCCGATCTTCAGGGCGAATATCAGTATTAAAAAACGTATTTTTAGATTGGGAGGATAGCAGGGAGGAAGTTGCGTGTTTCAAAAGATTATAAAAATACAGGTATTAGTCCAAAATTACACGGATTCTTTTTTTAATCTGTTGTTAACCATGACACTTTAAATCAATGGAATTATAATGACATGTATAACAATAGATTCATACCAAAACAGTTAAGTAACTCAAAAGTAATATAATTTATTGACAAGTTCAAATATATGCCTACTTTGCAGGAAGTAAATTAAATGTCGGAAACTATTATTTCAGTAAACTAGAAACGTACACTACTGATGTTTATAAAATTGAAAAATACAAAATTTAGGCATTCGTAAACAGCATTCAATAAAATGTAATGATTTTTTTATACAGGAACGTTACACTGTAAACACAAATGTAATAATAATGTTGAAATTGTTTATTCAAAGTAATGTAATTTGTATTTGTTTAATTGTTTGTTAAATGATGATTAATCACTTTCTAACATTCATGTCTATCTCTTTTTAGAAAACACGAAACTTTTCATTTAACAGTCTCCCATTATTCACTCTATATAATCTTTGTTTACACATTTTTGAAAAGTCCATAAATTTCCTGGGGATCCATGAGACTGAATTTTGTAAATTTATAATGGTTTCGAACACATGTTGTTTTGCATCGCTCTTTTTCTTGGCTCAAAAATCTAAAATAAGGATATACTCGATCAAACTTTCGTAACATTTAGACTAAATAGTCAATTTTAAAGGGATAATGGTTTATGGAAAGGTGTTTTAAAGGCACTTTTTGCTTTTGAGTATTTAATGAGAGAAGCTTCGAAATGATAACTCCGTACAATTGATCACACAATCCCATTATGTATAGTATTTTTTCCTTACAAGAGCGCCAAAACTTTGTATCAAACCAGAGTTGTTTCCCATGCTAGGCGTGTGCCTTGTCTCTGATCCAGGAGTTTGACTTCGATAAGACAGCTTTAAAATATGCATTTGAAATGTTTTGATTTAGGACCATTTTACTTATGAAGGCAGATCTGTTAAGAATTCTTGTAAAACTGAAATTTTCTTTAAAATACATGAATTTTATATTTCTCACAAGGATGTATAGCTTGCAAGTAAACCCTAATTCTAAACAAAATATAAAGGGTGAATTATCATAGATAAAGTACAAAAATAATATGTGTGGAAATTTATTTTGGTCATTAGTAGCAAAAGGAAATATAATGGAATACCATTTAAAGTTTGATTTTTTTTTTAAATTAAAGGTACGTAAATCTAATTGCATCCTTCATTAAATATCTTTAACATTATCCTTATTTGGAAGTGCAACCAGAGTGCTTAGATTTTATTTAACATCATTGCTTAGATTTTATTTAACATCATTGCTTAGATTTTATTTAACATCATTGCTTAGATTTTATTTAACATCATTGCTTAGATTTTATTTAACATCATAACAAAATAAAAATCTCAAATTAACTTTTGTACGTCATTTTACAAAATTGAAGACATATTAATACATATTACTTTGTGCTTTTAAAATCGAAGTGAAGTAATGCATACACAACCCAAATTCAAAATAATAGCAAAATAAATCTTTCTAAACAAAACTTGGCAATGCGTCGTGTAAAATGAACATATGCAAAAGAAAATAGTGACCCATGTTATTCAGGAATTGACAAAACAATTTTCAATAACTATACATATATTATTTTAACGATTTAAGGGTCGTTAACATATTTAAAAATTATGATGATTTTTTTATGTGAGTCAAAAAATTAGAATAATCAATTAATTCAATATGAATTTGAAAAGCAGACAAAATATTTGCATGCCTGTTAACCGATAGGTTGATGCAAGTATAAAGCTTGACGCTCGGAAAATCTTACGCTAGTCTTTTGCTGAAAAGGTGTCCTCAACGTGATATTTCTAAAACAATAAAATCGTGTATTTTATCATTATTTGAAGTTGGAAAGAAACAACAATTTATATCAGATCAAATGAATGTTTCACAGTCCACTGTTTTGAATATAGAAGAACCGTCCAACTAAAAAGTAACCGAAGTAAATGTGGTAGAAAGCTTGTAACAACTGCCAGTGGTGAAAGCAAATTAAAAAGAATCGTCCAAAATAATCTCTTTAAAACTGTTTTTTACATCAAGAAGTGATGGAAAAAATCTGTAGTTGTCTTGCTAAAGTCAACAACACTTAGGCGATTGCATAAATTTGAGTTTCAATCGTGGGTCCCCAAAGTAAAAACAAAGATGAACATAAAGCAGATACGTGCACGATTCTCTTGGTGCAAAGAGAAGCTCATCTGGGGACAGCAAGACTGGGAAAGTGTTTTATTCAAAGATGAATCTTTATTTCAAATATATGTTGACGAAGGAAGTGTTCGGGTTTCGCGTTTAAAACGTGATGCCTTTGATAAATCTTAATTAAGACTCCAGATGAGCTTCTCTTTGCCCCATCAGAAGAATCGTGGACGTCTCTGCTTTATTTTCATCTTTGGTTTTACTTTGGGGACCCACGATTGAAACTAAAGTTTATGCACTCGTCTAAGTGTACACTGCAAAAAAAATCCCGTCAAATTTACGGTTTTAAACTGGCAGCTGGGTCGCCAGTTTAAAACCGTAAAAAATACGGAAACATTCCGTATTAAGTACGGTTTTTGACTGATTGCAACAGTATTTCCCCGTAAAATGAACGGAAACTTTCAGTAATAATTACGGTCATTCCGTACAAAATACAGTTTTCTCCCGTAAAATAAACGGAAGCTTTTCGTATTAAAAACGGTTATTGACTGGTTGCTAACATTAATCCCCGTAAAATAAACGTAAACTTTCCGTATTAAATACGGTAATTTCATGCAAAATAATTTACTCCCGTAAAATAAATTAAAATTTCCCGTATTAAGTACGGTGATTCCATACAAAATGCAATTTCCACCTGTAAAATAAACAGAATTTCTGTGTTGAATAAGGTCAATTCCATATAAAATACAATTTCTCCCGTAAAGTACACGGAAACTTTCTGTAATAAATTTCATATAAAATACAAAGAAATTTTTCTGTATAAGAAACAGTTACACCCCTATAAGCGAAGTTTTTCTTATACAAAAACTTCTAGTGACAAAAAAGGTTTACAAATGTAAGTGAACGGTTTGCTTTTGCAAAATATTAAGAAACTTTACATATTAAAAGTAGTTTACAATTGTAGATGGAAAAGCTTCTGCCACAAAATATATGATTAATTTTAGTATTAAACAGTTTACAATATCAAGGAGGCATTTGTGTTCTGCTAAAGGTTTTGTTAGTAATAATGACCATATTCAATGGATGAAAATCATAAAAATTAAAGTACGATTCTGTATCACAGCAAAATATTCTATGTCCCATTATAAATTAAAGCGAAAAAAATTTCCGAAGCAATAAGGTAATCCTTCAACATAAATAGAAAGGTAAAAAATATATCACAAAATGAGCATGTCACACAAAATAATTTATTAATAGCTATCAGTCTTTTCTTATATCAAACTATAATAATAAATTTATTTGGCTATCTATACTATGATTACCTAGACTTTCAATTTGATTAAAACATTAAAAAAATGCAATAATTTACTAACTTTCAAAATATTTTTTAACGCGACAGGATTTAAATGTATTTTATGACACTGTGTATTAAGTATTAAGTAAAAAAAATTAAATTTGATAAAAATATAATTTTATTTCAATACACATAATATAAGTATACATAATTATAAAATTTCAATACACACGAATGAAAAGTGGTTCAGATTACTTTATTTAATAAACAAAATATTAAAAAATTTCTAGGAAGTATCTAGGAATAATTAATCATATCATTCAATACAAGCTACGGCAACTTTTAAGGCCATATGAAAGTCATTATTAATTTTTCAATTTAGAAAAATATGCAAAATATACGAAAAGGAAAAATTTAGATTGCGGAATGTACAAATTATTGAACACATCTAATAAATAATAATTTTAAAATTTCAATACACACGAATGAAAAATGTACAAATTATTAAACACATCTAATAAATATAAAATTTCAATACACACGAATGTAAAGTGGTTCAGATTACTTTATTTAATAAACAAAATATTATTGAAGCACATCTAATAATTATTGAACACATCTAATAAATTTTCAAAGTTGACAGTATAAAAGTATACATAATTATAAAATTTCAATACACACGAATGAAAAGTGGTTCAGATTACTTTATTAAATAAACAAAATATAAAAATTTTCTAGGAAGTATCTAGGAATAATTAATTATATCCTTCAATACAAGCTGCGGCAACTTTTAAGGCCATATAAAAGTCATTATTATTTTTTCAGTTAAGAAAAATATGCAAAATATACGAAAAGGAAAAATTTAGATTGCGGAATGTACAAATTATTGAACACATCTAATAAATTTTCAAAATTGACCAATGCAAGTTATATCTGAATAATTATGACTCTACAAAATAACCATCTTATAAAATGTCCAATTTACCACAGTAAACATACTTAAGGTATTTAACTGCTGCTGGAGAGTCTGAAGAATCATTCTTTCACTTACTTCTGTGTGTGGGAGCGAGTTGCCTGTTGTTGTTGCTAATCCTCACTGTTTGACGGAGTGAGACAAGATCCACGAGTTCGTTGACTAAAAGGTAGTCGAAGACTAGGAGAGGATTGCTAAAGAGACCCTCCTTAGAGAGTCCCATGTAATCCAAGAGGTGCTCAGGAGAGGCCTGATGATTTTGGCACTTGGTGCAGGTGGCGAAAGTTTTCCTGCCCTCGTTGAAAGTGAGGCACTTGATGTGACCGCTAGCAAGCCTTGATAGAACAGTTCGGGTATGTCTGTCACACGGGAGGTCAAGGGACAAACCTGGTTTTGAGCCCTTGTACCAATTATGGGTTGGGGGTGTTTTCCACTCCTCCGAGATCTTTGATTTTTCCAGAGAGTACAATTCCAAAAAAATAAGTGTGGAAGAGGGAGATGTTGAAATCCTGCAACCCTCCTTAGCAAGGATATCGGCCTGATCGAGTTGCCTGGTCTGCAGGATACGCTGTCTTTCAGGCGAACAGTTGCTCCCTCAATGTACAGTAGGTCATACACAGGACGGTGCTGGCGGTATTATGCTTTAGGGGACGTTCTCTTGGGCGTCTCTGGGACCCGTGGTAGTGGTAGAGCAGACCATGAATGCAACAGGGTATCGGAACATCATTGCGGTGACTGAGCCTTTGTCTGGATTCATACCCAGAAGCACCTGTGATACAGATCAAAATAAAGTTTTTAATATAAATCCTTTATATGCATTGGCAACTTTTATGTGCAATTACAACCAGTGTTTAAGCTTTTTAAATGCCATTAGCATAGCTCTGTTACAATACTAATGTCATAATTAGCATTCACAAAAGCAAAACTATTTTTAAAACAAACCTCAAATAGTAAATGAAATAAACACTTATATGTAAATGATAGCAGATTATCAAAACTACTATTACCGGGTGGCCACAAAATTTACGAAAATAAGTTCCCTGATTTTACTGCAAACTTTTTATCCAATTTCCACAACTTATCCAGAAGTGTAGACATCCTGATCAAATAGAACATGTATGCTAAAGAGATAACGTACCAATTTTTTAAAAATAGTTTTGGCGGTAATGAAAAGTTCAAATTATTCAGAAACATTAAAATTTCAACGATTACTGCCACAATTCTCTGGGTAAATGGTGCCAAAATGTGGATGAACAGGGAAACGTGCCTTCAGAACAAAGAAAATTTCCCTGATTTTTGTGAAATTTAAAAAAATTTCCTGATTTTTTCCAGAATGAGAAAGTTTCCTGACATTTCCATTTTTCCAGGTTTTCTGGCCACTCTGTATTAGTGTCATTTAAGTATAGCACTTCTAACAAAGGTGAAACAAGCAAGTTCTTGTAAAACTTATCTTCCCACGGAACGTTGCAAGAAATAAAAATGTTTAATTCTAATTATAATACACTAAGTAAATTTATTCTAAAAGCACTACAATTTATTCCAACAGTATTCTCACTTCAAATAAATAGTGTTGTATTTGTCCCTAAATCCTATGTATAAAGCAGTGTTGAAGCTGCTGTACAAAATTTTTTCAGCAAAAAAGCTTAAGTCACAATTTTCATTTCAGCAAAATGCTAAAATGGTTACGAGCTACATCCCTCGAGATGTTTAATTTAACTCAATGAAAACACTTTCATTGAGTTAACACACAGCATTTTGTTAAAACAGCACCCACAGCTTAATCCCAGCAACAAAATAAAATAATCTCTATAGTTTACCTGAAAAGTGCAGAGAGCTTTCGAAGTCTTCAAGGCATTCAGCACAACTGGTAGTTTCTTTTGGAAAAATTCCAATAAACTGTACAAAATATGAAAAATATTGTAAAATTTATCATCCTTATGTACATATATTTACACTCGTGAAAAGAGTCAAATGAACTAGCTAGCATGAAATCGTCTTTTAAAAACCTTATTTTAAAATATGGATCTGCACATCAGGTGGGTAGTCTAGGGATGGGATAAATCACCTTCAAAAATAAAATTTAAGTTTATCTCCTTAAAATAAAGACTCAATATTTCACACAACAATATATCTTATTATATCATTAGGTCCATGGCGTTTAATGTTATAAGTGATAAAACGATAATTTGCAGAAGGAATGGATTAGAAATTCTCAATTACTACTATCCGTTAACGCTAAAAAAAGAAATTTATCGAAAGAAAATCTTTTTTCTTTGCTCACAAACGTAGGCTCATTTTTCAGCTACGTTTTTAAAGAATTTTACATTAATTCAAGTAACACATTTCATAAAATGAAGAGGTCTTTTAAACCCTGCATTGAAAGGCTATATCACCACACCAATGCTATAGTACTTGAAAACAGCAACATTTTAAGTATCTGTTTTGCGATTAATTCAATCCCAAAGATCACCAGCCCTTCCCTTACTTTTGCCAGTGACCAAGTACGATAACATTTATGACAGATGATCTTGTCTTGACAAGCAAGCTATATAATCTTGAGGAAGTCAAAGTCCTCAGTCGAAGGCGGTGGGTGCCATGTAAAGACTGAATATGTTCCCAAGTGATTTCTAATGCAATCCCAACAGACTGATTTGAAACAATCGCAATGAAACTGATGTGTCTTTTGACTGAGACTTCACACAATGGAACAGATGTAGTAGGACATTTGGCGATAAAAAAAATCAAAACAAGATCAAAAACATGGTAACTGAATAAGTTAAAACATAAACAATAATAAAATCAAATTAAAATATAAGTAATAAAACCGTTATTACATAACTAAAGAGCACATTTCTAAATGATAGCCAATGCAGTTACTTAAACTTCATTTAGTTTTACAACTCTTACAAACTCGTGAAATATTACGTACAATATTCTATATCACACGCATATGTTTCAGAAATGCAATAAAACAACAATTGCTGTGTGTTTTCCCATTAAATAAAAGAATAACATTTTCTGATTCTGATGTAATTTTATGTACATACATTAATTTAGAATTTAATACTAATGAACAAATTAATTGTATAATGAAAAGAAACTTACGAAGGAAGCCACTTTCTTTCAAAACAAAAATGCCATCCTCGCCGTTCGGTTCGGCGTCTATTTTGAAGATGGTGTAATGCGCATGCGCAGAGAGCGATTTTTGGTGAATGACGGTTATTAACCGTAGTCTTGCCTGTGAAAACTGCTTTAAACCGTAAATTCAGGTTTACGGATTTAAATCGTTACAATTACTGGGAATTTCCGTATAAGTGACGGGTTTTTTTTACAGTGTAGTTAAATTTGACACTACAACTCCAGATTCTTTGCAACACTTCTTGATGTAAAAAATAGTTTTAAAGCGATTATTTCGGACTATTCGTTTTAATTTGCTTTCACCACTGGCAGTTGTTACAAGCTTTCTACCATATTTACTTCGACTACTTTTTAGTTGGACGGTTCTTCTACATTCAAAATCGTAGATTGGGAAACATTCATTTGATCTGAGATAAATTGTTTCTTTCCAACTTTAAAAAATGATGAAATACACGACTTCGTTGTTTCAGAAATATCACGTTGAGAACCCATTTTCGGCAAAAAACTAACGTAAGATTTTCCAAGTACCAAGCTTTACACTTGTCGCAACCTATCGGTTGACAGGTATGCAAATATTTTGTCTGCTTTTCAAATTCATATTGAATTAAATGATTATTTTAATTTTTTGACCCATATAAAAAAATCAACATAATTTTTAAATGTATTAACGACCCTTGAATTGTTAGAATAGCATCTGTGTTTTTGTTGAAAATTGTTTTGCCAATTCCTAAATAGCATACGTCACTCTTTTATTTTTCGTTCATTTTACATGACACATTGCCAAGTTTTGTTAAGAAAATCCTATTACTTTGAATTTGGGGTGTATTTGATCATGCCCCAGAAATATCGATTGGCCATATATATATATGAATGTATAATAGTTCCATTCAATAATTTTTATTTAGTTTAAAAAGGCAGCTATATCTTTCATCTGCAACGTCAACAATTGCGATTGAAATCTACTGGTTGTGTGGTTTAAATTATAATACAAGTATCACTTGAAGATCTTCAATCCCATGGATAGTAAAATTCAACAATAAAAAAATAAAACATGACGAATTCCATAGAAAAATAGAAAATAATTTATAATAGATTTAAAATTAGTTTATAATCAGCATTTTAATAGATACGACCAGAATATTCAAAAATTTCATCAACCTTTGTATCACGAAATAAATTATTTCTTTCTTCTGTAGAGCCTAAACACAATCGATATTGAAATCGCAACACACTATGATACACATCTACGGCGCCAAATCAAATTCTAAAACCAGATCCCAGATAAACTTGTCTTTTGTATGTCTTATACAAAATAAGAAAACTTAGACATAACATCCCTCTGAAGGCTTTTATTTTGATGGGAACTTTAAACCCCATGCGTCTTTGTAAATAATAGTAAAATTTATTTGAAAAATAAAAGGTATACACAGGAAGGAATCAAAGTAAATACGTTGCTATACAGGAAGTAAACACCAAAAAGCCATTTTCAATGGTGAAAAGGTTTCATCAGACCAAGTTTTTAGTTTTTAAAAAACAAACAACTGTAATAAGATCCCTATTATTAAGTCTTTCAGAAATAACAACTTTGCGATCCAAATACAAAGGATACTGTCGGTTTTCTCTATTTTATTTCATTTCTTACATATTGAAGGAGAAAGACAAAAACATTTCTTGAATTTTTCTTTGTTTAAGAAAAGTACTTTTTAAAAACATTTACAAGACTTTTGGTCTGTTTTAAAGTTTACGAGAGGAAAAGAGGGAGATGATTGTTTTTAAGATGGAAATGGGTGACTGAAATACTTAGATACTGGAATAAGTTTAATTAATGTATAGCTTTTATCTGTTTCTTGGAATATTTTAATGTTTAATATTCCTTAAACATCTAAATGAAATGAATGTCACGTATAATTATTTTAAGTCAAGCCGAAAAAGGCGAATCTTTATAGAATTGAATATGATTAAAAAAGAACTTTCTTCTAGTTAGGTTGGTTGGGTGAGAATTGTCTGGCGCAGAGCAACCAAAAGGCTATACTGCATCAATTTTTACTTTTAATTACCCATATGTATACATAGGGTAATGAAAGCATAGCATTCGGTCAATTTTTTTTTTTTTTTTTTTTTTTTTTTTTAATTTTTTTTTTATTTGCTTTTTGCATTTCACAACGTTTTGGAACATCCTGATTTCCAAAAAGTGATCTAAATAAAATGTCTGTCTGTGTGTGTATGTGGTCAGCATAACTCCCGAACAAATTGACCTACGATATTCAAACTTGGTGTGCGAGTTGGTGGTAGCCATGGGACCTACTGTTAAAGTTTTCATCAAAATCACATATGCGCGTAAGGTAGCTGCCATTGAAAAAATAATGTTTTTAAGTAATTGCTAAAAAACGGCTTTAACGATTTTGTTCAAAATCGCTGTGGTAATGCCTCATAAGGTGTTCTAAACATCCCCACCACCGAAATTCCCGAAGAAATGCTTTAATGGAGTAAAAAGTTGAAAAACGAATGCCTTTAACACAGAGTTCTCTTTCCTGGAGCACTCCTCATCTACGGTCGTTTTTTATTTATATCTCTTCAGTTTCACTTACAAGAAAGTCTTTATAAAAAAAAAGAATAATAAAAAAAAAATTTAAAAAGGTGTTTTTGACTACATACTTTTTAAAAATTCCTATATTATCCTTTGTTATAAATGAATCTGAGGAGAGAAGAGAAAACGATCATTGATGAGCTATGTTCAAGCAAAGAGGACTCTGATAAAGGCACTCGTTTTTCAACTTTTTACTCCATTAAAGTATTTTTATGGGAATTTCGGAGGTGGGGATGTTTAGAACACCTTAAGAAGCATTAGCACAGCAATTTTTATCAAAATCGTTAGAACCGTTTTTTAGAAATCATTGAAACACATGATCTTTTCAATGGCAGCTACCTTATGCGCATGCACGATTTTGACGAAAATCTTAATGGCAGGTCCTTGGGCCATCACCAACCTGCTCACAAAATTTGAACATCATTGGTCAATTTGTTTCTGGAGTTATGCTGACCACGTACACATAGATAGACATTTTTTCTAAATCACTTTTTTGAGATCAGGATGTTCCAAAACGTAGAGAAATGAAAAAAATTGTTGTTTTTCTTTGTTTTTTTTTTCCGAATGCTATACTTTCATTACCCAGTGTATTACATATGGGTAATTGAAAGTAAAAACGGCCAAATGGCCAGTTTGATTATATGTTTTTGGCGATTATTATTTCATTGTCCAAAAAAAAAAAAAAAAAAAAAAAAAAGGCGAAGGTTAAATAGACATTGATGGATGATGCTGAAGGGAAGAAAACTTAAAGACATTCGTTTTTCAACTTTCTATATGCCTTTCCTACAAAACTTTCAGAGATGGAATGCTTAGAATACATTAAAAGGCATTACCACAGCGATTTCGATCAGAATCGTGAGAGGCGTTTTTTGTCAATCGCTGAAAAACATGATTTTTTCAATGGGAGCAATTTTGACATATACCTTAACGACAGATCCCATTGCCAGCACTAAAACGTATGCAAAAGTTAAATTAAAAGTTGAATTCAATTCGCTCGGGAGTTATGCTGACCACAGACGGACACACTTTTTTAGATCACTTTTTTTAACTCAGCATGTTCCAAAACGAGTAGAAATGCCAAAAGGAAAAAAAAAAATTGAATTTTTTTACTGAATGCGGCATTTTCTTTATCATATGTTAACATATGGGTAATTAATACTAAAATCACACCCAAAAAACAAACAAGGAATAAATAAAAATTTGAAAAATAAGCCAAATTTACGCGAATGAAACTTCCATGAAAACAATTTTTTTAAAGATTTTCAAAACTTTATTGAATTTTATTTGATGTTAAACTTTTCCTACGGTTTTCTTGATAAAATCCATTCCGTAAATTTAGCTACCATATAATTCCTTAAAGCGTAGTATTTCTATCTGATGACAGAATTTTTAGTAATAACGTTTGTGTGTGTGTTTTTTTTTTTTTTTTTTTTTTTTTTTTTTTTTTTTTTTTTGTCCCAAAAGCTGCAAATGGATTGAAACTGTATGTAACTTTTTTATTGAACAGTAAATAAAATTCACATTTGTTTTCTGGATTTTATTGACAATCCAATAAAATTTTCATGTGAGTGACTGCTTTTGAGATGTTCATTTTTAAAAATAGGACACAACTTTTGTGACATGCTGTTTAAACTAAATATTATAAAGATATGTTCAATAGAACAATCTCTATAAGGCTTTAAACAGATAATGTAGGCAATCCTATTATACATTGGTTGCAAAAACATCTAGATGCTCAACTTCTTGATAATTTGAAAGGAAAAACTAAACTCTTAATAATTATGCAACGTTAACATAAGTAAGGTGTATGTTTCAAGATTGAATCGCTTGACAATGGATGATATCATATCTTGATTTATACAGATTCATTAACATAATAAAAAAAAATCATGTTTCTAATGCGTTATGTAAGTTTAAAAAAATATAATATCAAATGAGATAGAAACAGCAAGTATTTATTGAACAAAGTCAATGATTAAAAAGATAATGATCTTATACAAGTCCAATGCCAAATCTAATGATAAAAAGAGGCCAAGGTTAAAAAGTTTTTAAGAAAATGGTCATCTATTGTCAATCTTATCAGTCATTAAGTGAATTAAACAAACTTTAGATCTCTAGATTTTAGATAAAGGACGACGCAGTTGCCAAATGTAATGAATTCATTTAGAAAAACATTTGTAAAAGATGTTGATAGAACTTACTAACCTTCTTTTCACAAAGTAAATGACATTACATGTGATATTTTCATTCGTATAAAACAGATAAAGAATATTTTATCAATGTAAAAAATGGAAATAGTACAATATTACTATTTCGTGTTCACTTACATGTTTATTTCTACAAAAGCTATTGCAATTTGTTAAATTTTTAACTAATTTTACATCTATAAATAAAAAAAATTCTAATTAAATTATCTGATGGGTTTTACTTTTTACTCTGATTGCAATTTTAAGTAATCTATATATTTAATTGACTATTAGTACTTTATTTCTACCAGCCATTTGGTTACAATGAGAATACAAGAAAAGTTCATTTGTTTCATTTCTTAACATTGCATTTCTTTTAAGACAGCTTGATAAAGTTCTTTTTTTTTTTTTTTTTTTAATCCAAATATTATAAAAATATTTTAAAGGAGAGAATTGTGTTTCAAACTTAGTACTTATGAACTCTATTCATAGCCGAGTTCAGATACTCAAATTTTAAATTTGTATTATAAATTCACTTAAGAGTTTTTTCTTAAAGAGATTTCGTTTCTAATGACAAATATCTTCGTCTTCTTTGAAGTTTTTGGCAAACGTGCAAATTTTGAATAAGAACCATTTATCAGTTGGGAAAATAATAAACATTCTACTGTTCAAAATGTTACTATAACAATGAAGATAAAGTCGCACACTAATCTGTTAATAAACTATTGCCAATTCAATACAAGTTTAAATTTATTTCTTGGTTCTGAAATATTTAAGAGCTGCCTGATCCCAATAACTAATCGTAATATCAGATCAAATTGAAAAAGTTGCCTTGATTGTAACTACCACTAATATTACTCAAATGTTCAATGCAATAATACTTGTCACTTTAGTAACAAATCTTCCATGCACAATCTTTCTTGTAGCAAATCTCAGCATCTAAGGACCATGACCTGAGAAAGGTAGAAGGGAAACAAACACGAGTGATCAGCAAGATCTCTCCAAGATATGTCCAGCAATTCCTTTGCGTGATACAAAGACATTAGTCTTTGGAGTATCTTAGGAGCCATCGCATGCTCTGTCGCCTCCCATCTCAAAAGATGATGAGCACAGTAGCCGCAAGAAAAGTGCCAAAATGAGAGATTTCCTATTCAATTGAATGATCACCAAGTCTAGATTGTGATACTTTGGAGTGCAAAAACTGTCATAAGGATGGCTGGCTCTTGTGTGTTTTGAAGAGTATTATCAACTCCTATGTTGAAAAGGGTTTTTTAAAGGTGGGAGTGAAGAGAATGCAACGTTGTTATGCTCAGCTGGCGCATCACTACTATCTTAATTAAGTGTGTAGGATGTTGTGACTGCATTGCTGTGATCAATAGATTATAAAACTCCCGTATGATTTGTCTGAACAGTTTAGCTCGAAGAAATGATTAAAATATGAATAGCTAGTTTTGTTTACTCTTCCTCTTTTAAAGAATTTCACCCTTTGAAATAAATGCAATGAAAAGAGTAAAATATTCAATGAAAAAAAGTAATAATCAATATTGATACATAATATTATAAATTCTGTTGCTATTTCCCCAATGATCATGACTAGCCTAATTGTAGGATAATTATCATTTGGAATGTTCATTTAAAATGAGTCGATGTAGTTTGGTATGTCAGCAATAAAAAACTAATGTCTGGAAATTCAGTTAGCATAATATAAAGATCTGTTTAGTAACGAGTTCCACTAAAATGAAAGGCTTCTAGTGACCCACTTTTTTACTTCTTTTTTTTTTTTTTTGTAAAATACTATAAATAATATCCCTATTAAAACCCTTGTAAGTTGAATTATATAAAAGCAAAAGTTCTTAAAATTCACCATGCCTTTAATTGACAAATTCGCCAGATTTAATCTTGATATTACAAAAAAGTGAATGGAAAAGAACATAAGAGGAAATAAGATTGTAATTATAAGAGAAATTCTCAAAACAAAATTTATGCACTACGTAAAGGCAAAATCTTATGTAACTTACACCAGAACACGAATATATAATGAATGCATTCTGATGAAAGGCAAAGAATTGCTTCTCTATGTAAAGCATCATATGTTAAATCACAATTTTCATTATTATTATTTTTCAATGCTAGTTGACTTGTACTGTAAGTGAACCATCACATCCTGTATTTTAAGTTAACTCACTTATGTTCGACAAAATTTCCACGACAATTGAAATAACTGAAGCAAAGAATTTGCTTTGTTCATCAAATAACCCCTTCTATTTTTTTTCTACTCCCTTATAAGTGCCAGATGAATGCTTCCCGAAAGTCCATCGTTCTGTGTGACTACCGAAAAAATTCCTCCAGAAATTACAAGCATTAAAAAGCAAGTGACCTTTGACTAAAACTATCCAATTGAGGTTGAATCCTTGGGTATTCCGGATGCCTGGATTGCTCATTGAGATGAATCCACAATTTTGTGTTATCCTGCTCCAGTGAGGGATGCAAAATTGTTGTTGCTGAGGAAAAACGATTGGAGACGCTTGAATGGGTTTTCATGGATGTTCTGGATTACTTCATTGGCGTGAAGAGAAAGACTGGTAGGAGGATGTTAATACACTGGAATTATACTTCCTTTTTTGTGAGGATCTCTTTGATTGAGGACTAATGGTGTGAGGAGGACGGACATATTGATGGTTTGAAGGAGATGTCATTCTTGTTGATGTCTCTTTCTTGATGGATGGGAACGCTTTGTAGGGATTGAAATGTTGGAGGGATGTTGATGTTGTGTAGATGATGCAGGGTAGGATAATGTTATGTATCGGGTGGTATTGCTTTGAGATGTTATGTACCCTGTAAGGTATGAATTCCGCAGAAAAGAGGTGCGGGAAGAAGACAGTGATGTGTTTTATTTTTCAAAAAGTGATTATAGCAGTTCGGAAAACTTAGTGATAGATATTTCAAAGGTGGAATTTGGGTGTGATGGTCGTTTTTTTTAACCAGATATTACGAGAAACGATCTTCTAAATTGTGTAGCAAATTGTTAAAATAAAAATTCAAAGAATATAGCTAAAATTACATAGTTCTTTTTTTACTTTCTCGTCCATATAGTGAAAAAATATGGTATTCGTCCAAAAAAGTAATATGGATTGTTTAGAGTATGTTTAGCCGAATATGACACGCTGTTTCTTAAAAATGCAAAAAAATCGATGGTGAGACCTACATTTACTTACTAATTCTTCGTTAAAACCAGATATATTGTACTGAAAATGTGTGTAAATGTGATATTTTTGTGACAATGAATACCGCAATCTAACTTATTTATGTAAACAAATATTACCAAATTAGTTACATGAAAATAATTATTCATTCATAAAAAAGTCTTGAACAAAATGATTAAATTTGGTTCCTATATAGGCAGATAGGAATCTTAACAATAAAAAGGATATTGAAAGGAACATTATGAAAAAAGGGTATTCTCTGTTGAAAAAAAAAAAACTTTTTGCAAATTATTAATGTACAATCTAATGACCAACATAATTATGAAATCTAACAAACTACCATAAAAAATCTTGATCCATGCTAGAAATGAATACTTTATCAAAAGTTAGTATTAAACTGTAAAAAAAGCATCTTAAAATCACATCATAATGCTGCTTATTTTGCTTACAGGTAGAGGCACTGGGCACAGGTAGAGACAGTGGGT
The DNA here is from genome assembly GCA_963978545.1 of Linyphia triangularis. Taxonomy (NCBI): domain Eukaryota; kingdom Metazoa; phylum Arthropoda; class Arachnida; order Araneae; family Linyphiidae; genus Linyphia; species Linyphia triangularis. The sequence goes on from OZ021726.1 coordinate 72,395,643, forward strand.
AGAGGTTACTTTTAGGGTTACTACAGGTTACTTTTGAATGACAATTTTATTCAACAACAAAATTCCTTTTAAAATTGAAATAAATGATAATGTAGTATTTGAACTATATATAAATAATAATATACGAGTAAGTTTTTGAGTTCTTGAACACTCAACATTAATATCACTATTAAAAGGAATGACTATGTAAGCTAATATGGCATTTAAATATAAAATGTTTTTAAGAAATTAACATGAGCATGTCATAATATGAGAAAAAAACCAAAGTAATATCAAAGAAACTCGGCATTTGAGTTATAAGATAGAAAGATTATAAAATTGAGCATGCTTCAAAATCAAAAAATACGAAAAATATAAAATAAGTACTTAACCTGGTAAATAAAAAATATAACACATAAATGTTTCAGCAGTAAAATAAAAATTGTAATCAATTATTTTCGATAGGAGGTGAATTATAACCATTTTATATGGTTTCAAAAATATCAGTCAAAATTACACTGAAAACAAACTTTTTTGTTAAAGAGAATTTAGTAGTGAAGATACGTTGCATAATAAGTATTATTTTAATAACAACTAATCATATTTTATTCTATGCGAGCAATCATATTTTATTAATTTTGACAGATTTTATTGATTTGTTACACTTAAAGCGAATATTAATTTTTAACAGCGTTTCGTACAAAACATTGAAAAGTATCATACTAACTTAGAAAATACAATTTCACGTTTGAAGGACATTATTACATTGGACATAATATTGACCTGGTTAAATTCCCGTATATTTACAAAACTAAGGCTGAAACTATTTTATACTGCAAAAGAAAAGAAAGTTTTAAACTATCAGACCAGTTGCACTGCTTTTCTTAGTTTTCTATAGTGTTATTTTTGAAAATAGGCTAGTTGGTTTGTACAATCAACTTCCCATTTTTGAGCTGAATAATGGCTAATTAGGCAGTGACCTACAGCATAACGTTGATTTCGAATCAGCATCCATGTCTAAACAGGATTCGAACCCGGCACCTCTGGCAAGGGATACCAGAGCACTAATCACGCGGATATCAGGAGGGAAAAACTATCAAAACTTTTAAAAACGGGTAAAATTATACAGTGGTTAGTTATAGTAAAGAAGGATTTTTGCCTATTAGTAACTTTTCTCAAATAAAATGCAACATTTAAAATATGTTAGCTTAAAAGTTAGTCAAAGATTAACTTGTATTTCATAAAATAATCCAAAGAGCTGATTCTTTGGCTTTAATTGTCATTATCAATCTTAAATTTATTTTTTAAATGTTCAATTTTTTTAATGTTATTTATTTTCATGAAACTTTTTTGAAATATACAAATAGATAATTTCGGAAAACTGGAATAAAGTGATCGTAATAATTATTGATAAGTTTTGCTAGAGGTTTAGAAACCAAAATATTTCTAATGAAATTGAATCGTATTAAACAATATTTTCTTTCAAATTATCAAAATTTATACTTTTCAAGAAAATTTGTAAAAGTGTATAAGAATTTTTTTTTTTTTTTTTTTTTTTTTTTTTTTTTTTTTAAATAAATTTGGAAGTAATGTTGGTTTATATTTCTGAGATTAAGCTACTAATAGTTATTAAGAGTATCTGTAATTTGTTTTAAAATTTAACAAAAAGTACAATCTATTTTGAAACTTTTTTAAAGTTGAATTTTACGGAGTAATAATAATTTAAGTCCATTTTCTTATTTCAATAACTTAGTGACTTTCAAGTTATTAAATAAAATTTTCTTTATAAACAACTATATATCACTCCCTGACTTTCTAGCTGGAAGACAAATATCGATGTAATATGCATAGTAAAAATGATTATTTCTCTGACATTCAGTTTAATTTAACTAAAATTTCAATCTGTTGTGTTTCAAAATGATGCCTTTGTCTTTTAAGTGTCGGTTAGTGTGTAATGGAGTTCAAAAATAATTGCACATAAAATATTTAACGCAATCAAAATGCGGTCAAATATAAGCGTATCCTATTTTATTCTTTAGAAAATTGAGCACTAAGGTATAATTTAAGATAGCTTTTTTTGTATGGGGATTTTAAAAATATATTAAATATCACTGTACGCTATTGTGCAAATGCATCCTACAGTTATGTATGATTGAGATGGAGATAAGCATTTAAGTGTCCCTGTTTAGATTTCAGGTCAGACTACTCATTCCAATCTATGATTTTTATTTGTGCAAAATTGTTTTTCTGTGTCAATGATGAAGTTTAAATATTTAATTTTAAATTTATTTCCTTGACGTATTGTTGGAGAGGTAATTGATCAAAAATATAATTTTATTGCAAATATTTGATAGTGTAGAATATTGTGATCTTGAAGGTTTTTTTTTTTCCCCCAGAAATATGTGTACATAAGCCAAATTAAGCTGAAATATCCTCTTAGTATAACCAGTATATATCGATAGAAAATTATATTTAGATTATATAATCCCTTAAACCTGCTAATAATTGTAGAGTTGTTATCACATTTTTCCCAAAGAAATATTTCCCGTAGAAAATTGAGCTTCTAATATTATCTTAAGGTTATATTACGAAATTGGCCCTAGATTTTTTTCCCCTAAATTTGAATCATAAACAATGGTGGATAGAGTTTTTTCTCTGGTGGAAAGAGAGAACTTTAAAAAACAAGTTCTACTTCAAAAACAACACTCCGTATTTTACACGAAATTGTTGATCTTTCTTCTCTATTCATTTTCTTCGTATTTTACACATAATTGTTGAAACTAACAAAAACTCATGCACTTAGAAAGGTTACTTAGACTTCCTTACAACCATAATTTATTTAATTATATCAACTAATAATTAATCATTAATAATTTATTATATTTAGAATAAATATAAATTTGAAAAGCTTTTTTCTGTGGGAGAGAGGAGGGTGATTTCAAAAAAATAACAATTACTACTTCAAAAACAACACTCTATATTTTACACTAAATTGTTGATCTTTCTCCGTTATTCGCTTTTTTGTTTTGTATTTTTCACGAAATTGTCGATTTTATTCGTATTTTACCAAAAATTGTTATTATTTCTTCTTTAGTCATTGTCTTTGAATTTTTTACAGAACTTTTGAAACTTAGAAAAATTTAGCACTTAGAAAAAATAATTAGGTATAATTATTACTCTAATTTATGTAATTATACAACCTATATTATTAAAATCATTAACAATTTATTGTAGTTCAAATAAACATAAATTTACGATCTATTAGCGTTAAAAAATTAAAATTTTTAAATGAAACCAATTGATTGGTAGGTTTGTACGCTCAACGAACTATTCTATTTTTTTGCACAATAACGACTAATCAGGCCGAGAGGATTTAACGTGGATTCCGAACCACAACGAACATCAATGCCTATCGCAAGATTCGAACCCTGCACCTTCGGCATGCGGAGCAAAATCGCTAACCCTTCTGACATCAATCAGGCAAAAGCATTTGAAGGCACAAAGAGAAAAACAACTTGAATCAATATGAATCATCTTCGATATCAACACAAGAGAAAGATTATTATCTCAAAGCTTTACTTTGATAATTGAAATTAGCAGTGTTCAATTTCATGAAAAAATTTATTATACAGTTGCTTTTTCCTCGACCCTTCGAATAATTTTAGCTTATGAAATTGTTATGTTTGCGAATAACTGTCAATGGAATTTTACCGTAAATTATATAAGTTAATCTATTAATAAGCCCTTTTCCTAAGTGATATGCAATACTCAATTATTTTTTAATGAGAAATAAGGCTTCAATACCATTTTGTAAATTTATATATGATCTTCATGATTACTTAATTCATTTAAAATTACTTTTACTAAATTTCCCGATTGCTGATGAGGGAAAAGAGAATTTTTTTTTAATTTTTTGCTCGTCGATTTAACTCATCATACTAACTTCATTAGTTTTTCTAGGTTGAAATTTATTCAATTTTCAAATGAATGCCTCTCAAACGTGAACTAAAAAAAATATTTGAGGCACTAAAGAATTTTAGGTAAATATTTGAGGAAATTTCTAACTTACTTTTGCGTTAAATTAGTTCTTATTTTATGAACATAAGTTCAATTATCAAACGATAATTTGGTTAATAAGTTTTAATTAATATTATTAAAAAATCATATTTTATTTCAGTCAAAGAATATCTCTGGTGAATCGAGAAATGTGTTTTTCAAAGAATGTGTTCTTCGATGTATTGCTAACTAATATTTAATATACTTTCAACTTCATGAACTCCCAATTGAACTTTTTCGCATTATTATTATCTAGATGATCGAAAGTTTAGTAAAAGTATTTGTACTTGTTGGCTATCTGATTGTCTGGCTTTACTTTCTGTGTGCCTACAAAATGTATTGAAGTTCTTTGATGTGCAATGGTTGTTTTACATTGGTGAATTTCAAAAGCTTTATTTGGCATTAAGGATGTGGAAACTACCACATTTTTATATAATTTTTCTTTTTTAAAAGGGCATAGGCCAAAAGTCTATTTTCAAGTAACTTTTATGGAAATACTTTCTGAAATTTTCCTTTTTCACATTTTATGCTATGAAGATTACTTCGTTGCAACTGTTCTTTATGCTCTGTGCTTTAAATATTTGATACAAGGGAAGCTTTTATATTCTTTTCACAATCCACTGAATTTCAATTAAAATTAATTAGAATATTTAATTTTCTATTAAAAACATGTTTAATACATTATGTAACGACTTTCTTTATAAAAATTACTACAAAAGTGTCAGGCTTTAATTGTCCTAAAAAGTGAATATGCATTTAAATCAGAATACTGAAAATAAGTAATTATTCGCTAAAAATTTAAAAGGGGACGCTTCAAAATTAAAGGATTTAAATTAGTTTAAAAATCAAATCTTATTTTCCGTAAAAATTTGATTTCTTTCTGAGATTTGGAAAATAGAAATAAAAATATATTGAGACTTATGCAATTCTTTTAAAAACAAAAGTTAAAAGGGGTGATATAAAAAAAGAAATCCAAATCGGAAATGCATTGCCCGCAACTTCAATTTCAGTTACCAATTTAATCCAATAACGTTTTAGGTGATTGAAGCGCTTATTTTTAAGTAGGTATAAATATGCAACAATCAAACATTTAATTGAATTCCTCAAACCCGATGTATTCAATTTAACTTCTGCATGTTCAAGATTCTAGATGGATTCCAATTTGTCTCTAGTTAATATGGTTCCAGATTCAATTTTCGATAAGGAATCCTATTAAATATTTATCAAAACCCCTCTTCACCATAATGAAAATTTTTATTATTAAACTCATGAAAAAGTATGAAATGCTTGTAGGTGGATCGAACCATTTTAGCCCCGCCCCTGCAGTCAAACAAACTCTCACTATTGGCCGTCGTTATTGCTTCCACCGCCCAATCAACATCCAGAGATGTTATCACGCAACTCGGCCATCATCGTTTAGCAAGAGAATTCTGCGAATTTTGCCTGGTGTGCCAAGGGAAGATAATAAATAAGATCGCAGAGGAGAGCAAATGAAGTGGAATAAAAAAAAATAATAAAATTGCACTTCACGTAGTTTCGTCCATCTTTAATTTACTACAGGAAAACGTGCGCGTCAAGTTGATGAAATATTACGTTGTGGAAAAAATAAAAAAAATAAAAATAAATACCTGCGAAGAAACTTTCTGGATTTAATTTGCCTTAACTGTTCGACAAGGGGAATAAAGATGGAGGCTTTATAAATTCTCGTCTGCGTTTTCTGTGTGAAGTGAAGTGAATTGAAGCTCGTTTTCAAGTTTAATGTCTTCCTAATGGATTAGAATGCCGTTGTTAAATGTATTCTGATAATCAAAGGGGCTTTAGGGTGCATAATAAGAAAGAAATAATTCGATTCAAAGAATGCAAATTTAGAAAACCTTTCACTTAAATTTTGCTTTATAACTCGCTCATTTTTACTTGGGCAAGGGTAAATTTTATTTAAATGATTTATTAAAACATTGAAAACTGGTCTTCATGAGTATTATTTCTGACAAAGAAAAGGCAATAACAGAAAGCCTACATCTGCGTTTGAATAAAATTTAATCTTTAAATTCTTCTGCATATTTAAGTGCAATTTAGTTCTGAATCCTAAATTCAAAAGGAAAAACCTAATTTACATTTTAACAACTTTTAAAGGAAATTATTACATGCTGGTACCTGTAAAATAAATTTATATTGATACGTATTCATAACTCATACTCATTATTCAATGATAAAAAAATTATTTTTAATAAATAAGGCATTATTTACCTCTATATAAAATAATGATGTTCAGTACTGTTCAGTCACAAATTTTATTTTAAGATTAACAAATTAAGATCAATACATAATTAGAAATAAAAGAAAAATTGTCTTTGAAGCATATGATATGGAAAATTTGTCCAGTTTGTATCAAGAAACTAGTAAAAAAAATCTTTCTCTTCGTAGGAACAAAGAAAATGGAGACTATCCATCCAAACGCATACACCAAATCGTGAAAGAAATTTAAATTTAAAATACGAGAAGGAAGGAGTGATGATTATTAGAACTTTATCTCCCTGGTTTCATAATAATTAAGATTCACCAGATAAAATTAATTTAATATTCAGTATGACAAAAATGCGATAAAGTTTTTGATGCAATAAATTAATCACATTATGGAACAAGAAATTTTCTGATTTATAAAGGTAAACAAAAAGTCATTTTCAAAAGCTTAATTTGCATAGTTATTTATTCTTTTATAATTCCATATTCATTTGTATACAATTACAAAATACGCCTAACATCAATACAAAAACTATAACGTTAAAAAAAACTCTTTTCTATTGACTGTCAAGTTGCTCATACTCATTCAGACAAAGCATAAATATGCTATAAAAATATCACAGAGGGGGGGGGGGAGGGGGGGAAAAAGAATTACAGTGAAGCAAACATGCATTAAGCATATTTCTCTTTTTTCCCGTTTTACAGAACAAAAACTAACCCTCAACTTTTCTTTTTCAAACCGTCTAAAAAATAATGACATCACATTCTGAAACTGTCACACCGGATGCCACACCAAAAACCCTAATTAATTACAATGTCGTCTGCAGTCCTTTCTCCACCTCGAAAAAATTTACACCTCCACTGATCCTTTAATACTACGCTTTTAAAAGAACGTCGACTTAGCATGAGATATGTGTACAGAGCTGTAATTATCGTCCTGCAAGTTGTCGTTGCCACTAAGAAGGCAGTAACTTTGTGCTAATAATAAGAATCGGTCGATGTCACAATTGCGACAATGGTCATAATTTCAGGGTTTTTGAACGACGGGGTGGAAGATTTTTGAACGGTTGGGGCGTCAAGGAAATGTGGTTGGGGTTTGTGGCCTTAGAAAATTGTTTGCTTTTGTAAAAGATGTATATTTAAAGGATTACCTACGTAGATGAGCATTTTATTCTTACATAGCATCAAGTATATAATTATTTTTCTCGACGTTTTTATCCCGATGAAGCAACCAACAGCTGATTTCCTAAGCAAAATACATTGTTTTATTTTGGCTATATTTTATGTTTAAATTGTGAATGAAAAACTTGAATGAAAAACCAAATTTTTTTTTCATTTAACAGAATTCATCTTAGAAAATAAACATTGATCTTAGCTTCATAAATAAAAACAAATTATGGTTCATAATTACAGTGTTTGCATTCTATCTTTTTCTAATGGATATTAGATCATTTAATTTAAATCTCTCACAAACAATTGTAATATAATTAAAACTTCAAAATATATTTTGAAAGAAAAAGTAATTAGTATATAAAAATATATTAAAAAACTGAATGTTAGTTATAATTTTGTAGCAAAATTCAATCCCAAAATGTTATCTTTAATAATATTCCAATTAAAATCTGTTAATCCCTTTTACACACGAGGTCGAGGCACGCAACTTCGAGAAGTTGAATACGTGATCTAACTCACAATTCTCAACTGGTCCAAGCAAATCCTCAATATTCCCATGTCGACTGCTTCTTTAAAATCATTTAAAAAAATTAACTTGCCTCATACTACAACACACTCAGGCTTACTCAGAGAATAAGTCTAACGATTAAAATAAACCGACCATAAAACCGTAGGCCTAAAATCCTCTTCCCGTGTTCCTTTAGTTCGTAATCCTTCTATATTAATCCAATACCTTATAATCCAGGATAACTTTAAAAAAGATTCATCATCACTGATGGGGAACCCCTTATTTTATTGCTCAATAAATCTTTTAAAGTACTATCATCGGATCGGGTAGAGGAATTTACTTAGGATGGAGCTACTTACCCGCTGTTTTCACAAGCATGCGGCTACTGGTTTTGAAAGTCTTCTTCTATTAAACCATCTTATTTTGGGTAATTTTCCCAGAGTCGTAAGAATCCGGTGGCAATCTTCCCCAAAGGATGTTGTTATGTTTGACCTGAACATTGAGCGAGAGGTATATATCCGGATATAAAACATATCCCGTAAAACAACTTTTGGATAGTCTTGGGTTCTTACTCTAAATTTGATCCTTAAAATGCGACTTTAATCATATACTAGATGTGTAGTACCGCGTTTGGAAGTTTGACCGTACTTGTTAATCGGTTCCATCTCAGAAATAACATTCTCCTCTTTGAGTATTCTTCAATTGTCAAAACAAGCTTTATCAACTTAAACTGCAATTTTAATTAGATATTCCGAGCTAGTCCCCTTCCCTAATAAGAGTCCTCATTTTAACTCATTAAAGACAAATTTGAAATGGATAAACAGTCAATGTTTTTAACACTTTTACCTTGTTTATTTAGATCATTTAAGTTATATTTTGAATTTTTCAGATTTTCAGAACCACAATCACAATATATAAGCAAAGAAAAAACTAAAATTTTCGATTGGCAAGTTTTTTTTACCAACTGTCGTTAATGGGTTAAGAGAAAACTAAATACAGGCAAAGAAAATAAATATTTTTGAAAATATTTATTAAACTATTTAAATATTGCAAATGAAGGGACATATTTTTGGATTTCTGTAATCGGATATAGTCTTTTTTGATAAAAAAAAAATTTAAAAAAATCAGTTTTTAAAAGATGATCTCTTGTTAACTGCCAACTCCAGCTTAAGCAAGTCTCAAATTGAATATATTTATCTTAAAATTTTACTATAATACGTTTCCCAATGTATAATTCCTTTATGACCTGCTTTTAAGACATGCCTTGAGAGCAGAATTGATTTGACTTTTCTGAGGAAATTGCCATTTACTTAACTTGCCTTTTTTATTTGTAAAAAGTTAAATTCTAATCTGAACTTAATGAGGTACTCACAATTAAAGTTGAACTATCATGCTTGCTCTTGAAAAGTTATTTTATTCACTGGCTTAACTTTTATCTCTCGATTCATAAGAACTCTTTAGAAAATGGGTGTGTATCTGTTCTTTTATAACAGTTTTAAACATTTTTCTACACGGTCATAACAATTTAAAGCTTTTGTTTCCGTAATTATGTGAATTCAGCAAACACGGCACTCTTTTAAATAAAGTATGCTTTAAATTTCAATAGTGAAGGGGCTGAATAAATATATAAGACGAAAATCATTGTGTAAATAGTCGTGTGAAGGAAATTTGTTGTCTAAGAAATTTAGTGTCCATCGTGTCTTGTGACCAGTAAAAATCTTTGAAGTCCCGTATTTACATATATTAACATATCAAAATTAGTTTTATATGAGATAGAGACGATAATATCTTTGCATTGCCTTTATTGAGTGACAGTATAGTAACATGTAAATTTCAGTTTCTGCCATCATTATTATTTTGCAATCAATGTACATATCTATCTTTAAAATATAATTCTACGTTTTGGCTACAATCAAATATTTTTATGTCAATATTAAGTAAATAATTTTTTATATCAATATTAAGTTAATATTTTTTTATGTAAGTACAAGGTTAATAATAATTTAAATGTCATTTTTTTTCGAAATTTTTCATTATTGAATTGATATAAAAACATTCAATTAAACAGAAACTTATTACTCAACAAGTTGCACAACGTACTCAACAAACAATTAACTTTCACATTTGCAGGGGAAAAAAATACTTGAAAGTGACTATTGTTATCTTTGAAGCCTGGGAATGATGACTTTTGTGCAATTATCCTGACCTACACTACAACTCGTTACATTAAATCCACCCCTGATAATGCCAAATTCGAGATCTACGCAGTTAAAATTGTAGTTAAGGTGAGTTAGACCGTGACGATATTGGTTTTAATTTACTTTTATGACAGCAATATTGATCGTCAATGAGAAAAAAATCCCATTATCTAGTGTTATTTTCAGTGCAACTACGACATACACTGGGCGTCAGTGTGAAGCTTGTTGCAATCCGTGATTTTATTGACATCATAAAATCCTAAGAAATGGACACTACGTAATATTCCCACATGGTCAGTGAACTTTCATAGATAGGTCGTATTACAAAATGATACATTTGCAACTCTATAAAAGACTACTGTTCATTTATATTTCGGTAGAAAAAAATCCTATATCATAGCTGTCAGTTTTGATTTTAAAAAATCAGATTAGCTTGAAAAATAGTCATCACTCCTGCAGAAAGCAAAATTTTTCGTCTAGAACCGCGCAATAGGCCTCGGAATTATGCCTCGCCGGCACTCTGCAGTCACTTTTTTCAGCGCGAGGAGTAGACGCGACGATGATCGTGTAGAACAGTCTTCTGTCAGTTTTGAGGCAATCAAGTGGGTCTGGGATTTTTTCCATTCGAGTGGAAATGTTGGGCTGTTAACCCTCGAAAGTTCTCTCGGTAGGCATTCCTTTCGTATCTTAGGTATCTCCAATTTTTGGTAACCAATCTAAACTGAAGGGTAAGATGTATTGGGGCAATTTTGGTCTACCTAGTTGACTGAATATTACTCCTCTGTAATTAATTTTCTAGTGATATTTGAAAGACTATTTGTAGAAAGAGATCTATAGTCTGAAAGACATTTGTACCAGAATTACAAATAAAAGTCCGAATTCCCGAATTCTACAGAGGGCATAACTAGAAAGTACACTGATTTCTGTACAAAAACTTTGTGATTCAATACTTTTTATTAAAATTGGTTTACATCATTTCCAGTTTTCTATAAAGTAAAAAAAAAAAAAAAAAATGTACAAAAATAAAGGTACTAATCAAAAACATTTCCTTTGCCTGGTGGTTTTTTATTCCTCACCATCAGTATAATGAGCATACAAATATTTTTTATACAAATAAGTTCTTGTATGAACCACGCTGTTTATATGAATATTTATTTCTCAATCTTAAGTCCACAAAACTTTTGATTGATAATGCATTCAATTTATAAAAAAAACTTCCCAGAATGACAATCCATTTTATGTACTTTAAATAATCAAATAAAAAAAAAAAATAATAGTATATTCAGGCATGAACCGTTATTCAGAGAAAATTTTTAGCAATTCTATGCTGAATAATTTGCAAGATTCTGAATAAATTAGAAATTAATTAATTTATAATTTTGATTTTTTTTTATCATTAAAAACTCTAATAGCCGAAATTTTCTACCATTCACAAAACTTATTCTGACAATTTTATTGCATTCATAATTTTTGCTTCAAGGTACAAATTGATAAAAAATGAACTCATTTATTGAATATAGATTGAAACCTGCTTGAATTCATCAATAAAAACAATTTTTATACTTCAAATCACCTTTAACTCCAGAAACGTATAGAAAAAAAGGAAAAAAAAAGTGCAAGCAAAATCAAAACTATACTGTCAACATAAAATCGAAGCAATGCAGTATTCTTTCATCCAATTAGTTCCGACGTTGATAACAGCATAACCATAGATACCTTTTATCGAGTAAATCTACTAATTTACAAAATGATGCATACTGTCCAACAACACATTGTTCTTTTCTATCTGTGTCCAACTTTATATCTGATACAACACTTCCTTCCATGCAATTTACGTCAACATTTACATCTCAATATCAAGTCAACCAAGCCTCTGATTGATTACTGCATTAAAATTCAATGAAACCCCTCAGAAAGACACTCTCCTATTTATGCAAGTGATTGAACCCGGTATTAGACATGGACTTTTGGCACGCAGTAAACGGAAAAGTTTATCATCATTGTTTTATGTACCAAACAACTAAACATATCCGAACGTCAATTGCAAATGACTGCAGTCTCCTAGTCACTAGTCAGTCATGCTTCGTCAATCTTTTAACCATCCGCTTGACTTTTTTTTTTTTTTTTTTTTTTTAAGTCTTTCTTTTTACCTAATTTCGATAAGAATCATGTTTTCTTTCGAAGCGAACAATTGGAGAAGTTGAAGTTCGTCTGAAAACTTTTGGCGCATCTATTGTTCTTGTTATTTGCATAATTTGAGGGATAAATGGTGGAGGATCTGATAAAGATAATGGATTTCCCACGCAACTTATCTTGATGATTTATCATTTCTACTTTTAGAAAATGTAAAACGATAAAACACTAGATGATATTTTTGGACTGATTTTCAGACTGTGTTTCCTTAAATTTGATGAAAACTATTGTTCTCCTGTTTTTATGATTGACTTTGATAGTGTAAATTGTGCAAATAAGTTTCAATATTTCTTTTGTTACAACATTTGAGAAAATTGTCGTGTGAGTCAATTTCCCTAATAGAGTACCATTAGAGTGCTTAATAATAAATATTGCTGTCATTTAATTGAAAATCGCTATTTATTTCAATTTCCACATTTATATGAAAGGGATTCATAATCATCTATTTCTCGATGTCAACATCATTTTAACTTAATGGTATGACATTAATATTTTTTAAATCGAAAATATTTATTTTATTAAAAAGTGTATAGAATTTTCATAAAATATTTCTAAACAACTCCAAGTTACATAAATAAACCCAATTTGATAGTTCCTTTTTGAAATAAACATGATAGGCTAGTATTGGAAAAACCTCGATGCTTGAAATATTGTGCCTTAAATTATAAATAAATGGGATAGGATGACTGTTTAATACAATAGGCTGCTGGAATATGATGATACTCGTATATAATGAAACACAAGAAGACAATGAAGATACTCAGAATGATGTTCATTAATTTTTCTCTATTAATATTTGAAGCACTTTAAAACCGTAGCAAATAACGTTATTATAATTTTTATTTTACAATTCCATCAATTCGTATTCACTAGTTTGGAAAAATTATTAAATTATTTCTCATAATTTTCCCTCATTAAACAAGAAACATTATACTGTTATTCGATGCCTTTATTAAACAAGAAACATTATACCGTTATTCGATGCCTTTATCATGGCTTAGTTTTTCTTACAAATGCACTATCTAAGAATATTGATCAACTGTCTAGACAATATGCACTGAATAGACAGAAAAACTGGCACAGCCGAGCATATGCAAATTAATATACCATACTACGTATATACTTCTATGTTAACTTCTGTTCATAAAATTAAAATGCCGTAGTCATCTGTGGAAGCTTCTGGAGCTGTTTTCTCAATTAGATTGAACGGGTATAAAGATTTAAGTAATTTTTTATGTGTTAAAACGAGTGGATCTTAAATTTAGCGTAGCATTTCGAAACTAGATGAAATGTATAAATCTATAAGTGCTATGATAGACTAGGTGCACCAAAATTACAAGAATTTTATCAAACATTTGTGACCGCAGTGTAACAATCAAATGCCTGTATGAGTACTTGACATCAGTGATTTGGCAAAAATCATATCACGTGATAGGCATGTAACACTAAGCATCTGAATTCAGTATCGGATCCTTAGCAATCATAAATGTGAAAACTGTAGATAGAACCCTCTGTCCACGATATGGGCTTTATAAAGCAATTAACCATCTTAAGCTTTTAAAATTATTATGACGATTTTAAGTATCACTAATGTATGAGTTTTTCTGACAATTTAATGTAAATATGAAATTTTGTTTCCAAATGCATGGATAGTTTCTTTGTTTCAATTAATGAAAGAAACAGATTACTTAGTAATTCATATCAGAATAAAATCATTAGCTGTACCAGTATAATAAAGGTCATGAAATAAAATGACGACAAAAAACAACACTTTTCTTAGTTTGTTGAATAAATAACAACGTGATTTTCAAGCATCACTCAAAATATCTTAACACTTGGTAATATATTTTTTGAATGTGTTGTCAGTGAAGGATTTTTAGCTTTGAATCAAGTCAGTGAAATTATATGATGTATTTTATCAAATATTGATTATTGTAATATTGTTAATTTAAACCCATTGATCTGTAACCATAACTTATGGATATATTATAAGCTGTTTCTAATCTGCAAGTAGATGAAACCAATTGATTACTTCCCCCATCTATGCCACTTAATAGGCTGTCCATGGTTACCAACACATTCTAACTATTTTTGGGGAAAGTTTCAAATTTAGACCTTCATGGTGATTGTTCGGCTTGTCGATAACCAAGTTCGATAACCAAGCTTTTACTATACAAACATTGTTGTTAAGAGACCAGTGTTTGAAGTTACTGGAATTGATTATTCAACTCAACAGAAGTATGTATAATAAAGAAAGAGACAGTTAAAAATGATTCTTAAAAGATTATAAGTCAGACTTTGATAGCATTCTTATTATTTTATTTTGAATAGTCAACCTAACTTTAAACTCTTAGAAAAAATGACAAATAAAGAAATATGGTAAGTTAATAATGGGGCTACCTGAATTCCTTGTGTAGTTAAAATGAATAATATAAATTATTGCCCCTCTTATTTTACAAAATTTAGTTCGTTCATTTTGAACTTTATTCTTTTTGATATAAAAAAATATTTTTGTCCCTAAGCAAACAATATTCCGAATCATTTATTTCGGAACAATCGCAAAACTCTTCTACGTACCTATCACGGAAAAAAAAAAAGAAGAAAAAAAACTTAAGAAGAGAGAGAAAAAAAAAATTGGAACCTTGAATCCGGGAGCAATGGTGACTGATAACTTATTTCCTTTTGCTTGTAAAATATGTTGAAGAGAAGCGGCTTTCATCAAAGCCGTACCCAGTTATACTGAGGCACAAAGTAAAATCCAGACTATGAAATTGCTTCCAATTAAATATGGGTAATTTTGACTGCAAATTATTTTCCCATCAAAAAAACTCGGAGAATTCATCTGGCAATTTACTTACGATTTTTCCCCCTACTTTTTCTTTCTACTCTGATGTCAAGAAATAAAAGTTAGACAAAAAAAAAAAAAGATAAAAAAAAAAATCGCACCAAGATATTTTCTGAGAAGAATGGTCATATCAACTACACCGCTGTCCTTGAATTCCCGGATGCAATGTCGTCATCTAGTCTGGCCATGTGCCCAAGAAAGAAAAAAAGTCAGAAAATATTAACCAAGCCCACTCGTCATTGGAATGGCCAATCAAAACAGAGAATGAGGGATCCAAAAGTCACGATTTAGCCACAAGGTGCCGATGGAAACAGAAAATGACATTTCAGATTGTGACCTTCTCCTCATTATTACTACTTTTTTTTTATTATATTTTTTATTACCAGAAATGAGACACGGAGGTTGCATCGTCCATTTAACTTAATGTCCAGTTTATAAGCGTTTGCACATATATTCGAAAATCAGAAATTGATGGTTTGAGAAAGGCAGAACCCGGATTGTTTTTACTGTAAGATCCCCTCCCCCCTTGCCACCAATAAGAAGACTGTAATGGGCGAAGGAGGGGGTAGGTCTGCTGTCTGTCTGTATACAGGACTTACTGTATCACGGAGGGTATTATTCTTTTGGAAGATGTCTCGGCTATTAGAGAATATTTGACAAGGCTGTAATCTTTTTTACCTTCTTTTAGCGGCGTTGTTGTAATTATTTTCTGATCAATCTAAAGCATTTTCCCGCCTGATTTTCCTTTAAACGCAGTTACAGTTTTAAAAACGTTGTGGTAAATTAGTAAGAGATTTTAAATAGAGCCGTATTAGTCCTCCATGTATTTCAAATTTAATGTCACATATTTCATTATTTTACCTTTTAAACTCCACTTATTAACAAAGAAGTTTATTCAGAATCTTAGTCCGTTTGTCCGAGGTCAACATTACCATACAAAATTAAAAATGTTACAGACGCGTTTAGCTTAAAAAATCTTGACAAACCAACACTCCCATACCAACCTATATCAACTTTCAACCGAAAATAAAGGAATTATATAGTTTATATTTTTGGGGGGTTTTATGTTCATACTTAAAATTCAAATCAAGGTAAAAAAAAAAACTATAATTACAGTTAGTTTTTCACATCCTTTTAAAAAACTTTTTTTAATTGGTAAATATTGACAAATATCTATATAACAAATTATAAATGAATCGAAATGCTTACTTGGAAAATAAGTATTACTACCCATTTTACAACTTTACCAATTTTACCCCACAATAATCTGTAGAATTAATTCATTTCAATATTTTATATAGTCTATATTAAGAAAATAAAGTTCAATGGAATTGATTTTTGATGGCTTTATCATGTGTTAAAGCAATATATTCTCAAAAATTGTATAGTTTTAAATCTTTAATATGTATTTATAAGAGAAAAAATATATCGATTCATATTTTGCTATCATTTCTCATTTAAAATTTTTTGATAATTTTAAGGTTTTTTATTAGTAAATTTTAAACCTAAATTAAATTATGCAATGATGAAATGAGCAAAAGCCATCAATGATTTTCTATTCAATACTTGTTTATGAGTACTTTAACTACTAAATTAAAATGAGTACTTTTTACTAAATAGGAATTCTATATTGTGAAAGTTTTAAATATCAGTATAAATAATTTATTCGTTAATGAAGAAATTGCACAGCTAACTAATGTAATATTTAGAAGAACAAAAAATTATAACAACTTTAACACTTGAACATATTCAGAAGAAGAAAAAAAAGAATATTAAGGAAACCATCAAAAAATTAATACTATTGTGATCTTTTAAAAAAAATTCAGGTTCAGATCCATGAATAAGAAATATAGTAGCATGCAATATTATTATTATTACTTTTCAAAGAGTTTCTTACAGATATCAGTTATGAAGTACTGGCTGCGACGTTTCCCCGCTTCTACACTACCCTAGCAGAGAAACTGGTTATACACTTAAATGACTGGAAGTATTACTGGGTACTGGACATTGTGCTTTGTATTTCGAGATATCATTTGAAATTGACTCTTGTATTGAATATCTTTTATAATTAGGTTGTGTTCAATGTGCTTGTGGTACACGATTTATATTAAATTGATTCTAGTAAGTGGGTAATATTATTGGCTACTGATCGTTGTGTTTTGAAATACATGTTTTCCTTTTAAATTGGTTCTTGTAGTAAAAGAGCAGTATTATTAGTATTGGTCAATGTGCTTTGCAGTTCATGATTACATTTGAAATTGATTTAATGTACTAATATTACTGGGTATTGATAAATTTCATTTGAAATTTACACTTGTAGTAACTGTGTAATATTACTGGGAATTGATCAGTCTTCTTTGTAGTTCATTTGAAATTGACTTTTGTAGTAATTGTGTAATATTACAGCACATTGTTCAATGTGCTTTGCAGTTAGAAATTTCTATTGACTTTTTTTTTTTTGTAGTAACTGGTATTGATCGATATGCCTTGTACGACATAAATTCATTGTAAATTGAACCTTGAAGTAAATTTCTGAGACTTTTCCCTTTTAAATTAATTTGTTTTTTGAAATAATATAATATATATATATATATAAGTTTTAAATTAATGTCCCCATTGCACGTCTTCAAAAATATATGTTCATTTGCTAATGTTTGATGCAACAGTAACTCACTCGCGTAGTTGCCAACTTGGTGAATGGAAATTTTTCCCACCAACAGGATTTTACTTTGGTTCTTCAAGTAAAATATACACAGTGGATGTTGATAGTTGTAGTGATATTTTTACCTTTTAATTTTTTAATAAGCACTTAAACTTGTTTCTCTCAAGCCCCTTTCATATCAGGGAGGAAAAATGCACTGTGTGCAAGTGGTCCACTGATCGAGCATCGTTGATTCACTGCAGTATTTTATTCAAAATGAGTAGCCATGATGTCAATCGTGACAAATAGTCTTGTTTTGATTGTAGAGCTGCTTACTGAGAGTTTTCAAAGTTTCCTTCCAATTAAAGCGCAAATGCTGATTCGCATTGAAAAGTTTCCAGATAGGCATTCTATCCTTCAAATAATAAGTGACCTAAAGAACCTTTGGTGCGTTATAGCCTTTAAATAAACAGTTCTTGAGTAAGAAAATCTCTAATACAACCAACGCCCATAAAAACATTATTACAAAATTGTTTTTAAAAAAATGGCTTAATTCTACGCGCTGAAGTTTCTCATTGTACTCTTTTTCATGCATGTGTGTAAGAAAAAAGTGTGGTTCAATAGCTACTTAGTGAATAAAAATTAAAATGTATTGTTGAAATAGAATTATACAAGATTTAAAAAAAAAACAAAAAAAAAAAAAATTAAAAAAAAAAAAAAAAAACGTTATGCACGTTTTGTGCCCCTTTTTAATTAATGTTCTTTTGGTATTTATTTAAAGTGATAAATTAATATTATTTACATTTTTAAATTAAAAATACAGTAATTAGCTTCTGATTATAATTTTGTATGCTTTACCTACTAATTAATATAAAAAAAGAGAAATATAAATTTTCAACCCAATATGCATATTTTAAAAGTTTAAAAAAATTCAAATAAATATTAAAGATAATATCTAAGAAATAAATTATCTCAAGAATATAATATTTTAATTAAAATATTATATTAGATATATTTTCTTTAAAAAATACATTATCCTAAATATTCTCTTAAGCAACGGCATTATCTTTAAAAAATATTTTCTAAAATAAAATATAATCTTAAATAAAGATACAGAAAATAAAAATCTTAAATATAGATATCTTAAATAAAAGTATCTTAAGTAAAGATACTGATTACTTTGTTTTGCAGTTTATTTAAAATTTACTCTTGAAATCGCTTAGTTGCTTTACTGGGTACTATGTGGCTCATTTGAAATTTACTATTTTAGTAACTCAATACTATAACTGGGTATTGACCAAATAGCTTTAGAGTACATTTCAATTTAGACGTGTAGTAAATGGTTAGTATTACAGTGTACTGATAGGTCTGTTCTGTACTTCATTTGAAATTGATTCTTGTAGTAAATTTTTGAGATTTTTGCTTTTTAAATTCATTTGCCTTCAGAAATAATATTTTTATTTCATTTTCCTCAGAATTATTTTAAACTTTAAATTAATAACGGTGGAATGCTTCAATAACATATCATCAATAAAATATATTCATTTACAAATGTAAAATATTGAATAAAAAATATCCTAACTGAAGATTTCTTAAATAAATTTGAAATTGAATTTGAAATTGATTCTTGTAGTAAATTTTTGAGATTTTTGCTTTTTAAATTCATTTGCATTCAGAAATAATATTTTTATTTCATTTGCCTCAGAATTATTTTAAACTTTAAATTAATAACGGTGGAATGCTTCAATAACATATCATCAATAAAATATATTCATTTACAAATGTAAAATATTGAATAAAAAATATCCTAACTGAAGATTTCTTAAATAAATTTATGTTCAATAAGTATCTTAAATATGATTACGTTAAATAAAGATACTTCAATAAATATTTTATCTTAAAACAAATGTCTTAATGACAGTGCCATTATTTCACAATTTAGTAATTTTTTTTTATGATTCAGAACAACCAAATTCGCTAAAACGTATTATATTGCTTTTGATACCAGTTCCGGTGCCGATAACAAAAATTACAACAGCTAAATTCAAGTCATCTGGGAATGCTCAATTCACCACCTGTTCCCCAGGTGGAAAGGGTCAAGCGGTCATTTCCTCTCTGTCCCTCACACACCGAGGGTCGGCTGACCAATCCCTCCCAATTACTGACCACACGCGACGTTCGATGACTGTAATTTTAAATAAATTGAAGCTCCGTTCCCATTTCCGGTAGGGTTGGGAACGTAAGAAGTATAAACATTCGGCAGATTACAAAGACTTCCACGCTGTGTGGCTCCATTCTTTCCTTGGGAAATTCAATTTGTGGACGATTTCTTTTTGTTGAGTGGACTGAATTGATTGATCTTTTTCAAAAGTGAGTTGTGAGAAAGTTTGAAG
The DNA here is from genome assembly GCA_963978545.1 of Linyphia triangularis. Taxonomy (NCBI): domain Eukaryota; kingdom Metazoa; phylum Arthropoda; class Arachnida; order Araneae; family Linyphiidae; genus Linyphia; species Linyphia triangularis. The sequence goes on from OZ021726.1 coordinate 72,415,870, forward strand.
AGTTTATTATTTTAGTGTTTGGTAACTGATGTGAAGAAAACCGGAACACTTAATGCTTCACTGTAGTATTTTTTTATTTCGTTTATGCGACACTTAAAAACTTTAATGTAAAGGATGGATGTAAGCAATGGATTGAAAATAATAATATGACTAAATTTGTGTTAATTTTTAAAATAAATTCTTCTAATTCTATTTCATAGATAATAATACTAATAAAATATTTTAGTTCCTTTCAGTAGCACAACAACTTTGGCCAATATATGCTGACGTTGGCCAGTCTCGATGTGGTAAGTTGTAGATCGACCTTTGTAGTTGTAGATACCAATATTGGCTCAATCTTCACAATGCTAGTAAAAACTTACTGAAATTTTTGAAATGTTGATGTGCTGTTTTAAAATGGAAATATTTTAATTATAAGAAAAGACGAAGGGCAAAAGTAAGTTTTATGTTGTTTTTGATGTGTTTGTTAATAAATTCTTCTAATTCTATTTCATAGATAATAATACCAAAAAAATATTTTAGTTCCTTTCAGTAGCACAACAACTTTGGCCAATATATGCTGACGTTGGCCAGTCTCGATGTGGTAAGTTGTAGATCGGCCTTTTTATACCGATATTGGCTCAATCTTACACCAATGCTGGTTAAAACTTACTGGAAATTTTGAAATGTTGATGTGCTGTTTTAGAATGGAAATATTTTAATTATAAGAAAAAACGAAGGACGAAAGTAAGTTTTATGTTGTTTTTGATGTGTTTGTTTTTAAAAGAAATCGTGTATTTTGAAAAGATGCTTGAGTTTCAGCCAGAATCAGCAGCCTATTTTCAGAGCCTCTGTTTCCGATATTGACCAATACTGCTAATACTGCTGTGTAACTTGGGAAAGTACGGCTTATTTTGTATAATAATATAAAGATAAGTAATTGGTAAATGAGAAATAAGAACAAAATATAAGCTGAAATTTATTATTGTAAACTATTTTTTATTTCTACCTTTTAAAATAATGTCGACACCAAATATATAAAAAAAAAAAAAAACATCTCAAAATTAGAAATCCATTGTAATTTCAGCATTAAGAAGCATTTAATATAAAACCCATTTCCGAATTTTCGGACATGTCTCATATATATTTTCAATTTTAATGACATCAAATTCCGATGTCCAACTTAAATATCCAAATCTATCCATATATATAAAACTGAGTTGTGTGGACGTCTGAACCTTAAGTTTTACACTTAGAGGTACAAAATTTGGTAAAAAAAAGCTTTAGTACCTGGAGATTGCAGAGAACAACTTTTATATTCAATTAAAAGTTGCTTTCATTAAAATTTAATGTCATTTAAAAAAAATCTTGGAACGGCAACGATATTTTTTTATTACATCAGAATAAAACTAAAAGTTATTTTAATGTGTCCCCGCCTCCCCAATTTTTCTGATTATTTTTATGTATTAGAATCGTCTGTATGGTAATCGGTTTGAATGTTATTGTAATATTTCCAGATATTTACTCACAATTCATACGTAAACAAAATCTGAGCATGCGCGGTTTCAAAGCATTACTTTTATACATCGTTTTGTTTTTCTACGTTTTAAATTCTTCCTGTTTTTATTTACATTTTGTGTTGGTGTTAAAGATGTAGTGTGCTCAGTGGGACACAATTTGATTGTATTTAATGAGAATTAAGAACATTTAAACAAAATAAATTCGTTAAATTATTTTGTATTTAATTAGCAAATGTCTTCTGCACTATAGTTCTCATATATCTAAAAGTTCGTTTACCACCATAATTAATTTACCACTATACGTTCGTGCCATTATGGAATGTTTTCAGATGGATTTTGGTCAGCTTAATAAATCTTTTATATCTTTTTTTCAAGAATTTGTCAATTACAAGATCAAATGTAAGAAGGCTAATGTGAAACACCTACGTATATCATTAGGTATTCCCACTATCTTCCAATCCAGAAGTCGAAATCTAAGCTAACAGAACCACTTGGGAAAATATGTTTATGGAAAGTAAATACAAATACAAAACGATACTCATGACAATTTTCACAAATTATATATTGTATAATATGTACCTAATAATTATACTTAGCTTTATACTGTAGCTTTTAATATATAAAAATATCAATGTATTTTATGTTAACAGAAACAAAAGTTTTAATAAATTAGGGGTGTGAGAACCCTTAAAATTGTCGAAATAAACAATTTTGAATTTGTTTTCGAGTATTCAACAAATTATGATTTTAATTCTTAAATTAAGTATTTTCCGATAGAAATATGTAATTAAGTATAGATATGTAATTTTCCTATAGATATTCATAAACAATTTTAAAAATAACATAATAATAATGATGGCCTAGCGAAAAGAATGTACATTTCAATCCACCCAAAATTTGCCTGCAGCATAACTTTATTTAAAACCCCACAATAATGTTCATTTTGCGTTTTTATCTTTTTAACAATTGTATGAATAAAATCTTTCATAAACTAAAATGAATACCACAAATTAAAAAAGTTTCTAAAATATTTTTTCTTTCAATGATTTCCTTTTATGGTACTATATATTGTAACAGTTACGAGAAAAAAATTAAAGGAATTTGGAGCAAAATTTTTTTTATAATTATACAAAAAATTTTTACACGCAACGGTAAAAAATACAATTTTTAGAAAAACCACGTCATAGTTAGAATTTACAAATAGAGTTGTATGTAATCAAATAAAAACAAATCGTAATACTAGGAATTTTTTGTAAAAAGTCAGTTTTAATATGCATATATTTTTACGGTCTACATGATTTAGAAAAAGAAAGAAAAAATTAAAGTTTTCAGATCCCTTAAAGGCTGGTGTATTTCAACTGATGCATTTAGTTTTTAACAAAAACAAAAGTTTAATTAGATAAAAAGCTAGTTTATATTTCTATTGATGCATTCAATATTAACAAAAACAAAAGTGTTCAGATAAAAGGCCTATTGAATTTTTAATAATGCTTTTAATATTATTAGAAATAAAAGTTTTAATATATAAAAGGTTGTATACTTCTAATAACGCATTGGAAATTAACAGAAGCAAAAGGAAAACATTGATCTATTCATATTACATTTCTCATTATTTTAAAATAATTAGTGGACATCTTAACACAAAATCTCCATTAAAGGATGCTGGTCATTTCCCAAAAAGCACCTTCTTGATATCGTGTTTACAAAAGTAATTGCGTGAACAGACCAGCGCGCTAGGGAAAGGCTGCGAGGTTGTTTTGTGGACGAAGTGTTGTTTTCGACGCCCACGGGACAAAATATCTGCTTAGAATTCCTCCCAATTTATTAATAACGAGTCCCTAATTGCACAGTCCGAAAGAGCGGATGCGTCAAATAAACGACGCCTTGACACGGCAATCGTCAAAAGTGTCAACGCCGTGTCAAGCGTATCTGGAATTCAATAAGCTGATAGAAGGAGATGACAGCACGCCATGTTATTGCACTCTTAAACTCCTCCGTAGGTTCGACAATCGACTGGTTTCTTATGTTCCTAGTTCTAGCCAAAATTACAGTGAGGATTCGTAAAATGTATCGAACTTAAAACAATAGGGAATGGCTTATAGTTGTTGATAATGCAGTCTTTTATTATGATGGTTGCCATAGTTGAAATAACTTTTTTATGCTACTTGAAATAGCTGTCTAACAATGGTATGGATATATGAAGTGGAATAAAACACTCAATTATTGACTAAACAAATTAGAACCAAAAGAAAAAAATATTTAAAAATAAGACCGTACAAATCTACATTTGTAATAAAGCAGCAAAATGTTGGAGTTTGTTACCAGATTTATCAAAATACAAAATGAAAATAAAAATTATTTTAAAAGTCTCACTTTTAAAACGTTTCATTTTTCAATGTACTTTTATTTTATTTTCCAATATAGTGGTATAGAGTCTTTTTAGATGCTAACAAAAATTTTAGTTATTCTCTAAAGTATAATTGGTGAAATTTACAAATAATTTGATTACTTTATTTTAAGTTGAAATAAATTTACTTTGATCCATTATTTCTTAAAAATTAAATTATGACTAAGAAATATTACTGATCTAGATATTATTATAAGTTTGTTATGGAAGTAATTATTATTTTAATACACTAAGGTATACGGTAGAAAATATGTTACTATGCTTAAATGCTATTATATATACATAGAAAGATACAATTTTTTGGAAGTTAAATAATAAAATGTCTCTTCGTTTACCATGGCTTATAGATTTGGGTAAGACGAGAAACACAGTGTACAAGAATTATAAGCAAAATAATTTTGAAGCTGCATCGAGGAGGAAAATTTCAGAAAAACAGTCAACGTGTAGAGTGTTTGGGTTTTCCTTTATTTTTCAATAGAATAAGTAAGATAAAAGTAAACTTTTGCAATATGTAAGTATGTGATTAGTTGTCTTAGTTACTTTATCAAAAATCCATTAAATCATTTTTATAACTCATAAATGGCTAATTAATATCGTAGTAGTAAATATGTTTGTAACCATGGGCAAAGACCAAAATGTTCATCTCTGGATATAAAAAAATTAGTATAAGACAGAATGCAGAGGAAGTCAATAGGATTTAGTTGCCATTAGTATTAAAAATTGATTAAAGGACACAAATTGATTAAAGGATTTGAAAATAACGTGGGTTTTTTTTTTTTTTTTTTTATTTATTTATTTATTTATTTTTTTTTTTTTTTTTATTATTATAAAAAATATTCTGTAAAAGTGTATCAATTAAATATATAATATAATTGAAATGGTGTATAAATAATAGAGTTTCAAATTAACTTTTGAATATTTTAAATTAACAAATTAATAATAAAAAGTGTTGCAAAACTTTATCACATTTTAATAAATATATCAATTTTAATAACATAAATTTAAATACGGCACAGAGAGAAATTTGCTTAAAAGTATTATTGGGAAAATAAAAAAAAAATGGTAAAGATAATCACAATTTTTTTTTTTCTAGATATTTTTTCTTTCTTTTTCTTTTTTTTCTTTCTAAGAATCTACTATATTTTTACCCTAATATGCTTATCGTAACGTATTTAGCTAGCTTTGATCGAAAATTCAAAATATGCCACAAAGTATTTCTACTATAAAATCTTTAAAACATTACTTAAAATTAATGTTTAAGTAGCAATAAGTTATATTGAGGTAAAAGCGTAAAAGAGGCTCAACGTTTCAGATTGTTAAACGTAATTCGGAGTGTTCGATTCCAAACTTATGTATTAAAAATAATTTTGGACCTCTTTCATGCTGGGCACCCTGTAGTAATAAGAGACTATCAAAGACTGTTGTTTCTACTATAATGAAAAGAAAGATTTTTCCATACATTTTAAGGATATGGTTCTTTATTTTGGCAGACAAAAAATGAAATCGACCTAAACCTTTAAAAGCAATAGTGAAATTATTAAATTTTCACTCGTTATATAAAACATTTTGCTGAAGTTTTCTTTTTAGAATTATTTAAATACTTTGATGCAATTACTTAGTTTAATTAACTTATCTAAACATTTTAGCTTTAACTAGATTGCTTCTGTCATTAGATTCACTTTAATGAAATTTTGTTTATCTATGTTTACATGCAATATATTTTCTTTATCTATGTTTACACACAATATTTAATGTTTATTTGTATTTATACTTGCCTTCTTTGTTTGTTTTTTATTGTGTGCATTTATTTTTATTCTCTACCTATATATATGAACTGTTATTTAGCAGACAACAATACTTACTGAAGTGGAGAAAATAAATAGTATTACAACACATGAGTTATTAAATTAATGGTTATTTTATCATTGGAATAAACGAGCGTTCATTTACAAGTCGGTGTGCTGATAAAAAGTTGATCGTCAAACTAACGAGATTTAATTATATGAAATCTATCAAAACTAATTAAAGTAATTAATTATTGATTTTTTGATGACATCATTTGCTTGAAAATTAACAACAGGAAACTTTATAGAGAATGTTTATAAGAAAAAATGATTGCGAAATGGATTACAATTAGGATACTTCATAGACGATCATAAGAAATTTTTAAAGCAAAAAAATTTTCAAAAAAAATTAAGATATCCAAATTTATATATTTATAAAACACTGTTATTTTTTTTTTCTTTAATTCTTCCTTCATTGAGATATTTAGTCACCAATTGAAATTTAAATCAACAGATTTCACTGAATAATCTTCAATGAGAAAGCTTGAAGCGATATTTATTTAAAGATTTTGATATTTAATTGAAAAAGGATGATAGCAAAAATTTCTCATCAGAAGATTTAGAGAAAAGTTTTATCAGAACACACTTAAGATATTATTTCTGTTCAAATTGTTAAATAGAATCTTCTTTATTTTTTAATAGTGTGAAGTAAAGTATTATATTTGAATTATCATATAAAGAATTAAGTTGAAGTATAGAGTTTATACTAGAAGTATATCAGATATATTCAGATTATATTATTATGATTTCAAATAAAATCTTAATTATGAGTAAAAACTGCACAAAAACAATATGAATATTCATACTCGTTTTAGTAGTTTTTAAAGAGTTTTTTTTAACTAAAAAATCTCCCTGAAACTAAAGGACCTCCTTTAACAAATAGAAAGATCCAGCAATAAGAATTTTAATTAAATTTCTCATTATATAGAGAGTGGGGGACACTTCATATTTGAAGACTAAAATATTTTATGTGAACTTGAATTCTTCCAACTCTTAATTACAACTGCATGTTTTCAAAATAGAGACTTGGAGAAAGCTTTGAGTAACATCACAGAATTCATAAAGTGATTTTTAAAAAAAAAAATCTTTCATTTGAAACCGAAAGTTATATATTGTATTTTGATTTTAAAGACAAATTTGAAAAGATACTCATCTTTGTGAATAAAAAACGTAAAATGCAATAAATAAAGTTATGTGCTGTTAAAAGATTTTTTTAATAAAATTTGGAAAGATTTCACGAAGAAATTTCTCACTGATATATTCCAAATAAGTCTCCTGTAACATCATACAAAATGAAAAATTTTGTATAATTTGTGTGAACAGTGTAAAAGCATGATAATTTAAATATTATTATGCAAAATATTTTAAACCAATACATGCCAAATAATACAATTTTTACAAAGTAGGTCTGCTATTTTACAACACGTGATTTTATTACTTCTTGTTACTTTTGTATTTAGCGTAAAAGTGCAGCATATATCTACTATGGAGAATTTTCGGAAAAGCTTAAATTAATTTTCTTTATTGTGAGTATTTTTTCGCATTTTTAAAGTTCTATACTATGTAAAATTATTTTTTTTCTTTTTCTTTTTTGCTCAGTCAGATATAATAAATTTCCTAAATAAAATTACGTATGATTAGGGTATTAACTTCAACTGAAAACTCATTGTTGAAATTTTGAATATTTGATATTTCTTTTGTACACCTATTTTCTTAAATTTTATAATTGGATTTTTGGTTAAATTAATAAAAAAAAAAAAAAAAAACAGTGAATTTTTTTTTATTTAAAATAGTATAGTACATATTGATTAAAGCATTTATTGTTCTTTTCAAAACTTTCAAAGTTAGGATATTTTATATTTTGAAACTTTTTAAACATTGACCAAAAATTAAAACCCAACATTATTTTTTAAAGAAATTAGAGTAGACAATAGATAAAAAACAGAAAAAGGCGAATTTCTCCTATATTATGATATTTTATATTTTGAAAAAGTTGTTTATGAATGATCTTAAATGAAAAGAAAAGAAAGCTGAATAGAATAAACACTATACTGTGCAGCTTTTTAAACCATCCATAAACTTAAAACTAGTAATTTTTCACTTCAACAGTAGACCATCATTTTTTTCTCTCCTTCGTAATATTCAGTACTATTAATGCTTCTTCTCAATATAGTAAATTTTTGTCATTACATTGCAAGCTAATGCTCCTTGAGACTTAAAGTCAATAATTTTTGTTCATTAATTGCTGTTAATTTTATTCTACAAAGGTATTTATTTTAAAATAATAAATGTCACAAAAATAAACAAACGAATATTCGTGTAAAGTTTTTATATTAATTTTATAGTAAAAAGTAAAATGCTAGAAACAGTAGAAAATTGGATATTAATTGTAATTAAAAGTGGACATCTTTATTAAAACATGAATATTTAGCTATTTGTTCATCGACATACAAAAAAAAAAATTATCAATATTTTTTTAGCTTTTTTTTTTGTATGTTTCTAAGTAACCTTTATTTAAGTTTATGAAATTCATTTCTGTGAAATTAAGTTTATTAAAGGAAACCAAAAAAAAAAAAAAAATTATAATATTTCATTAAATAAAAAGGAGAGATATAGTAAAATGTCATTAAATTAAATTAAAATGCTCAAGTAACCCTTCATTAAATAAAGCAAAACTTCTTATGTAAATTTCCTTAAATAAACCAAAAGTGTTTGTGATATTTCATTAAATAAAACCATTCTAAGGGTGTTAAATTTAATTTACTAAAAACATAATGCTTGTTTAAAATTTCATTAAATTAAACCCTAGTGTTTGTATAAAACTTATAAGCATTTAAAATAGGAAATGTATGAGACAATGCTTAGACTTCTAGTATACTACAACATATTAGAGGGAAATGAGATGAGTTTAATGTCAAGTAATTGACAATTTGAATTTTTTATAAGTTTTTTTTAATCAAAATGTTTTAAATCATTATCTAAAAAGTGAATTAATATTTATTTCTATTTTGATATGATCCTTCTAATATTTTTAAATGATTCATATGATGTTTAAAGTGTTATAGTTTAATAATAAAATTATATAAGATGTTCACTTTAATTTCATGTGATAAGCAAATTTTATTTTTTTCTCTCTAATAATAGTGTTATAAATTTCGCAAGTAGTTTAAATATAGGTGTTTATTTGAATACTATTGAATTGTTAAAAAAAAAAAAAAAAAATTGAAACTTAAGTAGTATTTCAAAGACCATAAGAAAAGCATATCATAAAATAACATTAACACCTTATAAAATAAATAATTATTAATGTGTGTTTTTTTTTAAAAAAACGTGAACATTTTAAAGCACACTATAAGTTTTTGGAAAATTTCTTATATTTAGACATTACAGTCATTTAAAAAATGTAAACTACAAAAAAAGATATTCTGAAGATAATACTTATAGATATTTGAAAATTATTGTGTGAAACATAGTTTAAAGTGTTAGATTTTAAAAGTAATAAGGCCAAGTGAATTTGTTCTTGCGTTGATCAATTATAAAATGAGTGATATTTATACTAGACTAAGTTTAACTTGATACAAAAAATTTCTGATTATGGTAACAAAAAATGCTTGTGAGTATAAATTTTTAATAAATTAAAAAAATATTCAATAAAAAAAAAATTAAATGTCAATTTCATTTGAATTTGAAATTTTTTTATTTTTCCTGCAGCTCTTAAAACGTCCACATGCCTAGTAAAGATAAATATAATGACGTTTTAGTGCCATAAAACTTTTACACAATTTGTGCTTTGCAATTTTGCTAAAAATGCAATGGTTATAAGTAATAACTAAAGTAATAATCAGCAATTAAGTCTATGCAACCTTTTCCTTCACGAAATTTTACAAAATCAACCTTTTTCCTTGAAAGTAATTACACAACACTTAATTACACCTGCCAGTACAATAAAAAAATCAATTGCTTTGCTGTACAGTAGCAAAAAACAATGAATAAACCATTACGAACTTAATGAAACATATAAATACTACTTTCACTTCAGCTTCTTGCGCAAAAAATATACTTACGATTATTTATTTTCCTCCACCCCAAATGAATTTGCATAAATAATCGGTATTTTAACATTGCAGTAGCATGGGAAATATTAATTTTTATTAAAATACTGTTTGCCAACGCTGTTGTTAAGAGATTTTCAATACAAGTGTTGGTTTGAAATGAATTGATATTTCGTTATTCAACATATTTCAGATGCAGCAGGGAGAAAAACCAGTCCCGAAGTTTCATCAGCTCTCCCGGAATTCTGGTGTATACTTCGGCGAAAGAAAGATAAACCTATCGTAACAACTATTGTAACTTGTAGCTTACTTGCTGCATCAAAAATTTGTTAGTTAATATCTCTAGTAAGATTTTTATCTACTGCATATATTAAATAAATTTTATATATTGTTCAATGTTTATTATTTAAATTTAAAATTATGGATATCTATTTATTAAAAAAAAAAAAAACTTTTCAAGTATTAAATTTTAAATATATTCATCATTCAAGATCAATTATTCAGTCTCAAAGTTTTTTGAAACCTGTATTTTTCGTAGTAAGCAATATTCGTATTATTTTAAGTATGCAATATTATTGTTTAAAATGTAATAAAAATCTTTTAAGAAAATAATTAAACATATTTTTATCCACTAATTACATTTATTCTGACAATTCAATTATTCACATTTTCGATGTTTTTAAAATGTGTATTAAACATAGGATTTAATGTATTCTTAAAGTTTTGAATGCAACCATTTTTTTTTTTTTTTTTTTTTTTTAAATCCCTAAAACGTTATCCAAAAAAATTAGTTTCTGAAGCAATTTAAAATCCTTACTCATAATTTACAAATATCTTGCATTTTATTTTGTTGGCAAGCTATTTTTTGTAAGATTGTTTTTGTAAGATGTCTACTAGTTGAAGTCTAATGTATTTGAACTTTTTCTTTTTTGTTTAAATCTATATTTTAATAATAGCTGCTTAATGCCTTTTATTTAGATTGGTTATCAAAATTCATTATAAAAGTAAAATCATTATCAAACTATAAGTACAGTAAAGTGCGAAGCTGAAAATATACTTATCTCCGAGTTCTTATCATCTAATTAAAAAAAAAACATACCCAATAAAATACATACTCAAACTAATAACAAATACATAGAGATTACCTTCCCAAATTTATTTCTTTGAGTTTCATCGACATTAATTTGAGCAAAAAAAAAAAATCTTAGTTTTCTGATTAATATTGCATACATAACAGAGCACACTTTATAATGATTATAATGATAAAATAATAAGAATATTAATAGTGTATGTATGTTTAAATGCAAAAAAAAATTAAATTACAAGTCTCAATAACTTTTAACTATTTATTGTTTTGAAAACATGTCAAGTGATACAAAATAATAATTTCAATGAAAAGTTCAATAATAATTTAAACTCGGCGTGTATTATAAAAAAAAAAAATATTTGTAAGTGTTTTTTTAAATTATGGCTAATTATGAATATTAGTACAAATTTCAATTCAGAAGATCTCCTTTTATGAATCTTATAATAGATATCTCTCAAATATACAAAAAAGATGCACTTATATAAACTGTACTTATATAACTGTACGTATAAAAATTTATGAAAGCAAAGTAATTTTAACAGTTTAGATTTAGTTTCTTAAAAAGTATTTTACACTACGCTTAAAGAAATCGGAAACTTAATTAATTGATGAAATTTGTATTTATGATTGAACTTCCTAATTTTTTGTTCAGCATTTACTTTAACAGGCATCAATCGCAATTATTTTCTAATATTTTTTTCTTTTTAAAAAGGAACTGTAGAAAGTTAAATTACAATGTCAAAAAGGTCTTAAACTTCTTCAAGTACAGTCTTTATTCTAAAAGAAATGTGAGAATATTTGACTTTAAATAATTCTAATCATTAAATTTAAACATGAAACTCACGTGGTCAGTTTTATAGCAAAAAGTCAAAATTGATAAAATCAATATAAATATTACAGAACATAAAACACAAGCGGTCAGTATGAACATACAGAATGCATATTGATGAAAATCATAAAAATTTAGCTTAAAATAAAACTCTTACGGTCAATTTAACGATAGAATAAGTAAATAGATAAAAACAATGCAACAAAAAAATCATTGTAATAGTTATTAAATCTTAAGTCTTATGCCATTCCCTTCACATAGTGTAGGAGCTATTGGCTTCGCATGTACTCAATAACTATTTGTTTTCGCTTTAACATGTAAATATACCTAATTCTACAGTTTAACACAATGCATATTTCATTCAAATTATACTTAATATCATATCCACATCAATTTGTGAAATAAGATATTTTTATAAGAAATATTGTATAGATATATGTATGAAACTACTTATTTAGCATGTATAATTTGATATATTAAAACTACAAAAGCAACATTTTATCTCAATAGTTTTTAGGGAAAAAAAACTACATTTTTAGTGATAAAGAAAGTTAATAAATCATACTTAATTTTAATGACTGAATAAGTTAAGGCGTATATATTCCACTTAAAGTTAAGAGCTCTGTTTAAGTATTTTGCTAAATTTAAAACTAACCAAAAACTGTGAAAGAAAGTTTAGTAATTCAAATAAACCAAACCTCAATCAAAAATAAATTTCAAGTAACAGAGCAAGCATAAATAAAACTCTACAAATTACAGGTGTTTTTTTTTAAATGTTTTAAATAAGATTTCATAAATACAGTATTCCTCACCTACTTCCAATTTCTTTTAAAAAATTTATCCAAACCTACGACTCGGAAATCACATCTGCTAATGGCAATTGCTCCCAAACACCCGCTAACAGAAAGATCTGCCGAACCGTTAAAAAAAAAAAAAATACACAAATCCTAGCGATTGATTGCAATGAAAGTTTTAAAAACTCCACCTCCCACAGAACCTAAAAACGGACTCAGGAAACGATATAAAAACAACAATCGTCCAAATTCAGAAAGAAAAAAAAAATCTGTTATAGTTTTTGGTTAAAGTAATGATATGGCATTTGTAGAAGACAGCCTGTGATTGTAATGCTTTCACGGGCGTCATCTTGAAAGCGGCGTGGGTTGGGATTACGGGCCAGTGATCGCCAGTGGTGGACGGGGGACAGGTGGGAGCGTCAGCCGTGCAAGAGACGTTCCCTGACCGCCTGAAAAAGGGGGAAGTGGCCGGCGGTCATTGGTTTGAAACGTGGTTTCGTAAATAGTGTTTAAAGATAGTTTTCGCGTGAAAAAAAAAGAGAGAGGTTGTGTTGTTTTGATGAAAAGGTGTGGATTTTTTTTTTTCTATTAAGAGTTGATGGGTTTGGGAAAGGGTAGTGAAGGTTAGAGTGATGTGGATTTTTTTTTTTTTTTTTTTAATAGTTTAACGAATGACTTGGTTAAAAAGTAGGGCAGAAGGTATAAGAAAGGTAGTTTTCGCTTTTCTTTACAGTTAAGTAGGATTTACGTAGCTTATTCATTTAACTAAAAAAAAGGCACCATTAAGTGACTTGGAATCTACAAAATTATTCTCCTCGGTCTCTTTGTAATAAAAAGGATAATAATAATATATTACTATTATTATTATTATTATTATTATTATTATTATTATTATTATTATTATTATTATTGTTATTATTATTATTATTATTATTATTATTATTATTATTATTATTATTATTATTATTATTATTATTATTATTATTATTATTATTATTATTATTATTATTATTATTATTATTATTATTATTATTATTATTATTATTATTATTATTATTATTATTATTATTATTATTATTATTTGATAAAAAATATTTCAATTTTAATATTAAGCACATTGTTATATATATATATTTTTTTTAAATAAACCCAGTATATTTACTGACAGTTTTTTTCATAATGGTGTTTACACTTCTTTTTAACATGTTTCCAAAAAAATCATAACTAAGTTTAAAAAAATGTTTGAAGCAGGTTTATCTTCTCATTGAAAGCTTAATTAAAATTATTCATAAGAAATCCTTTTGTGTAAAAAATTAATAACTTTTGATTTAATAACTGTGCAATATAAAATTTTAATTTCAAATTTATTCATAACTTTTATTCTCTTTACATTCTATACTAATATAACTACAAAAAAAGGAGGAATAGTGAGTAATTGAAGTATATCAATGTTTTACATATACATTGTCATAAAATCAATTTAAAATGTCGTATGTTGAATTACTTCAAATACAAGATTGTAAATTTAAAATTCAAAATGCAATATAAAAAATAAAATGGCAAAGTACAAAAGAAAGAGCGAAAACAATCTACTAAACGCTAAATAATACTTCGAAAGTAATGTATAACGTAGAGTTAATTTAAAAAGTAATTTTAAAAAATCTAAATTTTATGTATCTCAATTCAAGCTTAATATACTAGTGAAAATAATTCTACTTAATGAATTAACAAAGATGAGTTGTCCCAATTCTACACAGCGCAACAAAAAATAAAATGGCAAAGTACAAAAGAAAGAGAGAAAAAAATCTACTAAACACTAAATAATGCTTCGAAAGTAATGTATAACGTAGAATTAATTTAAAAAGTAATTTTAAAAATCTAAATTTTATGCAGCTCAATTCAAGCTTAATATACTAGTGAAAATAAATCTACTTAATGAATTAACAAAGATGAGTTGTCCCAATTCTACACAGCGCAACTGAAACGTAAACTTGCAACAGCAGTTCAAACACTGTTTTCCTTGCAATGAGCCTAATAGTGTAGGGAAACCACATCTAAAGTGTTGATTAGGAAGTGGTAGTCCGAAGTCTACTCTAACGCGACTCAAACATTGACTTGGGACAGAATATATACACATTTATTTTTTTCTCTAAAAATAACGATTCATTGCAAAAACGCAAGTAAAAGTTATGAAATATAATGGTTATTGCAAAGAAGTTGTTGGTTGGTTGGTTGGTTGGTTGGTTGGTTGGTTGGTTGGTTGGTTGGTTGGTTGGTTGGTTGGTTGGTTGGTTGGTTGGTTGGTTGGTTGGTTGGTTGGTTGGTTGGTTGGTTGGTTGGTTGGTTGGTTGGTTGGTTGGTTGGTTGGTTGGTTGGTTGGTTGGTTGGTTGGTTGGTTGGTTGGTTGGTTGGTTGGTTGGTTGGTTGGTTGGTTGGTTGGTTGGTTGGTTGGTTGGTTGGTTGGTTGGTTGGTTGGTTGGTTGGTTGGAGAAAGCTTGAAGCGATATTTATTTAAAGATTTTGATATTTAATTGAAAAAGGATGATAGCAAAAATTTCTCATCAGAAGATTTAGAGAAAAGTTTTATCAGAACACACTTAAGATATTATTTCTGTTCAAATTGTTAAATAGAATCTTCTTTATTTTTTAATAGTGTGAAGTAAAGTATTATATTTGAATTATCATATAAAGAATTAAGTTGAAGTATAGAGTTTATACTAGAAGTATATCAGATATATTCAGATTATATTATTATGATTTCAAATAAAATCTTAATTATGAGTAAAAACTGCACAAAAACAATATGAATATTCATACTCGTTTTAGTAGTTTTTAAAGAGTTTTTTTTAACTAAAAAATCTCCCTGAAACTAAAGGACCTCCTTTAACAAATAGAAAGCACAACAAAGGACCATGCCTAGCTCCAGGATTCGAGCCCGGTACTTTTGGAATGCAAGGCCAGAACGCTAACCTCCCAGCCGTGGCAGGTGTAAAGAAGTTACATTTAGGATGTTTGTACACGATGAACTAAATTGGAATCATCATTGAAAAAAATCTTCTGCAGCAGTGGCAGCTAGGGCAGGGCCCAGGGGGGGGCTTGGGCTCCCTCACATTTTTTAACCCTGGTCCCACTTTTATACAAGCTTGATAATATTATTTTGTTGTGGAATTTCTATAAAATTATATTTAAAAAGTTCAAGTCAAATAAAAGCAGTTATTAACTTCACAATAATAACTATTGTAAATGGAGCAATAGCTCTCTTGCCACGAACTTGCGAAAATGTCAATAAAAACGCACTCCGTCCATCTCTTCTCTAAGACTCCTTCATAATGACCTTGAAGTATATTGGGGATAAATGGCCCCTTTCTCGGAGACATTGAAAAGAACAAAGAAAAGTGTAGCCAGGTCCTTCACTTCCTGTGTTTTTAGGGGGGGGGGGTATCTTTCTTCTTGTTCATGGGTATCAAATTCTATAAGGAATGTTCCACTTTGTGTGTTGTGCAAAAGTAAGACTCTACAATCAGTAGTCGAGCTTGAACTATCCCAAGAAGTGTTGGAATTTACTACAGTGTAAGTGTACAGGGTTATGACAGGGAATTGAATTTTGAACCAGAGAAAATCTACAGAAAACCACAATTATACGTGGCGAAAGGGCACTAATTTTTCAACAAAAAGTCTCGGTAAATTAAAGATCATTTAATTTTACCCTTTATTTTTCAAATATAAACACAAGCTTTTCTCAAAAAATAAATTTTTAAACGGAATCGAGATTTTTCAAAAAATATTTAAAGGCACATTTTGTCCGGAGGATCCCATGTTTCTTCGAATGGATGAGCTCAATTGATTATGCATTTTTTTTATCTAATTATCATAAAAAAGTAATTTTTCTTTTTAATTCATTCGATTTTAGAGGTTATTAGGTATATGAGTTATACAGTAAGCAAAATTAGGCTATTCCTCCCCCCTCCCCCATCCTATTTCACCACCTTTACTACTACGTTGGTGTAACAACCTTTCCTCTCACTTGATTGACGTCTCAATCAGTATCTGAGTATCCAGACATAGGACCCACTATACCTTCAGCATCTTTTTATACTTTAGAGTAGCAATGAAACCTCATTTTATAGGTAGCAAAAAACAATATTTTTTTTTACAATTGAAAAATTATTTAAAATAATTTAATCCATATAAATGTGTTTGCCATCCCCAAAGCAGAATATTAAAAGTATGTTATTATTTAAATAATGAAGCTTCGTTATAGTTCTCTCGAAGATTTTGGTGAATTTATTTTTTACCAAAACTAAAATTCATTATTTATATTACATTTTATGTTAGTCAATAAATTTATGATCAAAATATTCAACAATTTAAACATAGAATAGAATAATAATTTAAAATTACTTAATAGGATTTGATGCTTGGTGAACTTGTTTCCATTTGATTTAAAATTATTTGAAGTAAAATATATGAGGGTGAAAAATGGCTTCTTCATGATTTAATATTTACAAATAAAATAGTCCCCTCCAATATTAGCAATCTCAATTTTGAAAGCTTTTCTGTATCTTCCAAAAAATAATGAGTAACATTAAGCCTTTGGTCCCAATTTTATTTTAAATTTAGACTAAAGCATTGATAAAATTGTGAATGAGATTGATTTGTTTCATTTTTAATTCAAATTTGCTTCTAAAAAAGAATTTTGTTGAATTGATTTTTTTTTTTTTTTTAAATCTCATCTTCGGTGTACTGCAACATTAACTATCTTTAACTCATTTAATGTCTAAAATATCCATTTATAAGGATAACAATAAACGAATTTTTTTCTGTTACATTCCACAAGTGACAAAAGGGCTCTAAACTAAACAACCAAAGTTTTTAAGAAGTAAAAATATAGGATTGAAAATATTTATCTGTTGAGTAATGAAATTTTGGACTAAAACAATAATGAATCAATATGCATTATTTTATTTTTAAATAAATAATTTAAAACCCATACTATACTTTTTCTGAAAATTTCCCCACTTTTCTTTACATCATTTTTAATTTTCAAAAGTCATTGGTTCTAACGAAATGCAGCAAATTGTTGTAATCATTCGTTTTATTAGAGTATATATTTTATTTAAATTTATTTGGACAATTAGTTTAATTTTTCTTATAGTTTTATGTGTATGTGCATTTGAATAACATTTATTTAATTGCATGGAATTCATTTAATTTGAGATTTTCTCTCAACCTCCCTCCCCCCCCCCCCTAAAAAACCTGCCGTTGTTAATTTGGGACCCCTCCTCACTTTCTTTACTCACGAGTCGCTACTGCTCTTCAGGTAATTTGTGCTTGGCAGGCTACAGTTTTTATGGAATAATCTTATTTCAATTCATTAGTATTCAAAGTATTCCAAAAGTATCAACTGGAATTTATTAGAATATTGTAGAAAGTGTCTGTGACACTCGTCTCAAAATTTTAGGAAAATTGTATTCTCTTTTGTCACTTTCAAATATTTTTGAATCTACATCCAGACGTGACACTTCAGATTTGTACTCAAAATCCATTGTACCAAATCTCACAAAATCCCATTAAAAAAATATTAACTTAAAATCCGAAATCATCGTATTCAAAATCCCGATTCCGGTTGACTTATATGAAAAGATATCATCTCAACCCTCACACTAAGAATAAAAATATAAATACTCAACAATATATATACATATTTAAGTACTTGCACAACATATGAAATATTTCAGTAATACTTGCTTTACATAAAGTAAAAGCTCTAATATTCAAACATACTACAATAACAGGTCACCTGAACTTCAAATTTAAAAAAAAAAAAAAAATCCATTGTGTAGGTTTAGCGGCTAGAAATTACGTCAGAATTAATCTTTCAAAAGCTTTTTTTTCTACCACGAACAGTATGCTTTGTTAGTCTTTAATATTCACGACTCTGGAAGATTTTATCAACCTTTTGGAAAATTCATTTAGGTTCACATATTTTGTTTTGTAAAAAATTGGCAAGAGACCAAATATTGGTCCATTTGATAAACTTACTTCTAGTGCTGCAGAAATTGAGGGGTCTGAACGGTGGTACTTTCCTTGCAAGTCCTTAGAGATTTATTTTGGGAACAAATTACCATGAAATAAAAATGAAAAACATTATGATTATTCAAAAGTATCTGAAGCTTCATAAGTAATTTTTTAAATATTGGTTGTTTTCAGATTATCTGGCGCCGTCAGCAACACGAGGGCTATAATGCACCGAAACATTCGTCATTAGACAAGCCAACATACACTTACAAACACCCATGCCAACACGGGACTCGAACCCGCAACCTCGCGGTCTAGAAGCTAGCACGCTAACCACTATACCGTTTGGTCGACTAATTTTTTAAATAATACACATGCTTACTAACCAGGGCAAAAATCAATTGTAAATTGAAGAAATACGTATGAATTGTTTATTAAAAGTCATTTTAAAAATACTAGACCTATCAATACATGCACTGATTCTCAACAGAACTTTTGAATACTTAGTTTCATTGTAATGTATCTGACATAGCTGTAACGCTGCATATGAAATGTTTAGTTACTAAACTTTATCAGAATTCTTTTTGAGGATTGTAGTACTTTCAACGAAGCTTTGGCTCACAATAGCGCGTTTGAACACTTAGTTTTCTTGCAAAATGCCTGACATCCATGAGGGCCATCAGAGATGGTCAAGAGGATGCACTTGCCTTCCACTCCGTTGGAGTTATAAAATAAAAAATAAAGTGGATAAAATAGTAACATTTAAATCACAAAAGACAATACGAGTTTTAAATTATCCATTTGAACAGAAAATTAATGCATAGGTATAAATTAATACTTTTCCTTGTTTTTTTTTTTTGTTTTTTTTGTTTTTTTTTACAAATTCTAAATCTGGAAACACAAACACCCCTGTAGCACAACTCCACTGGCAATTATCTGCTCGACATTGGACAATTCCGATGTGGACCGTTGCAGAATCGCCGTTGCTAAGGTTCTTGGCCAATCTCACGCACAGATGGATAAAATATACTAGAAATTTTTAAATGTTGATGCATAGTTTTAAAATTGAAATATAGTATTATAATTAAGGACAGAGATGTAAAAAGTATGTTTTGTGATGGTTTTGACATTTTTATTTAAAAAATAAAATTGTGTATCTCTTAACAATGTTCAAGATTTAGCATGGACTGGATAATCTTCCCATAATACCTATTTACGACCTTGGCCAATATCCCAATATCGCTGTGCTACATGGGCTTTGACAATCAAAAACACGTTTGGAGGCTTTTCTCGTATACTGTATTTAACCTTAACAAAAAACTAATTCGAAAGTCTTAATGAAGATGTAATTATCTAAAGAGAGTAATTCAAACTTACAAATATCTATATAATTTCTTTGCAAATGATATATCTATTAATTATCTAACATTCTAAAAAAACCTATATTTAAGGAAGCAAAAAACAGCAATTAGTAAATGAATCCTTGTTAATACAGCCCTGAAGCTGACTTTCAACGGCATCTAGAACCCTTGTGGCTAAATATCTAACATTGCAAGAAATCTATAACTCAAGCATTAATAAAAAAGTTAAAAGTTAAAGAAGCCCAATTCGCATTCAAAAATATTGTTAAGAAATGCAAGGCTAAAAATGGAAGAAGAAAGAAGGGGAAAAAAAAAACTTAAACTGGAAGTGTACTTAAAACAGACCTATCAAAAGTAAATTAGGTAACATAAATTTATTTTTAAATCACTGAGAAACTTTAAACGTAAACAAATGCATCTGTAAACAACACAAGAATTCTCGTGAAACAATTTGTGGTTTCGCAAGCACCGTTAATTATCTGACAAAAATATTTTTTTTTTAAGTTCATGTGTAATTTTCCAACCAAAACTCGAAAAAAATTGTTATTGTTACCATAAGCTGTGGGAACGTATCATCTCAAATTGCTGCTGGTTTTTCTGCACCTAGTTAAGTCCACAATTGAGATTTCTGCCACAAATTACGTCTTGGAATAAAACGGATCTTTCTTTGTAAGTAAGTCATCATGTCAAAAAATATTGTCATTAGCACACTTGCCTCGCAATTTTCTTTTCGAAATAACTTCTCTACGGAGAGAAATGCGATTATAAAGAGATTGAAGGAGCTCTTTCTTTTTTTAAGGTGATAGAGGGTTAATATTGTTTATGGGGATGTTTGTTGTCTGATTCCGAACAATGGAAAACGGGCAGTAACGAGCTGAAGAGATAGATCTCTCAATTTCTGCCAGTAAGAAGAGAGAAAATGCTCTAAAATATTAAAGAATAATAACTTAATTTTAAGAGATTTGTGCTTGACTTGAAATGTAAATCTAATAAAAACATAAGTGTCTTGTTTTATTCAATTATTTAAAATATTGAGAATAAAAATCAAATGCATTTCTCTAAGACATATATGCGTCATTTAAAAGATTTTATTACTTAAACACTAACATTTATTTTAACGTTTATGATTTAGAAGAATTTAAATAGTATAAAACGCTTTCTATACAAGATATTAAGAGAGAGCGTCAGTCTGTCAGATCTAATGCTTTATTTTTTCAACTACAACTGCTAGAGGAGTATTGCCTTGAAAGATATGAAATTTAATAACAAGTATAACATCATTAATAAAAGTTCCTTAAAAAATTTTATGGCAAAATAACTAGTATTTTTTGTACTATCAATTTTTTTAAGTAATTATAAGCTAGCTTATAGAAACTTTTTAAGTGTAATAATATTAAAAAAAAAAAAAAAAAAAAAAAAAAAAACACACACACTAGCTATTTTGCGTTCAAATTTTAATAAACTTTTAGTACTGATGTGATGCCTGTTATAAAATTTTATATACTTAAAAGCAATACTCCGGAAGAAGACACTGACAGGAACAGACTGACAGTACCGAATAATAGCTTAATTGGATGAGATTTTTATTAAACATGAAATGTAAAAATTAAAACAAGAGTTTATATTTGGATTAATTATATAAAACCTGAGCTTAAAAATCAAATACACACCTTTCAAGCTTACCTTCGTCATTTAAAAATTTTATTTCTTAAACATTAAAACCTTTTTTAGTATTCATGATTTTGAACTGTTTAAATTGAATAAAATGCTCTCTATACAAGATATTAAAGAATAATAAATTAATTTGAAGTGATTATTGTTAGGTTTGTAAAGCAAAATGTATAACATGATTTTAATCAATTATATGAAATCTTGAGCTTATTAAACCCAATGCATTTCTTTTAACCTTACTTTCGTGATTTATAAGTTTTAAACACTTAAATATTTAAATTATCAATAAAAAATTTAATATTACTTGAATGTAGTTCCAGTTTTCCTTTACTATGTAAATACTTAGGATTACAAAATTGTGATAGTTGATTTAAATCGTAAGGTTATTTTTAAGTACTGTTTCTGTGCTCTTTGTTGTATAGTTTTAGAATAGCTACTATTTCTTATAAACGCTTAGTTAATCACTGAAATGAATGTACATAGTTGTTATCATTACACAAAAGCCATAAACAAAACTTAGTGGTTAATTTTTGTTTCATTCAATTCAATTTTTAATGTATTAGAAATAGACGGTAAGGGTAAATAAAATTTAAGAACTTGTTGCAGAAAATGATGCGGCTTGTAAAAATATAATACCAAACAAATTATAAAATGTTTATTCAAATGTTCAAATTAAGTTTTATGGTAATTCAACGGTGAATTTAAATAAAATGAAATAAAAACTAATAACTGAGGAATACAAAACTTAATATCAAGTTTTAAGGAAAACTTGCATTGTTTCTCTGGGTATATTTCAAAATTCTGTATTAACAGCACTAAATTGAACAATAACAAAACAATAATTCATTATTGCTATTAGCTTATTATCAATATGCTTATTAATATATCAAAAATAAAAGTTGCCTTTAAATAAATTATTTTTATTTAATATCCATCCACACACAAAATTCAAACATTAAAACTTGGTTGAGCCTAACATGAGACACATTAAATTAAAGCATTGAATTGATAAGGAATTATGGATTAGAATTAATTGATTGTTATTTTTGGCTGAAAACAAAGCCACCAAATATTCAGATGCCAGTATTGAGTTTAAATCAGTTCTGAGATTATTTTCTCAATATATATTATCATAAATTAAGGACACGTGCACTCTTTTATAATAGAATTCCTGAGTCAAAATAAGCTAATTTTATCGTCTTCTCAAAGTCCTTTCCTCTAAGTTTCTATGTTTAATTTATCAAGTTATCCAGATTTTGCAAATAAGAAAGTATAAAAAAATTATCTCGTAATAAGAGATTTTTTTTCCAACTCAATTTTATCATTATTATATTAAATTATTAAAAATATAATTTAGTTTAATCAAACACTTTTATCATGATGCTAAGACAGTTTCAATAATAACATAGCATTTA
Source organism: Linyphia triangularis (assembly GCA_963978545.1). Classification (NCBI taxonomy): domain Eukaryota; kingdom Metazoa; phylum Arthropoda; class Arachnida; order Araneae; family Linyphiidae; genus Linyphia; species Linyphia triangularis. The sequence goes on from OZ021726.1 coordinate 72,438,847, forward strand.
TTTTCAAGACTTGTTTTAGAATCCATTTCGAAAATCATAAGTAAATTACATTAAAGATGGCTCTATTTGCGTTGACTAATACTAAGACGTATTTCAAAGACTTTTTCTTTGACGAAGACAAACACGTTAAAGTACAATAACCTTCAATCTGAGTCACGATCTGTATGACTTTTCATAAATGGAACCAGATAGCTTATTCATCAAAGTTAATTGCGAGTATCTCAATAAGTTGAAAACTGTGTACCCTACTTCCAATTTAAAATAACCCTTATTTTAATCGAAGCATTTAAAAATATGTTGGCAATGTGACTTTCTTAAATTTTTTTAATATAGGTCAAAATAATTCAAACACGCGTCCCATTAAAAGAAAAATATTTCAAGCAGTGTAAAAAAAATAGATTCTTCTAACCCAGAAAAATAATCTAACAACCAATCCCGACTTTAAAAGAGAAGTGGAATAATTGAGATCATACCACAAGTCATAAATGCTCCCATATCCAATTGCTTTTGATTTCCGATATGAAAAGGGAAGCATGGAATTATTTAAGATTCCTTTTCAATCCTAAAGTTACACCATGCTTGTGATAACTTGAAATAATTAAGAAAGGAATGCAATGCAGCAAGACTATGTGTATAGATTAATACAATATTTAAAATAATATTAAATTTAAAGTATTCCAAATACTTCGATACATAATGGTAAGGTGAACATTATCTCAAAATTCTCACACTCATCTTTGCACTATCCCCAGTAAACCAAGCTTGGGATAGTGTCGAAATAATTAAGAAACTCGAAGTTGACTGGTACAGTCTGGTTCAATTTATTCAGTCAATTATAAGTTATTAGCATACCTCCTCTTATTCAACAAACCTCGATTTCCTCACTTCAGAAACAAAACATCTGAAGGAAATTGTACTCCCCGATAATCTGCATTAGTCAAGATATCTGTAGGAAAAATAAGTTCAGTAGATCTTAATTTGGACAAAATGCTTCCAAATTTCGGTTTTTTAATAGAAATGTGCTTTATAGTCATTTTTATTGAACACTGCCCAAAAAAGGACCCTTTATTCTGTTTATAGCACTTCCAACAGGAAAAATTCAGAAATTTTAATATGAAACGTGTTTTTGGCAATTGGCAGCAATGCAGCACGACAATTTATGATTAATTACAATATTAAAAACATATTAAATCTAAGGAGTTCTAAATACTTCTATACAAACTGGAAAGGTGTAAATTTGTCTCAGAATTCTCACCCTCATCTTTACCTAAATTTCATTAATCGAGTTCTTTCAAAACATACTCACTGAAATTCCAAGAAAAACAACCGACCTCAAACAATTGAACAATCCTCAATTCCACAGAATACAACCATTAAAAAAAAAGCAAACTTCTCAAAACGACCAATTTCGGAAAATATTCTTTTCTGAGATGAGTGGGCAAACTTCAAACCTATGCCATAAAAAAAATCATAAAAAACCGTTAAAAAAATCTCACATAAGATTTCTATACATTGGTATTTGGCAACGAAAAAAATACACTTCTAACATAAGAAAATGAGGGAAATGCCCCATTATGTTAACCTTCACCAGCCTTCCCAAAGCTTGAGCAAGCAAGAGCTCGAATTCTTACACTCCTTACTCCGCCTTATCCGGATATAACTTCAAAGCAAGGAGCATACTTAACAATAGGATTGCTCGTACGATCCTCACGATTTCTTTTCTAACGACTCTTAGATTGGTCGAGCCTTCCGAACCGGTGTTTATAAGATCTATTCAATACCTATAGGGATTGGAGAAATGGCGAAGAGAAAATGTATATTTTTGTTGGATAGGCGCCTGGGATAGGCGCCGATATCAAATACAAAGTATAGGTTTTGGGATAGCGGGGGCATAAAACAATGTCATCGAGAAATATAATTTTTATAAGTTGTAGAAGCTGGTGTTTAGATGGATAGAGGTTGAGCTCCTAAGGGGGGAGTTGGTCTGTGGTTAATGTGGGGTAGGCTTTAGTTTTAGCACTTTAGAAATGACCCATTAAGGCAAGTTTCCAGCTGTCAATATTTCTGTGAGAGACCTTGATGCACAATTTGGTGTGATTTTGTTATTTTTTAGGCTTGTTCGGGGTTTTCAGGATATGTTTATGCTAATGTTTGTGCTACAGGTTGTGGGATCTATTTTTTAAAACTCAACACAACTTAAGCTAAGTTATTTTAAAAAATGTATTTATAAAACTAAAATTAAAAAATTAGAGATTGACCTCGGGGAAAAATAAAGGTAAAACTTAAAAGATATATTTTAATATAAAAAAGAAATTTGAGCAACTTATTTTCTGCATAGATTTAAATGTATCATATATTTTAGTGTTGTTTTAAATGTTGCTTTTGTGTTCTAATTATTCATGAATGAATATACTTTTATTCGTTATTAATTTAGTAATTTTTAACTTATAGACAATGCCACGCCTACACAAGAGTAAGAACTGTTTCTTATAAAAAACATGATCGAAGTTGTTTGGTTGTGTTTGATTTCTTATGTAAAGGAGAAACAAATGCACGATCATCATACATTACTGAAAGATATCAACCAAACATCTGAATTACCAACATAAATAAGGAAAACTACAAAAACCCGTTTCTGAAGCTAAATTTTTGTTTTATTTTTAAAATATTTAAATTCATTGAAATAAATATTTATAATGTATAGTACAAGAAGAGTTACATTTGTTGTGAAAGCAAAAAAATTTCTGATTATTTTGAAATGTTTAAATGAGCAGTAAATATCAAAGGAACAAATATTTACTAAGAACATTAGTGATCGCGTATTATTGTTTAACTGTGGTTATTTAGTGCTGAAACGACTTGGAATTTTTTTTCGTAAATAGCTGAAGGAAATATCAATCGTATTAGATACTTTGTTTATCATTTGTTTATTTATTATTGTTTGTTTATTATTTGTTTATTTATTATTGTTTGTTTATTATTTGTTTTCTATTTGTTTATAATTTGTTTGTTTGTAGTTAATTAATAGAGAAAAAACATCTTACAACGTCTTTAATGATTGAAAAGTGTGAGTTGCGTTTAAATGTATTTTTTCAAAATACGTTTGAAGTTTTAAAAAAATTAGATATAGAGAAGGGAATGGAAAATTGTGAATTCGGATGCTACCCTCTAGAATGGTCACAAAAAATTAATAAACAAAAAATATCTAAATAATAATTCTAAAAACACTATACTATCTGTATATTTTTATATTCATTATTTAGTAAGTAAAAATTTAAGTACACAAATTTGTACTTTTAAAGAATCCTGTTAGTGTTACTGACTTGACATAATATTTTTTATTTCAAGAAAAGGCGTAAACAGAAACCAAAGAGCATACTTTTCAAAAGATAGTTACAATTTTACTTTGTTATTTAATTTTTCTTTCAGTGAAAGCAGAAATTTCAGTGAATTTAGAAATTGTATTTTCGTAAAATAAAGATTCATCATTACGGGCAATTTTGTGCACAGAGTATATTTATGGTTTGGGTAGTGGACATTTTAAAAACTAAACACAAACTACATAGAACACTTTTTATGTTCTGAAATTTTAATAGACTGTGGAGACCTATTTTAAAGTTAATCTGTATAGAGTGTTCAATATAAAGCTGCATAAAATTAACCTAATATATTTTGAATAAGATTAATATTAAACAGAAAATTTATTTGATGTATGTTTCTTGTAATGATCCTTAGTTTGGTAATTATGCACACATATAGCAAAATTATTTGTAAGCAATGAATTTACAAGAGGAGCAATATGTTAAGAAAATAAAGTCTTTATTCAATTCTTGATTTTCAAAAATGATAATTGAAATTTCTACTTAAATATTTATTAATAATTATGCAATTATATTTTTAAATTATTAATTAAAAACTCAAAAAAATGTTACGCAGCTTGTATATAATTGAAAGCAGAGTACATATTTCATTTTAAAGTTTTATTTTCTTGAATATAATTGTTAATATCGATAATACAGGCTTTAAAGTTTGTGACATGCGAAACGAGAAATTTCAAAATGTTTTCTAGCGCGTGCTGATCACCAAATAGGTTTCTTCTGAGTTTTTTTGTGAAAGTTCACATTCGAGAGTATAAAAACCGGCAAGAAGTGGAATACGAGTCAGTTGGGGGGGGGGGAGGTTTAAAGCTGTTTTGTAAAGAGTTTTGTGCTTATTTTCCTGAGTCTATTATTTGCGGCTGTATACACTGAAACTTTTTGCTAAAGCTTGTTTAGAGAAGTTTTGTGAACCTCTGAGATAAAAATAAAAAAAAATTATCAGTTTTTATTTTGTAACGCTGTCTTCATTTCTTCTGGAAAAATTCATAACAATACTCATTTTTTCAATTTAATTTTATACTTTTCTTAATTAAACTTCTAATTTTAAAACACCAGGGAGGAGATACAAGTACCCCCCCCCCCTGGAACCTCCCTGGTGGCATCTATTAAATTACATGCTATCACCACTTTGCATCGTTGTACATTAAATAAAACAGAAGCCATCTCAATTTAAAAAAAAAAAAAGATCGTGTGATCTATAGAATATATTAACTCAACCACCAATCTATACCTATTTCATTTATTGTTTCAAACTATTATATTTTTGTCTTCAAAACAATATCGAGTGATGAAACCTATCTAGCAGAACAAGGGTGCATCTAAATTTATCTAGCATCTCTTTTAACCCTTTCTCTCCGTATGTTTTGCAGTCGCCGCACAGTAATCAATTCTTTCAACACTTGTGTCCAGTTTCTGCAGTGAACAATGGATAACATGGGTGTTGAAATGTTTTCATTGTTGTTTCTATTAGGATAGCTCTTCTTTTGTCTTTGGATGGTTTGTTAGAAGAGTATCTATTATTCACATACAAGTGGGATACGAACATTGAACTTTTAACCTGTCAGAGTTTTTTACATGACAGTGCAATGAAACGGTCAGGAGAAAACACTTTATTCGCTTCTCAGAAACATACACCCTGGGGACCAGGATTCTGGGACCTTTCGATATGCAACTTGTAAATCAACTATACCACAGTAGCACGTTTAATATTCCTCAAAACAGTAAATAACATTATTTTTCGAATTTAAAACAAAAATTACTTTGCAAGAGGAGGGACCAGGATTCTGGGACCTTTCGATATGCATCTTGTCTATCAACTCTACCACAGAAGCGCGTTTAATATTCCTCAAAACAGTAAATAACAACATTATTTTTCGAATTTAAAACAAAAATTACTTTGCAAGAGGAGGGACCAGGATTCTGGGACCTTTCGATATGCATCTTGTCTATCAACTCTACCACAGAAGCACGTTTAATATTCCTCAAAACAGAAAATAACAACATTATTTTTCGAATTTAAAACAAAAATTACTTTGCAAGAGGAGGGACCAGGATTCTGGGACCTTTCGATATGCATCTTGTCTATCAACTCTACCACAGAAGCGCTTTTAATATTCCTCAAAACAGTAAATAACATTATTTTTCGAATTTTATGCAAAAATTATTTTGCAGGAGTTACTTTTTTCTTGTGGATTCCTGGATAAATAGTTCGACCAATAAACTTAACAAATACACTTTATGTTACGAAACGCTTGTATAAAAAGCTAGATATTTTAGAACTGGAGTAGCAAGTTTATGACTCTTATTGCTCTAATATTAGAAATCAAGTAATATGTGGTGTCGTTTTAACGTATGACGTGTTCTTCAATACTAAGTACATCCTTTACCAATTTTCGAACAATTCTATTTTACTTAAAATAAAATGATAAATGACATAATATTTTAAAAGAATTTTTCCTCAATTTCTTAATATTATTAATTAGCAGAAAAAATGTAAATCTGTACTGAAATTATGTTTTTATATGACTATAAATATCGTGACTTGAAGAAGTGTTTTGTACATTAATTTAAAACTTTCATTATTAAACCTTTCATTATTAACCCTTCATTATAAACCCTTATCATTAAAAAGGAATTTAACAGTGAAAAGATTAAAGTAACTGCAAATATAAAGACTAAAATGCATAATACATAAACTCTGAATTATAGAATCATCTCTTTATTCCCAGATAATACCCACAACTAGACAAGGCTGAAAGCAACATCCAACACATCACCATTTGATCCCTCCCCAAAAAAAGGGTTGCTCATGTCTCCTTCATCACCACCAGCAAGAGAATGGAAGAGAAAGGGCGTCATTGCATTTTAGCCAATGGGAGGACACGTATTTGGCATCAACTTAAATGCAGGAATTCAACACAAAGCATTAAAACAAAAAGAGAGGAATCTCCCGACGAACATTAGAGCAGTAATGGCACTTTTTCATTAATGAAAGTAGGGTGGAGCCTTCGTTTTTACCAAAGAATCGTGTCCGCTTTTCCGAGTTGTTCTGCGCGTGAGTTTCTTGATCCTCTGGTTTGGAATGCTAATGAAGACGTCTTCGTGTCGTCAAATGGTCATTTAATACAACTTAATCTTGGTTGTGTGTTCGTAAAACTTGCGCTCGTCATTGAGTTGTTTCGGTTTTGGTTAAACATGCGATTGGGTGGGGATGGAGAACACTTGAGAAATGTAGCGATGATCATTGCGAGTGAGTCATTCTGAAATTAATTGGAAAATCCGAAACTAAAATCCAGGGGCGTACTGGAAAATAAAATCGGCCAGGGGATTTTAAATTTATGCCTGCCCATATTTTCAATATCATACTTAATAAAAAAAAATTAATAAAATAATCCCAATAATTGAATAATTAATTTTAATAATAGTTTTAATATTTAATACATTTTATTATTTAAAATAATGTATTTTAATATTCATATTTAATAATTAATTTCAATAGTTAATTTAATTTATAAATTTTAATAATTGTATTGTTATAAAATTTAGTTTAATTAAATAAAATTTTGTTCTGTTCTACTATTCATATCTTCTTGGGATGAACTTGGTTTCCATAAATCATCGATTGTTTGTTGCAAAAACTAAAATGAAAAATCTAAATTGTAAAATAAAAAATGCCCAGGAACTTAACTGATAGATTTATTAGAAAATGGCTTCCGAAATGATAATGTATATTTAACCTTAAAGGGAGGGGGGGGGAGGAGAAGTGTTTAGGATTTGAATGTATTGGGCTTTTAAAAAAAAAAAAAAAAAAAAAAAAAAAAAAAATTTAAAAAAAAAAAAAAAAAACACGTTAAGGAAAGCAACTCTATTTCTATTGAAAAATAATTGAAACACTAAAAAAACTTCCTACCAAATCGGCCCATTTTCCACACACACTGACCGGCCCGGTGATTGCACCGGACAACCCTATGGCCAGTATGCTCCTGCTAAAATCTCTTGATGAAACGGTTCCTTTTCATGCCTCAGCAACATAAATAGTTCTCAATGCCATCAAAGTCTGTCTTATCAACAAAAACCTTGAATGTTTGTGTATGGGTTTTATAAAGTATTAGTTTTAGTTTTAAATTTATGCATCAGATATATGTTCCTAGGTAGCACAACAGTATTGGCCAATGTTGGAAACAGGTGTTCTGGTAGATTGGCCAATCCTGGTCGAAATTCGAGCATCATTCCAAAATACGAAATTAAAAATAATAATAATAATAATAATAATAATAATAATAATAATAATAATAATAATAATAATAATAATAATAATAATAATAATAATAATAATAATAATAATAATAATAATAATAATAATAACATTAATAATAATAATAATAATAATAATAATAATAATAATAATAATAATAATAATAATAATAATAATAATAATAATAATAATAATAATAATAATAATAATAATAATAATAATAATAATAATAATAACATTAATAATAATAATAATAATAATAATAATAATAATAATAATAATAATAATAATGATAATAATAATAATAATAATAATAATAATAATAATAATAATAATAATAATAATAATAATAATAATAATAATAATAATAATAATAATAATAACATGTGGAAAACATCACAAAATATAGCCCTCCGTTCTTATAAAAAAATATTTCAATTTTAAAACTGCGCATCAACATTTCAAAATTTCCGATATATTTTATCCAGTATTAGGCAATATTTGCCAATATATGTACAACGGCCGGTTAACACAACTTTTCACATCGGAATTGTCTAATGTCGAGTGATATTGACCAGTGTTGTATTGCTACTGGGGTTAAGTCAATACAACTTTGAAAACAAAAGACCATTAATTAAATTATCTAAATTGAAATTAGTTCAGATGTGTATTGGAAAAAGAAATATGTTTACTAATTTTGTATACCAAAAAAAATTCTTATTGTAATATAATAAGTAAGTTGAGGACTCTACGAAAAGTGGTCGATCGACTAAATGGAAAACATTTTCAACCAGTTTTCTTCAACATCTTGACTGTAATGGAAACAAAATTATTCTACTTTCTAGAATTGAGTGTTGTCAAATACTTTCCCTACTTACAAGAAAAATATCCAAAGTTTCTTACACATATATCATTGATCATCAAGAGAATTTTTAAGGTGACAAAAAATTATTTGAAATATGAATGAAGGTCCTTTACATTTCCTTTGACGGTTTTTTATTGTTTAATCTTTTAACTAAAAAATTTTAACTTTTCTTGATAAATACTGAAAATTCAGAAGTTAGTAATCTTTGAAGTGATTAAATTCAACAACGACGATATACTCGTAAAATATATTCATCATATTTTAATATTAAAAAGTAGGATTTGGTTTGTTTGCGAGCTCAACAACCTATTCCTGTGCAGAATAACGGCTAATCATACCTACAATTTAATATGGATTCCAAACGAGAATGCATGCCTATACCGGGATTCGAAACCGGCACCTTTGCCATGCGAAACCAAAACGCTAATCTTCACAGCCATCAGTTGGGCTAAAAAGAGTAGGGAAGCAGGACAGTTTTTATTACGATGATCACGAGGATAAAGCTTTTCTACTCGAGACGTATTGATGAACTAATGTAATATGAACGAACTGAATAAAAATTTAGTAGTTCAAATTGATTAATTTTTAAATTTTGTTTTATAGTAACTGATCAAATTGTAATTACAAAAAGTACTTAAACATTTATGACTACCTGAAAAAAGATCTTAAGATCCAATTTTAAATTGAATAAAAAGTCAAAACAATATTTAATCTACATTTTTTTCGTATTAAATTATTCACAAAGATTCATACATTTTTTTTTTTTTTTTTTTTTTTTTTTAATTTTTTTTAATCAAAATTTTAACTTCCGTAACTTCAAATAATATTTCATTGTTGTTGTTGTTTTTTGTTGTTGTTTTTTTCTAGAATATTTTAAGTTTATTTATCAATAATCGAAATAAATTAAGGAAATATGTTTTTAAACTTCAAAAGACAAGGAAAATATCATTGTCATAAAATCGGACTTACTTTAAGAATACAAAAGTGGAAAAACAACTGTCATGGTACAAATCAGACATAAGTTATTATTCATGAAGAGTTTAATTTATGATTTATTTCTACTCTGAACCATCAATATTATTTTATCTGACAGTATCTATAAATAATATAACCCACAAAAATAAAGTTTCTAATTTAAATCTTTATATGCATTCTCAATTTTTATGTGCAATTGCAACTTTTTAAATTCAGATCGAGTTTTCATGGTGTTTGACCACAATGACGAAAACATTCACTTCAGACAGTTTACTAACTTCTTTTGGCCCCAAAATTTGATTGAATACATTGTCATCCCCAATGAGTCTATCTGCCAAGTTTTAGCTTTATTGGATGACAATAAGTGAAAGAGACAGACTCTAAAACTTAATTGAATGCATTGTCTTCGAAATCAAATCTATCTACTAAGTTTAAATTCGATTAGATCACGGCAAATGGGTTAATTCCCAAGTAGCACAATCCCAAGTAAAATGGCCATCAAAAATAGTGCTTCTTACATCAAAAAGCTATGAAAAAATTCCACAAGTGTTCTCTCACTCTTTAATAAATTATTGAGAAACTCGTGGAATTTCAAAGATTTACATTCATGGAAAATAAATTCTAAACTTAAAATAATTTTTTTTTAAAAATAATGCATTCTTTATAAAGAAGCATTTCAGCATTCGACAAAAACAAAGCAAAACAAAAATTCTTTATTCAGTTCTTAATATCACATCTTCCTAATTACTTATAAGATACATAGGAATTTATATCTTATAAGATAATTATTCACCATTTGTTAAAAAATTACAAAATTTAAGCAAACTATCAAAACAGAAAATTTAACAAAAACATTTATTCGGATTTTTTAAAAAAATTGTAACTGTATAACAAACTGAGTGTTTTTTAAACAACTTATTCTAGACACCCCCGTAACAAGTAATTAAAATATTTTTAATCCAAATCAATCTCCAATTTAATGCGTAAAAATATTCAAACATCAATACGAAAAGTTTTCTTAAGCGAGAAATGCTAAGGAAGACTGGGCTATTAGAAGTACAACCCTCCCTTGATTTCTTAGAAATCGAGACCTTATGGTATTTTAGTGAGGGCATATCTACAACGCATTAATACATGTTCTTCAATTGTGTCTAAACTTTCAAAGGGGATCACAATATAGGTAAGTGACTGGAGCTGTTTTCTCATTTGTAATATTCAAAGTAAAATTTACTGTTGAAGTTTCAGATTTAAAAAAATAGTTTATACAGGGGGGTGTTTACATTCTCATAGATGTGTAACTTGGTCAACATTTTACTAATTTTGTATCAATTGATACCACATAAACCACCATGAAATTCAAAATGATTGGAATGTATACCAGGGGCAATAATTACGGATAAAGTTGACACGACTTTATCCTATGCCCATTACATGCAAACGATCGTATTAAAAAATGTGTAGATAACAATAAAGATTAGTACACAGTCAAATCAAATGATATAATTTCCAAGTTATTAGTACAAGAATGAATCAAATTATATAATTTCCAAGTTATCCCAAATTTTTCTCCTTGGGGTTTGAAAATTTGATGTATATTGAATATTATTGAGTTTATGTTTAATTTTAATCCAAGTTGGCTTTCAATTTTAATTTTAAAAATTAAAATTGATTTCTTACTTAAAAAGTATTGCTTTCATACCTAAAAAGAGACTGAAAAAAAAAATGAGATTTAATTTAGAAGATGTTAAAAGATTTATATTTTAAAAGTTTATTTTTAAAAGAATTGAATAAGACCACAATTGTTGTGGAATATATAAATATAGGAGTATTCTCAAGTTATTGAACAGTGATTTTGCTTGCTTATTTAGAAATTATTTTGTACTAAAGTACCACAAGTCGATTCAAGTTCCTTTGTTACCAAGCATATTCAAGCTGTAGAAATTATTTATATTAAATTTATTTTAAAAACTCTTAAGGTATAAGTATATTTTCTTTTACTCCCCCCCCCTCCCCCCCCCCCCCATTAGATACATGTCCCTTGATTCGGCAACCCCTGGGCATTGGTAGGGCTAAATTCTAAATTACAGGTTTGGAATTTAATTTTTTAATATTATAAGGAATTATTTTAACAAATCAAAAATTATATAGCCAAATGATTTTCTCTTCAAACAAAATTATGAGGGAATTTCTGTGAACAGTAGAAAAAAACAAATAGAAAAATAAAAATGTATAAGTCTGGTAGGGCAGCTTTCTTCGTAACATTTTATGTTTATTTAAAATACGTTGCTTTTAATTTTACCTACAACACGGTTCATTTGAATGCCAACTGACTAAATACTTTCATTAGTAATCAAAAAAATTTTATTCATAAGTTTCAAAATAAGCGACTTTCTTCAAAGATTAAAGTTGGAAACATTTTATTTTCAACCTTAATTAGAAGCCATTTCCTTTTACAAAGGAAGACGTGCTTCAAACTTACTATGGTTAAGTATCCTGTTCCGATAAATACAATTTAAATTTGACTGTTCATTCGGTGGCACGAAAACCTTAACAATTGAATTTCAAACCACACGTGGTCATTTTTTTCCAGAACTCATTATACAAAACTAATTGGTTGCAGTGAATGCATATCACAATCGGTCAGACTTTTCTTACTTTTTGGTTACTTTTTCTTGCATGAGCTCAGATACATGCATACACCTTGAACCAGCTCAAATATCTTATATTATAACGACCACATAACCAATTTTCATAACAATACAACTTCCAACTACATTTCAAAGCTAAAACCTCCGAAAATTGGCCTCTACTTGACTACTTCAAATCCGGGGTCACAGAGCTCAAATTCAAATATCTTCAGTTAACTGTAACCTCATTACCATGAACCCCCCACAACTTCTCGTCTGTGTTCCACCTCCACACGTGACACAACTCAACCGCCACCCCCCATTTCGGAAGAAAATAATCACCCCTCTGTAAAAGGACACCCCTAATTTTACCCAACGATACCCTTCCCTGTCAATCCCAGATGAACTGACGAGTAAAAAAAAAGAAAAAGAACAGTCACCGGCCGTTTCCTCCCCATAGCGGGAAAAAATCATCCTGTAATTACCTGCCTTACTGTAATTATGCCGCACAAATCCCTTAATAGATATTATTGCTGCAATGCCAAAATTACGTCCGAGTGTTCATCTGGGTGCCTGACAGTCTCGTTTGCAGTCGTAGGGATGCAATCGTTGAGTTGGGATTTTAGGCATAGGTGATGATCTGGGATTAATATGGGGCGAAAGAGTATCAATGTTCATTTCTCCTGGCTTCTGATAGTTTGTTTTGTTGTTGGACGACTGTTTCCATTTTCATTTTAAATTTAGATTTTTTTTTTAAATTTTTTTTTTACTTTTCATTGGTAGACGAGAGTTTTGTACGACACTAAAACACAGAAATTCACTTGCATTTGAAATGAACAAGAAATTTTGCAAAACTCAGCCTCATAGATATCGTTTCTAATCAATCCAATGATTACGTCCACATCGAGTATACTGCTGGTTCACCAGAAATCGCATTTGCTGTCTTCTGCTTGAAGTAACTGATGAGCAGAGGTGATGAGTTGGAGTTATTATGATTATGGGATAAAAGAGAGTGATCTAACACGGGTATAGCACAGCGGTATTGGCCAATGTCGGAACAGGGATTCTGGAAATATTGGCCAATTCATGCTGAAACTCGGTCATAGTCCCAAAATTTTATTTTATTTTATTTATTTATTTATTTATTTATTTATTTATTTATTTATTTATTTATTTATTTATTTATTTATTTATTTATTTATTTATTTATTTATTTATTTATTTATTTATTTATTTATTTATTTATTTATTTATTTATTTATTTATTTATTTATTTATTTATTTTTAATGTCAAAACCATCACTAAACATATTTTTTACCACTTCATACTTTCTTATAAAAGTATATTTCAATTTTAAAACTCTTCATCAACATTTCAAAACTTCCAGTATATTTTACCCCGCAGTAGACGAGATTGGCCAAGATCCATAGCAATGACCAGTCTACAACGGTCCACATCGAGATTGGCCAGTGTGAAGCGATATTGACCAGCGTATTTATGCTACTACGGAAGAAAGTATTTCAATAATCATTTTCTTTGGATTTTCATTGGTAACTAAGTATATTGGTGAACATCGCAGAGCCATCCGTTGGTGAGAAAACTGTAAAAATAATTAATCATTGATTTTCAATAAGATAACAGTGAAAGCCACTGGATTAGAATCCAAAAGAAATTATTTGTATTTAAAAGGCATTTTTCAACTTATTGTGTGCCGACCAAACGGTATAGTGGTTAGCGTGCTAGTTTCTAGACCGCGAGGTTGCGGGTTCGAGTCCCGTGTTAGGCATGGGTGTTTGTAAATGTATGTTGGCTTGTCTAATGACGAATGTTTCGGCGCATTATAGCCCTCGTGTTGCTGACGGCGCCAGATAATATGAAAACAACCAACTTATTGTTTAATATTTCATCTAACATTGTGTTCCAGAATTATTATACACATTAAATCAATGGGATTAGGAAAGATAAATAATCTTACTTAAGCCTTAATTATGTAACAACTAATGTTATAAATTGTAAAAAAGAATATACGAATCAATTAAAATTATAAAGGAGAATATACGAATAAGGACTAATTGTACAGGAGTTGTAAAGGACGATATTTCAAGACAAGTTATCAAGGACAATGTTTGAATTAAGACAAATTGTAACGGGAAATTTATAACTCAAAACAAATTGTAAAGAAGAAAATACGATTTCGTCACTAGGCATTTAAAGTAAAAGAAAGCATTCTAAGAAGCACTAAGAGTATTTTCAAATTTGTTTTCTACATGGAAATTCCAGATTTTTGACTCACTGACTGTATTTCTCCATGTATAAATTTTGCAACAACTAATTTATTAATGTATTGTTAGAGCATCCCAATCCTTTAAAATTTAATTCATATGATGGAAGTGTTACAAAAATCATCAAAAATTACCATATCTTTTCAGAACCAACATTGTCTTATGGAGGACGATATTTTGTAACATGATTGCATAAAGTAATGCCAACTAGTTAAGATGAGCTAAAATGTTACATAAAATAGAATATAAAACGCACATAAAAAATTACTTAATATTGTTAAGTGAAGCTAAATTTTTTAACAAAGATTATTCATTCTCACTTAAAAACCAACTGAACACAATATCATGATATTTTGTAACATGATTGCATAAAGTAATGCCAATTAGTTAAGGTGAGCTAAAATGTTATATAAAATAGAATATAAAACGCACATAAAAAATTACTTAATATTGTTAAGTGAAGCTACATTTTTTAACAAAGATTATTCATTCTCACTTAAAAACCAACTGAACACAATATCATGAACCTGCAAATATGAATGTACTTTGAAGTAAATAAAAAATACACAGCTTAAATTTAAAATTATAATTAAAATCAAAATGTTGACTAATTATGCACAAATATTTTTGCACTTCAATTTTTGTACTGGTGAAATAAAAGAGAAAAAGTATTATTCTTTTATTATGACTACAAATATATTAAAAAGTTCAAACTTTAAATAGCATGATTTTTGAGGTGAGAAAAAGAAATATACTAGAAAATATTACTGACTATTTAATTTTTACAACTAGTTTAAAAAAAAAGAGAAATAATACAAAATCCATTAACATCATATATTCCCCAGCAACACCAGCTGAAATACATTAAATTTTTTAAAGTATCTACATCCTTGTGTTATTTATTCTAAATACATACGGAAAGATTCATAAAAGTCCATTGAGCCTTTTCAGAATATCATACCAACAAACTAAACAAATTCATATATTAATATGATTTAATTTTCTCTTTTCCCTCTCGTTTATAGTTCAAATATTTCAGTGACAAAAGAAACTGAAAAGCCTTTAATATCCCTTTTATGAATGTGAAGTTCACATTAGATTATATTCCTGGAGCTCTACCTTGCCATTACTACTCAGCCCAGAGCCACCCTTCCAATTCAACCATTGATTGTCGTGGTATAAGTACACCGGAAAGTTTCTCAAAGCTTCTCAATTACAACTTGGTGGGAAAGCCTTTTGATTACAACTTGTGTCATTCAACAGCAGGTTGTTGTTTACCTGGCGCCAAATGTTTGCCTCCCGACCCGACACACAGAAATATTCAGCGTTTATTGTTGTTGTTTTATTATGTTTCTTTTGAGATCCGCTTGACTGTCAATCATTCTTGTTTTGCGGATTGTGTGGTTATGTGGAAGTGGGAGGTAATGGATTTACAAATGCTTAATTGTATCAAAAAAACGCTTAGGAGTTGTAAGAAAATATACACTCCACCAAAAAGCATACACAAGTAACAATGTTTAATTATATAATGATACATATTAAGCTTTAGTCTTTTTAAAGATGCAAATACATATTGGGAAATAGGTCCTCAATTTTTTAAAGATGTTTAATTTTCTTGGTGCATGATATGCTATTAAAATTATTACTTATTTATCAATAAACTATTATGTTAAAACGCTTAAATATGATGCTGAATAAAAACTTTTTGTAACTTATGATAAATGAAGAAGTGGTCCAAAGTTATGGAATCCTCTACTAAAAAAATAACCTAATTAGTTTGTGTTGATTACAAAGCAAAACTTGTAAAAAATTACGAACTACGTTTTGTAATTTTATTTATTTATTTATTTATTTATTTATTTATTTATTTATTTATTTATTTATTTATTTATTTATTTATTTATTTATTTATTTATTTAATTAATTATTTATTTGTGTGTTTATTTATTTATTTATTTATTTATTTATTTATTTATTTATTTATTTATTTATTTATTTATTTATTTATTTATTTAATTAATTATTTATTTATTTATTTATTTATTTATTTATTTATTTATTTATTTATTTATTTATTTATTTATTTATTTATTTATTTATTTATTTATTTATTTATGTTTGAAATCATTTCAATTAGTGAGAATTTGTTTAATATCAAAAATGAATAAGCAGCAAAGATTGAAAAAGGACAGTTTGATAAAAGTTCGTTGCATTGTTGGAGAGTCAGTAATCGCAGCTGTTAAGTCATTGGGATTACAACGATATCTCAAGTTGCACTCAGAGGTACAATGCTTAATGTAAAGATGCCCATACAAGGTTCTTGGAAGCATTATCATCAACGAGAAAATATTGAGGGAATAAAAAAAAATTGCTCATAAAATCATAAGTATATTAAGAAGATTTATAGTTTACATGGGAACATTACAGCAGTATAGGTGACTTATGTACAGAGTGTTTATAATTTAATTCAACTTTTAAAAAGCTGTAAAACACGTATCACCGTTAAGAATAACGAGAAAATTCGACCTGAATGTACGAGAAAAAATGGGAAATAGTGCGGCAAAAGAAAAAAATTGTTTAAAGTTCAACTTTCAAAAAGCTGTAAGTAATCACTGGCTAGAATGACCTGAAATTTGATCTATGTATATTTGAAGAAGGGGGAAATGCTATAACATAAAAAAAAACTATTTTGAAAAAAAAAATTCTTATCTCATGCTACTTTCCGCCTTTCTTGCGTATATTTAGAACAAATTTTAGGATATTCTGATGAGTGTTTCCTTTTTTAATAACAAATTTTTGAAAGTAGAATTTTAATTGTAATAACCCTGGGATTATCATCAAAGTTCAACCTTCAAAATGCTCTAAAAAAAGAACCACTGGCTGAAACGACATAAAATGTGACCTGAAAATAATGAAAGAAAGTGGAAATGGAATGGTATTAAAAAAAAGTACTTCTTATAAACACCTTGTATTTGCAGTTATAGAATCTAGGAACGCGGCAGCGTTCCGCCACCAAGTCCGATGTTGAAGAGGCAGACATGCAAGTGTAACTAATTTTATATTGAGCTAAGAAGAGTGATTTTTTTCATTCCTAATATTAAATATCTTCCTTAATATTTGATAGATTTTATTGAACATGTAATAAAAAAAAAATAGATACATACCTCAGCATCTAGTTCATATGTTTTTAAAAATCTAGTTTGCGTAAAAACCAACAGGTAAATCATATGCGTGAAAAATGGCTTAAGCTTTTTACCATGTTCGACATTTATGAAAAAGTTTTTTCTGAAATAAAAATTAAAAATCTGGTATATTTCAGTTAAATAGTTAAAATACAATACCAAACCATTGTTCATTGTTTTTGAGATAATCACGTCATTTTAAGGAAGTAATAGTTTGTAATTAAATAATTTTGATTGAGAACATTAAAAGCATAAACCATCCACTACTTTTAAATTTAGATTAAAAAAAAAAAAAAGTACCTTGGTAATAATTTTTGTGTGAAATCTGTCGATTAGTTTTTTTCACCAGTGAAATCAACACAATGAGATTTATGATACAAAAACACTCTGTTTAAATATTCCTCCAGCTGTTGCAGTATAATATTGACATTTATGTATGAAAATTTCAATTCTTTTGAAGCAGGTAGCGGATTTATTTCAATTTGTGGCCTTTATCCTTTTCCACAAAATATAGATAAAAACATATGTTTTACTTTCTTCAGGTTTTATTCATTTTTTGCTTCTACACTGCACTAATGTAGTGAGAAGAATATACAAATGCTCCGTCCATCAGTCTAAGGACAATACTCATAAATAAAATTGCAAATTCAATGGACACGTGATATATGACAAACGAATGGTGTCATTGATACAATTCAATCGGAAGTTAGAATGGAAAGTACCGGAAATAACAAGGAAAAGTCCATTTGAAATTCCCTAATCTGAAAACATAAATGCAATCCATATACGTTACGTACAGTTAAATTAAAAGTGCTTGAAATTCATCTGAAAAAGTACTTCTATATAAACTTTATGAAAGATTCTTATCTTACTTACATAGAGAGATATAAGGTTAGAACTTAGACATTTGGTGACAAGTTTTCTCGCCAAGTTGACAGCCAAACTCACTTACTTGGTGATATTCCTATTCGTAAAAAAATACTTCTGATTGACAAAGAGTTGTTGTTGTTGTCGAAAAACCTTACAGAGGGATATTTCAGTCTTTAAATGGTAACAAATTGTTTTGATTAACATAAAGCAGAAGTGTCTGTAGAGGCACCATTTTAGAGATAATTACTGTCACAATTCAACTAGTTTATAACTATACAGTTACTTTCTATCAATTTCAATTTTTTATCTAAGAAGATTTTACAAGGATACTCAAAATAAAAAATAACAAAAAATCAATTTTAGGATTATTACTTCATATTGTTTCACGACTTTTTGTCTTTACATTGATGTATTATTTTAGTTTCTACTACTTAAATCAGAAGTATGTTATATTTTGTATTCAAAAAGCAAATCATCAATAATTCACTATATGAGACTTACTTTAACTTTGCTTTTCTTTAAACGTGATATTTGAAACTTCAATGTACCCTTTTTAATTAACTAGTAGAGATATACCGTAATATTTTATGAAATTGTAGTACATAACCTACAGATTTAACTGAAGTTAAAAAAATGTCGTTATTTTCAAAACTATTATTTTAATAAAATACCATTTCTTTGTTAAAAAAAATAGGTTTTTCTCAAAACAATTGGATGATTAATTAAAAGTTAACAAAAACGATTCTGATCGTATTGTTTACCAAGCTTGAACCTCAGTATGCTCTATAAGATCTCTTTAACCCATCTAAAAAATTTTAAACACATTTGAAAACAACTTAACTCACAGTGCATATATTTCAATAAAGTTATAACATTTAAACATAGTTCCTAAAAGATCCATCTTATATTTGACAAAAAACAAATTTGTGTTGTGTTTGAGATTTTGTATGAAATAAAACATTATTTCATAAAAGCTTCTCTCAAAAATAAACTACCTTAAAGTATTTCTGTCATAAAGAACTCCATCAAAAGTGTCTCAAAGTTAAACATCCTGTTTCAAATTCGCAATAATCCAAGCGGCTGTTAAAGCAAACCTGAACTTCAATAGATCCTAGATTAATGAAGTGATATTAGCACTTCAGTTCAAGAGTATATTGGAATTCCTATTCAAGCACCCTTGGCAACTAGCGACCGCCATTTTAAACGCAAGTATTCAACCGTAAACGCCCACCGAGCTCAAATTCGTTGCCAGTTCACTGCACCTAAACTCTTTCATCAATTCCTCATTAAAAGCTGGAATTGTCCGGAGCATAGTTTGAGCTCCAAATTGAAAGGATTTTCATTAGTATCGTTTGGTAACTTGAATGTTATGGAGACGGAACTAATCCGCTCTTCGTGGCTTGCCATATAGCGACAGCAGTGTCTCGAAATCGTCTGGTATTGAATTTAGAATAAAACGATCCTGATTAAATGGAATGTGAGTATAACGATTTGGCGAAAATTGTTCTTCGGGCATTGTTGAAATTTTTCAATCTGATTAGAAGAACATCGTTTCATTTACTTAAATGTCTCTGCGCTACCGTTGAAATGAAAGGCATATTGCAGGAGATTACATTTCCATAGTTTCCAAGAAGGAATGGAATCTAGTGATATAATAGGATTAACTGAGGCAAAGAATTTCAAAATTTGAGTATAATTGAAATTTAGAAATGCATTGTTGAAGGTATCTTGATAATCTTTTACTTTTACTGAAAATATTACAATGCCTAAAATGGCCTATTTTCTGATGTTCATTAAATAAATTTGAGTTACAATAGTAAAAATGGTTACTGATCTTCATCATAATGTTTAATCTTCAAGTGTGTAGTATATTTGGACTTATTTGTTTGTTTTTTGTAAGAGAGAGATATTAGTTATACTTTTTTTAAAGTGCAATATTAATGAATTTGTAAGATTATGGAGAAGCAGAGAACACAGGGCAAACTGCAATCGAATTTGTAATTTTTACTATTCAATCGTTAATTCCGAAGCTAATTAGATTTAATTTCCTTCTTGATAACCAGATTCAATACATCAGGGGATTCCACTCCACAGTCTAAGGTATAAGGCAACAATTAAATTTCCATAACTCATTTTCGTCCAGCAATTTTATTTTTTAAGGACAACTTATGCTAATCCATAATTAGTTTATCATGAAGTAGTTAAGTTAAGATGGTCAAGCTTAATAGGAGCGAGTGTTTTGGGGCCACACAGCATTGCCTAACTCTTCGTTCATGTTCTAGAAACTGCAAATCATTGACCCTTATCCCCATACCTTCAATTATAAGGACATAGATAATGTATTTTTCTCGCTTTGTCACAACCACAGTATATTGTTTGATCTAACATTGAACAACGTATCAGTATTTTGCTGTAGTTTACTCCACGGACTTTCACTATCAAAGTTAGGTAGTAGATAAATCTGCATAAAGAGAAAGTTGTAACTCAAATTTACTTTCTCAATTCCCAATTAGTACGCAGGATTCGAACTCAAACAATATTCTTCCTACAATCAAAACACCAAAAAGAAGTCATCGGCAAGACAAACACTATAAATTAATAACCCATTATCCAGCAATTTAATGAAAAACTACCACTTGGGTAAATCTGGGTGCGTCCGCATGAATATGTAACCGACTTACTCATCTGTGAAAATATGCGGCATTTCAACGACTCAATTGATATCATTAAACAACCTGAAGTCGGCCGCTAACTGAATATCAATGACTCGATGGACTCTGGTGAACAGGCGGCCTGCTAACATGGAAGGATTAATTGAAAAAGCGTTATTTATAAATAAACATCGTCAAACACACCTTTGTCGTCAGGTGGGTCGTTAGCGTAGTCTTAATAATACACTGTTTATACGGTAAAAGTGTGGCTATTATCAGTTAATAGGAGGATTATTTAGAAAAGGGTGGGTGAATTTGTACTTAAAGATAACGTTGCAAAATAATCAAGTCTTTGCGTGTGCTGAAAGTGTGAAAAGCTACCGTTTGTTTAATAAGTAATTGGGAGTGATTGTGAATTTAATGGCTTTGAAATAATGGTAGTAATAATTAGATTACTTATCAGTGTAGAGTGTGATGTTGTATGATGAAAAGTAGATTTTGTATATGTTGCAATCGCTGCTATTGTTAGTAAATAAGACCATGAGAAATACACTCAGTCATTCTATGTCAAGAAATCAAGAAAGATCGACTATTTTTAGGTCAAAATTTGTAGTATACCACCAAAAGAGCAGTTCCTCTTTTATTTATTTTTTTCTTTAATAATTTCTAACCATCTGAAAAAAGCAAACAAATTCTTTAAAGAAAAAAGCGTCATGCTTGATTTTTGCACGAGCAAAATCCTCAATAACATTTGTTTTAATATAACCACCATCCCCAAGCGGTCATCTCCGATAAATCACTATGTGGAGGAAATACTAGCTGAATCTCAATGTTAATACAGAATAGCATTATGCAATTGTATAGAATCGCGGAAAAATAACTGAAGCATTGACTTCCTTAATCAGAAAAGAAAGAAATAACTTTATAATTATATCGTTCTACGAAAGCTTACAGAAATCAAAACACAAAAGTCATGAAGAATCCTTGCAGAAAATGCTTGCAGGTTCTATGGAACTCGTGAACTCACACTCGTAATAATGTGAACACAAAGAGTAGTCTACGTCTTGACCACTAAGTGGCCTCATTGACTAAAAAATATGACTTGTGACCCTATTGATATTTGGATATTTGATCTCAAAAAATCTGGTGAATAATCAATAAATCTGACCAATTTCATCTCAATAAATATGGTAAAATTTGTCCTGTAACTTAACCTTAGCCAAAATCTCAAAACATTTTAGGATCAATACCTTTAACACTCATTTCTCAACAATAATTAGGATTGAAGGTAAGTATATACAGAGTGTCCTAATCAAATGTCCCTAATCTGTTCACCAAGATACAAGTACACTGGATTTTTTTCTTTTGGCGATATGTCATAAAACAAATTCTTCTCAAGGAACATCTGATGGATGTTGACGAACGTGCCTCATTAAAAGCTGCTATTGCTTTTGAGGCTAGGGAAATACTAAAGTGAACATAGTTGGAACTGCACAACATGATAGATATCTTCTGGACAACTAAAGGAGTCCACGTGGAAGTAAGTGTACTGATTAATTCTACAAAATCCTGTTATCTAATTTTACAATTTTTGATTTGCTTTTTAATTTTTTGTTAAGTATACCCGCTTCTCCAAATTAGGGACCTTTGATTCGGACACTGTATTTTAATGGGCAGAATTGTAATAAGAAAATGACTTCTAGTAGAATTCCCAAACAATTACCACAATTCCTCCTACTTTATTTTCTCTACTTTATAATCTTGGGGTGAAATGCATTATTTCTCAAACACAAAGAAATAACCACAGTACAAAAATGAATTGTTCCTTCCCTGCGACGCTGGAAGAAGGAAGAATTGCCCTCCGAAAGTACTATAAAAGGTATAGAGCATCTGGAATAGTGAAAGGGATCGGCCCTTTCAAAAGGGGACCCCCTGCCGGTGGTACGCTGTCAATATTCGGGGTCCCCTTTTTTATTCTTTTTCGTAAGCGGTATTTGTTCCCTTGTACTGTCAGAGAAGTAAAAAGCCTCATTTGTTGCGGCTTTCCGAGGTGCGAAATCTGCAATGCCATCTTTGGCTAGTTATCGACTGAGATACGATATCTTCTCGAAGCAGTTACCGTCCCATTAGTACTCGAGCAAAATCTTGATCAAACTGCATCTACCTTTAACTATCATGGAAAATTTTCAATGCTAGAAAGTTTCCGTAAGACATAATAAAAGGAAATGAAGCAAGTTTTTCCACTGTGCTCCTTATACAAAACTGCTTGTCGTATGTGTACCCCAAATATCACAATGTATTTTAGCTTTCCCATGGCAATAGCTATATTCTTCAAAATAAAAAATATTCGTCAACCAGTCACTGCCACATAGATCTATTATTACTTCATTTTATAGACCACGAAGTCTGCCGAAATATTGCTTTAAGCACAATAATGTTTTTATCAGATATAACACTAGTAAGTTAAATTTTAAGTTTAAAATTAATTAAAGGATGATGGCTTGTCTTTTTCTTCCCCATAGACCTAGTACAAATTTTTTCAAATCACTATCTTCAAAACTTATGAAAGTTAGAGGTACATCTAACAATAATAATGATAGATGATTAACAAAGTTTAAAGTATAATATGGTAAAGCTTTTTAACTAATAGCATATCAAAATTATATATATATATATATATATATATATATATATATATATATATATTTTTTTTTTTTTTTTTTTCTTAACCTAGCAGTTTCCATAAATCGGATAGTAAATGAAAATCGGTCATTGAATCAACTTTATTTTAAATTCAAAATTTGAATTCCTTTTAAATTAAAATTATACACTCTCATGTAAAATTATACACTCTCAGAAAAAAATTTCATATGCTTTAATCTAATATTTTGGCCATCCTTCTATGCAAGAAACAGTTGCATAAACCTGATGTGGTGCAGAAAAAGACCAATGACTTTAACTACAATCAAAAGCATTTAATTTAGGGTAGCATTCTAGGAGACTTTTTGCTAATACGAACTTTAAATATCAACAATAGACAATTCTCATAAAGGACTACTTGAATATTTTCAAGTGAATAAACAAACTCAAATTTGAAAAAAAAAAAGTTTTAAAGACTGCGTTTTTCAAAATACCATTTTGCAAACTGAGCATCTTGTTTCAACACCTCGGCAAAACTTCTTCTGTAAATGCTCATACAAGGGTGCTAGACTTTCCGAGATATACCATTGTTAGAATAATATTGGCTGCTACACAATAAACGAGTCGACGCATTAATGTCCTTGGCGTGGAGTCATGAGAGAGTGAGATAGTGGTTCAGTTGTCGACCACATCATTTAAACGAGCTTGAAATTACGATGCATATTGGTCTATGATAAGCAGCTTAGTTAGAATAACGGTGGCTGTTGCACAATAAAAGCGTCAAAACATTAATGTCCTTACTTCAGCATCGAGTGGATGAGGAAGCGAAGTGCTGGTTCAGATGTTGACTTAGTCATTTGAGTAAGTTCGAAATTACGATGCCTATTTCATTGTGATACCAAGTTAAATTTACAATTGTAAGTTCATACAGAAAAAAAAAATTAACCACATCAAAATCTAAGCTCATCAAAATACACCTCCACAAACTTGGCGGCAAACTTGGCGCCACCGCTGCTCTCCCCCGCCCGACAACCTTCCCCAACAAAGACCGTGCACTACAAATAAGTCCCGACAATTCGCGTATTTGAGCCCGTGGACAGCTACTTTGACGGGGGCCACACAAAAGAGGCGGACCCCAGCGTGGGGGCCCCCACCCCATCTTTTATACAACGCAATATCATTCATATGGCTGAGAACTCCGTGTTTATGCTTGTTGCCGAACGTGTTCGCTCGAGTGTGAGCAGTTGTGACGTATTGTGAATTTCACGTCTGTGGCAAGATGATATATGGTTGGGTTTTTTGTGTGTATTCTGTCTTTTGGGTAGTATTGTATAGTAATCGCTCAAATTGGGCAGGGGGGGGAGGTGCCGATTTGGTGAGGGTGTGCTTATTTTTCTTACAGATGTCTTCACCCTTTGGGGGTCTTGGGTAGGGATGAGACACCGATAGGTATTGGAGATTGTTTATTGAGAAAAAGTTCTACTCAAACTCAAAAATCGTTAGTTGAAAGTGAAAGGGTGTTAACTCCAATTTGTCTAAGTTTTCAAGAGAGTAAAAAAAGATCTTCTAAAGTGCGTGTTATACATGAGCTAAGCGCATTTGTGTACCACTAAATCATTTATTACAGATTTATTTCATTGATCAAGTTGTAGCTTTTACTCTAATCGATGTTTCTTCTCTTCATGTTTACAAATATATCAAGCCCACTTGATGGCTGTGTGGTTAGTGCTCTGGCCTCGCATGCCAAAGGTGCCGTGTTCGAAGTCCAGGTTAAGCATGAATGTTCGTTGTGGTTTGGAATCCCCATTAAGTTGTATTCCCGATCTGAGTATCCATCATTGTGCATAAAAATTGATCGTTGAGCGTACAAATCAACCAACCAAATCTACCAAAAAGTTGAGACAAAAAGGGAGGTTAGCCCCTTTGTAATCTAATTTGATGAAATAGTGAACTATTCGTTTTAATGTAAGTAATAATGCTTCAAAATGAGCACTTGAATGCTTAAAATACAAAAACTCATTTTACTTAGAAACAAACATCACATTGGTTAATTTTAAATATTAGAATCGTCAAGGAAAGTTTTTTCAGGCTTTTTCAGCTCAAACATATCTTATAAAGGCATTTTGTAATGAAAAGTTTATCCCGTCAAATGTATAACACTTCGTCCTATGCCCGTACCAAAGAAATGGAAGTCTGAAAACAATTTTTACTTTAAATTCAAAAATTAATACTCTCTGTTGTTTTTTAAGAACAATGAAACTAACCCTGATGATTGAATTGGTAAAAAGCAAGCAAGATTATGGAAAATATCCATTTCGAGTTCACACAGGAAAATATCCATTTCGAGTTATCCACGAGTTGAATGCATCAATATTTTCCATTCAATTTTTTAGTGATATTTTGTTATACAAGTGTTTTCGAGATTGTAATACATATCCAACTTACTTGAAATACGTATATTCCACTTATTTAACCTTAACTTATTAACTTTAAGTAACCTGCGTCAATATTGAAGCAACGTGTCGTTGGTGTTTAACTTCTGATTTGGATCAGATTTTCATTTAGTATTGTGTATTTAATACGGTTCCAAAAATATATATATTACTCGTAATACTAAAATGAGAACATCGAGTTGAGCCTAAATAAAAAAATAAAATGTGTCTTTATTATGAAAGTATGCATTGCCTTTGGCAAAAGTGTTGTTTTTTTTTTTTTTTTTTTTTTTTTTTTACACATTTAAAAATTCAAATACGAAGGATACCATCCCTCTGCCTTCATACCTGAGCAAAATCATAAAGTAATAACAAGTTTGTTACAACACAGGAGAAAGACTAACTCTAGAATATAAGATTTACTTTAGTGCAACATTAATCCTACTGAATAAATCCAGTTGTTCAACAACGATCTGAACAACATGAAAAGCTGTGGATGAAATAAACAAAATAGCACAGTTGTTTAATAAAATTTTGTTGTTCATCATTTCTTACAGGACTGAAAAAAGCTTCAAACCATCTATTGGGCACATTTGGTCTGACAAACTTAAGATAAATTTGTCGCCATACCGAGCCAACTATATAGTTGTACGTCAAGTATAGGGTATTTTTCACAAATGTTGATATTTTTCATCTTTTGACACCCCTAATAATGGTGTTCATCATTTGACAGTTGTTTAAATGAACTTAATTATATATTTATGATGTCTTTTAATGTAGTCCACCAAGAACATTGCGCCCCAACACAGCGATCAACATATTACGCACGACAGAAAGTTAAATGCCTTACTCTACGACAAATATACTTATTGGGAGAGTAGGTATATATATTGGGAGATATCATAAATTTTTTCGCCTTCTAATGTATTTTTAAACATTTACCTTCTCTAAATTGTCGAACTTTTATTTTTGAATTAATCGTTATGATTTGAAATAACTTAAATATTTTGTATAACATAACTGTAAAAAGTTTTGTCGTGAAATATTTCATACGTTTTCTAGCATAGAACAAAACTGTTTTTAATGTTTATTTGTGATGATGCTTTTTTTTTTATCTGACAATAGTTGATGCAAAGTTGAAGTAAGCAAACCACAATGGGCACATGCTTACATATTAAGGGGTATTTACTACTTTTAAGGCACATTTGTTGAGATAAAACGTTTTTAAGCTGCTTTGAAGAAAAATCCTCTTATCCAGACGTACTTATTATTTTTTTTCTTTATCTATTTCTGTGAAATACTAGCTTAGTAAATACTTAAAAATAAATGTTCAAAAGAGCTTAGCTTTAATTCTTATTGAATTAGAAAAAGTCGAACACATTTTTTTTATTGATATTTACGAGCGTGCTACAAATTTGATGAAGTCGAGAGTCTAGTTACTATGCATGAATGAATGTGTGTGAATGCAATCTGAATTTTTAATGCTTTAAAAGTTGATTAATGCCTTTTTATTATTCGTAAAATTATTTCAATGTAGTTTTGCGAATTTGAATCCCTATTTAATGTGTATAAGGTGGTAAACAATACTAAATAAGAGATAAAAGTAATAGATGGAAACTATTTTCTAAATTGTTAAATAAAAAATTAGACCTAATAAGATGGTGACAACGTTAGTACTGTGTTTAGTAAAACAAATAAAAATAATCAAATTATTATAATTTTTCGATTACGCAAGAGATTTTATGGTGATTTATAGGAGATTTTTTTTTTTTTTTTTTTTTTTTTTTTTTGTATTTTTTTAATTTATGGTCAGAAAATTGTAACCACTAACTGAAGGATTTTGAATTTCATTCTCTTTTATCTAGGAAAAAATACGAAATAGGATTCTAAAACTGTTAGTATTGTGTTAAACAATGAAATAAAAAATTTATTACAACTATAACCAAACCTCCATGATTTAGGAGGCTGGACCCGTTTGTGTGAAATAGTTATGTCAGTTTTTTATATATATTTTTTTACAGTTATATGACTTTATTTAACATTAACATAAATATTTAAAAAAATCGAAAGACATTAAGTGCCATTCAAAATCAACAGACATATTTCTCCACTAGGCATAGGAGCTGCTTGCTTAGCAACTACATCATTTTTAAATCAACTCTTTTCGCTGGTTTTCTAATATCTTACTAAACACTTATCTAGTAATATCATAATAAGTAAAATTTCACTTTTCTTTTCATTTTTTAATACTTTTTCACAAATAGAGATAATTGGTAATTTGGGGGGGGGGAGGGGGTGATTAGTACTCCAAAAATTGTCTGTTTTTATTAAATAGCTTTATAGCCCCCACGTACACTGTAGTGTCTTCTAAACACTAAGAATTGCTTTTCTCATCTATTCTGGAGCATGTTTTTTCCTTCATCTTTTCATCTTTGATTGACTACCAAAGGAACAGAATTTTGAAACGAAATAAATTGAAATAAAACATGTTGTATAAATTTTGTGTTGTATTTTTTGTATTGTAAATTTGCTTTGTATAGAAATCGTAAACACCAATTCAATATTACTTTTGGTTAAAATACTGTTTTAATTAAGTTAATGCAATTAGCCTATTTAAAAATTCCATTAAGGGAGATTATTAAGCCAACCAATAATCAAACTTTCTGTAAATAACATGAGACAGGTTCTAAAAGGAAAGAACAGGAGAATGATCCGTCATAAATAAGATACTTATCATACCATGACTATTTGAATAGTATATAATGTCACTACTTATAATTAAATATAGTTGCAGTACTTATTAAGTTACAAAGGTGAGAATAATACAAAGGTCGAAAATGCGAGAAACTTGAAATTCCTTGCAGCTCAATAACAACTGTCAGATTTCATTTCTTACTTAATGCTATATAACCTGAGAAATGTTAAAAACATCTAAGAAAAAATGTTAAATCCGGCATTCAAATGCGGGACAGAGAGGTCAAAGCTTCCATGCCCAATGGTCAACTCTTGTTCTGGATGTTTGTAAAAGCTTTGAGTAAATTTGCCATTTTACAAATTTTGTCTTTAAACTGCCATGTTCATTGTTACAATTAAAATGATATGTTATTTTGTTCTTGAAAGAAGATCATAAAATCCTTTCACTGACAGAAAAACTTTTATTTTGAAATATAATTTATGTTTCATGTTGAGTTTTTTTATAATTTTTTTTCCCTTCTTCTTCTTTCTCTTTTCTCTTTACCGAAATTAAAATTTAGTTGTATATAAATTAAATTATCCATGATGGTTGTGATACAGTTTTCCTAAATTGCATTCGCAGCCACTAATGATTTTTCTATGCAATTTTTGTTTCCTTTCTTTCATCTTATATAGATTTTGTTGTATAAAAGTTAAATTTTTCACAATAGTAATGTATAATGTTTACCGACATTTCATCTCACTTTTATCTCAATGTGAAAATATAGGAAGAGTCTCAACGAAAGACGTTACCACGGAGAGTAAAAATTAAAATCTACATTTTCAGGTTCTTAGCTGGATACAAAATTCTCTTAGGGCTTTTATAAATTATTTTTTAAAAAACATGTTCATTTCTTAATGGGGGAATAACTGTATGTTACTGGTAATTGTTAACCTTTAGCTGAAATAAATTCTTCGTGTTCAAACATATGTTAAATGAGCTTATGAGAAAATACAGTGACTGTGTTCAAAAAAAGAATGTGAATTTAGAAAAATTCACATCCATTTTTATATTCCAAATTATAAGGACCAAAAATATAATAATCTGTTACGATGAATGGGAGTGTGTTCTGACGCATGAAATAATTGCCCTTCCAAAATAATAATTGCACATTGTACAACAAAATCTGCTAGCCTGAGGAACAAAATTGAAGTATTAAGTTATTAGTTTATTTTAACAAGTTTCAAACATTGACAAACTTTTAGTTTTTAATATTTCTGAATTCGATGGAGGCAAGTGAAGTTGTTTGATTTTATATTTATCTTTCAGTAGCTATTTAAGTTAAAAGCTCAAATTAAAACAATGTAACATTTAAAAACATTTTAATTAATTATCACACCCAAATGAGAAATTTATATTCTTAAATTATGGACGGTGAATGGCAGATATTTCTAACTGAACATGATTTTTTATCGAAAAATTTATAAATAAATTAAAAGCTAGTCTTCTATTTTACAATTTCTAAAGTAGCTAAGCTAAAGGAACACTTTCAATTGATAAACTATTTTTTTAAAGTCAGAAAGAAAAATACAAATATTAATAGTCATCCAAATATCCATAGTAGTTTAAATATAAATCATTCATCAAATCACCAAGAATTGAAAAATACATACCCAATCCGATGTCAGAGAGAAGAAATAGTGTATGGATCTGTCAAGAGATGGCGCTTGCATCCTCTGGTTGAGCTTCACATCAAATTGGAGTGGTCGGCGCCTATGAGACTGGAGTTTCGGTCACGCTTCAAACTGCGTTCAGGCATCACTTCATCTAATCGCCACCGGATAAAAGACGCTCCAATCCGATTTGGAAAAACGATCTTTGATTCGGATTTCAACTTCCCTTTAGGACCGGACAGAGGTTTCTTTTTGCCGGGAACCAAGAAGAAAATATAGCCCTTCCACTTTTTATCTATTACTCATTTTTATACTCGTTGATGGCGTTAATAATATAAGTTGACATGTTAAATATTTTATAAATAAACTGCAATCATTACTTTTTATCTAGTTTTACCTTCAACACGACACGTGTAGGGAGAAGCTTATACAAAGGCTTTGTCCATTTAAAGTCAAAATTTCTTAACAAAACTACAAATGTTTAAGACGCTTGCGATATGTCAAATGAAAGGTCTTATCGAAATGAATTCCCATGCCAAATTTCAACCGGAAGACAATTTGTAATTCCTTAAACGTAAATCTTAAATGTGCTACAGATGGGTGCCATACATCAGTTTGAAAGTCCCGATAAGACAAACAGCATGGCCTAAAATTCAACTACTTTAAAAGTCGACCGGAAAGCATTATTCAATAATAGTAACTCAACAGGAATTCACATCTTGGCTGCAAATAAAGACAAAATCAGATTGGAAATTTGATTATCGAAGTTTCTTTTCAAGTTTATCGCCAGTTTAGAAAACCCCTTAAGTTGTTTTTTTTTTTTTTTTTTTTTTTTTTTTTTGTACCCTGACAAGGTGTTGTCCTTAAATGATGTCACACCTGTTCTTCACATTTTTTAACCCTTCCCTCCCCTATGCCACTTAGTGTCACACGATACTCTCTTTCCGTTCTCTGCCACGTTCATCTTCCAACACGTAATAAATTACTGTATATACATAGACTGAGAATTCAGAAACAAAGCTCTAAGTTATTGTTGGTATATTTTTAACTTTATGTTTCTGGCCTTCATGGGAGAATATGAGGATTCCTGACAACTTTGCTAGTTCCACAGTCAGGTTGTTTGTGCATATACTTTTTATGAGAAATATAACAAAGAAACACTAAAATGGTGACTAACAGGCATAAAGTCCATCTAGGTTATTGTTCTCATTTCCCGATCCTGTAGAAAATACAATAATTAAAAAAATAATATTAACGTACAAAACATAGCAGAAATAAGAATTAAATGCAACTTGATGTTTTACTCGTATTAACACTGTAGATGATTACTTTATTCTCACAAGGTATCATTAACCAAATCTGATGTAAGATATATTGTTACATTTGTTTTCCTCTGTAGTCAACAATTTTTTTTTTTTTAATTTTGCCGAAATTTACAATCAAAACAAGAAGCTAAACAGTTTATTTTTCTACAATTATTCTGTCAGTTGTTTTGGTTTTCTGTTGATATTTAATGTGCGTGTAGTATCGCACCTTTTTATAATCCCTCACCGCTCTCCAAGCGAGATAACATTTGTGAACGGCCCCAACATAATATTTTAACCAAAGAAATTGAACTAAAAGAAATCTTTATATAATCCTTTTCGCATAAACCAAGGGCGTAACAACGAAATAAAGAGAGGGGGGAGAGTATAAAAAAATATTTTTACACAAAATTTTTTGACTTCTTCGACACCCCTTCCCCACACGTCACGATCAACCACGCTTGATCGCCTCTCCTTCCCTTAAAATTAGGTCCCGTTTCTGTCATCCTCCTCCCCCTCCCCCAACCTTCTCCTTTCCTAAAAATTCATTTAATTAATTTTATTATCTCACTCTGTTTATAATTTCAACAAAAAAAAAATTATTAACGTAGTTCTAAAATAAAATCAGATAAAATAAAGCCCGATTCCAAGCAGTTTAGTTTTTTTAATGTGATTCTTGATTAAATGATTATTCAAATGATTGAAAATAATGTTTTGAAACTTAGACAAAAATGAAATTGTTACCGCATGCAAATGCTTCCCCCCCCCCCTTCTTTCCTCAACTCAATCCATGTCACGGTCCACGAAGTTGGGCCAACTCTCCCCCCCCCCCGTCCCTCCCCACTTAGGATTTAATTTTAGTACGTTCCCTTACACGAAAATTGAAAAAAAAAATTTTGAAAGTCAACCAGACAATTCCCATTGCTTTTATTAAGAAGTTCCAAATTACATGCCCGGATAGTTCAATATATAATAGTTTAATTAATGTATAGTAGTTTTAATGGAAAATATTTCTGGAGAAGGGGGGAGGGAGATTGAATCCTATAAAATCCTCCCCTGGAGACGGCCGTGCCATAGCTCTAATCTTTCGCTGTTTGGCCACAATGTCTGTCAAAGTATTGCTTTAAATTAAATGAATTTCTATACTAAGTATAACAACTGTAATAAAAGATCATAAAAAAAAATTAAAGATAAAATAATTGTTAATTATTATTATTATTATTATTGTTGTTGTTGTTGTTGTTATTATTATTATTATTACTACACGTAAAAAGTTTTTATAAGCTAACTTATAAAAACTTTTGAATCATAAAACAACACTTACCTTAAATTTTACCTTCAGAATATGTTAGTGTTCTTTTACTACAGTTATCATATATGGTATAGAAAATCATACATTTTACAGAAATACTTCATCAATTATTGTGGCCCAAGCTGAAACACAGGTTGAGAAATGCTGAGATTCCTAAAAGCAACATCGACCTGATATTTTGTTAACCCTCAAGATATCAGAAATTCAAATGAATTGCTTTTAATGTTTTTAAATTCTTTATATCTACTTCGATTTTATTTGTCGATGGCGGGTAAATCTGCGGAGGCCTAATTAATCCCCTTATCGTCATCCAATCGGACTGAAACTTTGGCAGGTAAATTCGATGTCGATGACAATGCATTCAATCAAATTTTGGGGAAGTTACTGTCACTAAAAGGTCTCTTTAACAGAATACTAATAAACCAACTTGCCGTGATCCAATTGTGCTAAAACAGCATTTAACCGACCATTGAAGAAACTTTTTCCTGTAGCCAAAAAAAAAAAAAATTTATTAAATAAATAATAAAATTGTAAAATCAGAATAAATAAATGATATTTGGATGTGAGTGCATAAATTCATGTTCATTTTTAAGAAATAAGTTTTGAAATGTAGTTTGCCGCACATTTTGCTGATATAAATATTTTTGATATTTAAAATTAGACGCAAACACTAAGCACTCGCGCTGTTTACAGAATCGACCACGTGTTAACGAATATAAAAATTGGCAATAAATATAAAGGATTTATATTTTCAAAACTCTGTTTTATGGGTATTTGTATTTAAACCATTCATATTTCTGAGATCTGCAAATACTATTGTCAGAGGAATGCATTTTCTAATGCGGAATGCGAATTGAAAAGTTGTTGACTTTTCCTATCTAAATTAAATATTGAAAATCTCTTTGTAAATTAATTACAAAATTTGCAAAGAACTCCGTGTCTTCATCGGACCTTTTGATGCATTTCGACAACGCTAGATAAAAGATAAAAATATAAGTAATAATGATTTCGAAGGTAAATAAGTTTTATTTAACCTTTAGACAGCAATGATAAAGAACATGTCGTTTTGATCAATTGTCCCTGTGTGTGTGTGTGTGTGTGTGTGTGTGTGTGTGTGTGTGTGTGTGTGTGTGTGTGTGTGTGTGTGTGTGTGTGTGTGTGTGTGTGTGTGTGTGTGTGTGTGTGTGTGTGTGTGTGTGTGTGTGTGTGTGTGTGTGTGTGTGTGTGTGTGTGTGTGTGTGTGTGTGTGTGTGTGTGTGTGTGTGTGTGTGTGTGTGTGTGTGTGTGTGTGTGTGTGTGTGTGTGTGTGTGCTATTTCGCTCATAAGATAGAACGGAGGGCAAAATATACGTTTGGTGATGTTTTTGACTTGTTTATTTTTAAAAAATTGTGTATTTTGAAACGATGCTCGAATTTCGACCAGAACTGGCTAATCTTCTAGAACTCCTGTTTCCAACATTGACCAATTTTGGAGTGCTACCTAGGTTTTAACTACTAAATAAAAATGGGGCACTTTAAGGACATATGCAAGTTAACCTTACAAACTGAACTTTAATTAACTGAATTTATTACTTTTTAAATAATGAATATCTTACGGCAATGTGCGACACGCTGCTATTTCATACAACGTCGGAGGTTTTTAGGCAAAGTATGAAAGATGATAATTATTATACACTTTCCCTAATCATTCTATATAATACCTAGGCCTTCTATAAAAGGGCAAATGCTATTTAGGCAAAATGTGAGAAAAAAGTCACGATAAGGCTATTATTTAAAAGACGTGCATTCCTCGACTGAAAGATACAAATGTTATTTTCATAAAACAATGAAAGAGTTTGATTAAAAAACTTTTATTCAAAATCAAAATAATGAGTTGCGCAAAAAAATAAAAAATGTTGTATAAAAATAAATTAAAATTAACCTACTCGTTGCAACATAGTTAACATACTTAAGACAACATACTTAAATTGTTCCTTGCCACGTAATATTCGAAACGATTCTGAGATGGTCCAATAGCACAGCAGAGTATAGGCCAATGATGGAAACAGGGTTTCTGAAAGATCGTTCAATTCTGACCGAATTACGAGCATCGTTCCAAAATACACAAATTTTTTTTATATAAACATGTCAAAAACAACACAAAGCATATTTTTGTCCTCCCTCCTTTCTTGCAAATAAAATATTTCAATTTTAAAACTGTGCAACAGCCTTTCAAAACTTCCAGTATATTTTTTCCAGCATTGGAAGAAATTGGCCAATATCTGTAACAACGGACGGTTTACAACGTTCCAGATCTGGATTGGCCTGGATCTGGATAGAAAGACATTGTATAGTGTTATTGTGGTTTTGGTATTTTATAGAATACCTAAGAAATGAGTGAAATATTAATCGTTTCATACTTTGCACCTAAAAACGCCGAGCATTCTATAAAATACCTAGGTATTCTATGGGCGGTCCAACTTTCGTACATTGCCATGGGCATTACATCAAAATGGACATTTTTACGTTTATTGGTATTAAGTCTACTTTATAATCTCCCCATTTCCCTCAAATACGTCAGATTACGTCACCGTTTTCCATCTGTGGCATATACCACTTCCACTTAATACCCGGTGTGTTCAGTTTTTCCCAGTGATCGCATTTCCGTGCACTTTCCCGCTTCTAATTGGACCATCTCCCGTATTCCTCAACATCTCAACGCATCCAAAACGGTCCTCTGTTCCGGACGATCGCAGATACTCATCCCAAACGATGCCGACCTCATCCTTTGATCTGAACTTTCCTCCCCACGTCCACCCCCTTCCTCTTATCATTCTCTCCCCTCACAAAAAAAAAAAAAAAAAAAGTAGAATGAAACGCGTACAGATGAGCCGACATATTTGTGCTTCCAGAACTTGCCTACCGACGACTTGTCAAGTCGAGTGTCTTGACAACTCCTCAAATAGTTGAGGACCAAAGTAGCGAGGCAGTTAGCGACACCCCTCAAGAAACTATTTAGGAGGAATGTTTTGGGAAGCGCTAAGTTTCCGAGTTTAAGTTTCTTTATTCTTGAATGGAGTTGCTGTGTTTGGGTCGTGTTTTCTCTGCGGTAGATGTCTTTTTCGGGAAAGAATGGAGTGCCTTTGATGGGAGGAAAGTGATGGACGAAAACGTCGGGAAATCGAGACTGGTTTGGGAGTGATTGAGTATGTTGGTGTGCGTGCGGTGTTTTTGTCGGATTGTTTGGGGAGGAGAACATGTGTTCGACAGGGGAAAAAACGGACAGATATTGTACAGTGGTAAATGAGTTATATCGTTTTTAAAATTATCTTAATTAAAAGCATAATATTCAGTTGGATAATAGTTCATCCTTGTTCATTGTAATTTTTTGTCATTTTTAATTTTTTTAGTACTTACGTATTATCCGCCGACTGTAGGCTGGAGAACAAGTTCTCAAAACAGATTCCCTTAGTCCGTCAAAACTGTCGATCCAGGCGGATGCCCAGTCCACTATACTGTTGAGGCATTCTACGGGAAGACTCAGAAGCTGATCCAAATCAAATCGGACCTCCTAGAAGGGAAGTCGGTTAGAACGTTTTGTCGTCAACTGAAAATTAGCCAAAGATTGATGGGGATAATAATTTTTCTTTTTTAAGGAATAATTTTATACATTTTTTTTCAGTGAAAATTAGTGTTTATGAAAACAACACACCTTTGTTCTACATGCAGGAATGTACCTTCACGCCAATATTAAAGGTATTTCGTCACATGATCATTTTCAAATTTATAAGCCGTAATTGGAAATGTTTCTGGTGTTTTTTACGCCTCAGTATGGCCTTAGTGTAGCACTTGCACAAGAAATTCTAAAACGACCAACCAAAGCTACAAGCTGATTGGCTCATATCTACTAAACTCTTTAATTAAATATAGGTATAGTTATTTATCGGTAAATAAAACTACTTATAGATAAAGTTACAATTTTTACATAACCAAAATCAGGAAAACATTCTGGTAAGGACACAATTTTTTTTAGTAGTGAAGCATAAAATATATCTGAAAATAGAAGAGGTTCTAGTTAGAAATTTATATTAATTTATTAGCTTTTCTTAATTTACAGACTTTTCCTAATTTACAGACTTTTCCTTCAATCAAACACTCTCTTATAAGATTCAATTACTGTTTTTTAGTCATCTTCGACATCCAAACAGCATTTTAATCATTAAGAAGTAAATTATCAAACAGCTAAAGAAGGTTTGAAAAATTTTGCTAAATAAAGATTAAAGCTTTATTATATTAATTCAAAGTTTAATTTCAAGGCATAATATTGCTTTAGAAACCATTTAAATATTATAAGCTCTTTTTAATCCTATCTGTCTCTATTGTATGGACTCCTTGACTTTTCCTTCAGCTCTTTTAGTTCAACTGTTGTCAATGTATAGAGGGCAATCTTCGACTCTGCTCCTCTTTTTCAAACTGCCTTTCTCTTCAAATATGCTGTCTCATGAATGACTGAACGAAAGTAAAAGATCTTCTCAAATCCAATTACAAGCCATTTGGCGCAGAATAAGTATGTAAACGAGATTTTGACAGAGATCACGCTCCACTGGGGAAAATGACGCTAATCCTGTGCAAACTTAGAAAGTCAATCTATTCGGCCATTGTATCCAAGTGTTGGAAGATCTTTCACTTGCTCCAACACTTTCGAAAAGGATTTATCTTTTGTCACTGTCCACCCCACCTGAGAATTTACACGGATAATGGACATGGACGATCACTTTCCCCCTCCCCCATCCCCCTTTAGAGATCGTCCCTTTCGTTATTACTTCTAAGAAAACCTTCTAAGGTCAACTTCAAAGATGGCCAAATGTTCAGTTTATTATTGTATACAATGTTACTTTTTGCCTTAATGTTGTGTACAAAAAAGCCATATTTATTAGGGTTATTGAGATTGAGGTCATATGGGTTCTTTAGTAAAATATGTAAATGTGCTTTCTACTAAGGGAAAAGCTGGAGGTTTCTGTTGAATAGGATAATACGGAATAATTCCGCCTTTTAACATTCGTTAGTGGATTTGCTTTGTGCTCTCCAAAGAC
The DNA here is from genome assembly GCA_963978545.1 of Linyphia triangularis. Taxonomy (NCBI): domain Eukaryota; kingdom Metazoa; phylum Arthropoda; class Arachnida; order Araneae; family Linyphiidae; genus Linyphia; species Linyphia triangularis. The sequence continues at coordinate 72,477,039 of OZ021726.1, forward strand.
CATTTAAACTAATGCATTTTATTGGTAGTGCCCATTTTCAATAAATCCGATTTCCTTACAACTTAAATTAAATGCGATTTTGTTCACGTACCCGTAAAACTCAAAAACCATCCAATTGTGAAAATACTTGAAAATGTTTGTCGTTAAAATTATTGTAAGGATTTTTACTTTTAATTAGTTGATATGTAATATAGGACATTGGCTATATTGTATTAGAATAAAAAAAAATCGCTGATTTCTTTGGTAATCTTCACGTTGTGGAAGGTTCCTAGTTTCTAGTTCCAAAATAGGTTACTTTTTTTAAAATGGTCTGTTTCTCTTGGACAAAAAGGGATGGGGTGTTTTAAAATTGATAAGCAAATCAGTAAGATCTATGAGACATTGAAATAAAGTTGAAATCAAAATCGCTAAATCGCAGAAGGCAATTGTCATTTTTAAAAAAAATCGCTTTTTTAAGCAACTGGCAAAAAACGGCTCCAACTATTTTGATCAAAATCGTTCTGGTAATGTCTTTTTAGATGTTTCCAATTTCTTTAACATCAAAATTTATCTTAAAAATGGACTAAATATGTAAAAGAATGAAACCGAACGTTTTTCAATATCAAAAAACATCTTTCCCAACAGCCACTTGTCTTTAAATAACAATTACATAGTCGGAACAACTGAACATAATTAAATTAAAACGCTCACGCGCCTCAAATCAATCCTAGTTTTTATTTTCGTTTACTATTCGGTTAGGCCCCATAGATAATATATGCATTGTATTCAATAAGAAAAAAGTTTCATATTTCTTTAAGCAATTCTGCACGTTGTGGAACGTTTTGAGTTCAATAAAAGTGGTCTAGAAAGAATTTCAGGACAACTCCACAACGAATTGATCTAGGATGTTCATATTTTATATACGATTTAGTGGAAGTCATGGGACTTATCGTTAAGGTTTTCGTCAAACTATCGCATAAGGTGGCTGCCATTTAAAAATTTACGTTTTTCTGCAATTGCTAAAAAAACGGTTGTAACGGTTTTGATCAAAATCGTTGTGGTAATGCTTTTTAAGGTGCTCCAAACATCCCCGCCTACGAAATTTGATAATGGCGTAAAAAGAAGAAAAACGAATGCCTTTAACACAGAGTTATCTTCTCTTGAGCAATACCCATCTACGAATGTTCCTCCTCTGTTACACTTACCGGAAAGATGTTATAAATATAGAAAAACATTTAACAATTTTGACGTTTGGAGTTGATTGGGGCCGTGTGTAATAATTATTGCCCAAAATATCGCAAAACTGGACGTTTTTTGATCAATGAAAATATGACAACATAAACTCTAAATTACACCAATTCATGTCAAATTTAAATGCAATGACAAGTATTATAATGTAATTGAAAATTGGGCGATGTTCCACATTCCTAGTTAAAATAAAAATACTTATTTTTAGTTTTAGCTTCTGCGTGACATTTATTGATAAGATTATAGAAAGTACTTCTTCTGTCTTGCTGGGATCAATTTTCACAACCAAAACTAGAAACTAACTTCCACTTTTGTCAATTGAAATGTCACTAAACTCACCAAACTGAAAACAAATATAAAAACCATAATTTACGTGCCAACCTTATATTTTTTCAAATTTCAAAGTAGTTACCACAACTGACGTGTAATAAAAAATTTCTGATGTTCTAGGAGGGTTGCAATAAATGAAAGGTTTTGTTGTTGCTGGACGAACCCTCAATTTCTATTTACATGTCTCTTCTTCTATTTGGGATATTCAAATGAAACAAAATCATTTTAATTAAACTTTACTCAGTAAAAATAAAGAGAACAATACTTGTTTACATATGTTTATGGTCGATATCTGTAACGATATATGATTTATTTTGTCATAGGTAAGAAAATTGACAATTTTGGAATTTTTAGATTCGTATTTTTTTTTTTTTTTTTTTTTTTTTTAAGGATTTTCGAGAGACGCATGACAATATACGATAATACAGTTTCTTAACATACAAAACAGCAAAACAGTCTTTCTTCTTGAAAAATAACAGTTGAAAACTATTTATTATCCTTTCTTTTAAAATATATGGATCTAATTACACGACTGCATTTTATTTGTCAATCCGTTACTATTATATAAACAACATACACTTACAAGGTGAGACCGGAAAGTAAGGTGACTGATGTCATAATAATCACTGTATTATATATTTGCAGATAAATACATCACTGTCCTTCAAAGTGGTTCCCGCCGTCTACAATACACTTCTGACAACGTTCATACAAGTTCTTGAAACTTCTGAAAAAGTCCTCCTTTGAAACTGTCTTAAGTTCCTTGGTAACAGCAGCTTGAATGTCTGAGATGCTTGAAAATCGGTTTCCCTTCAGTTCTAATTTCAGTCTAGTATTACACCCTCCTTATTTCCTTGATCTAGCGCCAGCAGATTTTTTCCTCTTTCCACAACTGAATTTGGCACTGAAGGGAAACCGATTTTCAAGCATCTCAAACATTCAAGCTTCTGTTACCCAAGAACTTAAGACAGTCTCAAGGGAGGACTTTTTCAGAAATTTCAAGAACTTGTATGGACGTTGTCAGAAGTGTATTGTAGACGGAGGGAACTGCTTTGAAGGACAGTGATGTATTTATCTGCAAATATATAATGCAGTGATTATTATGACATCAGTCACCTTACTTTTTGGTCTCACCTTGTATATCTTATACAGTACAATTGTATTTGATTTTGAAACATAATAACTCAAAATTTCTACATCATCATCTTTGCTGAGTCTCTCTAATAAAAAGTAGAGGCGTCGATTAGGGGGACTCTCACTTTGAAGCATTAATGTTTCTTAAGGTGTTTTGAGAACTTTGCAAATTACCCTCCCCACTATTCTTTTGGCACATTTTAGTTCTCAATTGACAGTACTAATGAAAATTATTCACTATTGCCAGTATTGACACTTTCCCAAAAAGTAGTACTAATATTGATCTTGAAAACTAATCATCATAACTAAGGCATCCTAAAATAAAGAACTACAACTTCCAACCTCTACCATTCTATACCGATAGCCTCTTTCACAACATTCCCCGCAGCTCGTTATGTCCGGACACAATAAGTTCTTTTACACTCGCCCCATGACATAATAACTTGGAAAACGAAACTCCCCTTTTAACCCCCCTCCCCATTCCCTTAACTTCGCCTAATAAGGGGAGGGGAGAGGGGGAGTAGGCGCTTTTTAGGCAGCTAATGAAGCCGCGGACACGCTCTGTCACCGACACCGAATATCGTTTGCGGCTGCAGCTGTGGAATTCGTCTGCAAATTCCACACGTGACACCCCCCATGAAACTCTTGTTACATATCTCTGTCCTCGTCTTTCTTTAATACATTTGTGATTTGTCACAGGCATATATGTCTCAAAGGAATTATTATGAACTACAAAACTATATAGGGAAAACCGAGCACAATCTATGCAACAACAAAAAATTAATTTTATTTTTGAAAAAAATTGTAAAATGGATTTTGGGTAATAATACTTGCTCGTTTAAAGTATTCCACTCCTTTGAGCAACCTTGTTTCATAATATTTATAAATTAGAGCAATTTTTAAATAATTTATTTCAACCTGTCAAATTTTATAAATATTCATGTTAGACTTTATTAATAACTTGAACTTAACTATGCTCTTGATTAATATATATATATATTAACTCATCTCTAGGTGTGTAATTGTTCGAAACACGTGTGAGAATTTGCTATACGTTGTTATACCACAATTTTATCTTTTAATGTTGCACCATTATTTTAGGTAGTCAAAAATTTATTTATTTCTATTAAACATAAACGTATTTATCTAGTTGCTCGATTCTTATTTTTAAAAGTGTGGTATTTAATAGATGCATCCGAGGTTAAGAAGATGAAATCGGTAATTTTTTATTCATTTATTTTATTTCTCTTCCTGATGAGAGTAGATGCCTACCTATATAAGTGGATGAATGGTTAACACTCGTTCATCGCTTGAAAAGGTTCCGGTTTCCAGTCCAAGGTTAGGCATGAATGTTCGGTGTGGTTCAGAATCCACGTTAAACTGTGGGTCCCGGTAAGATTAACTACTCTTAAGCTCAAAAATAGGTCGTTGAATGCACAAACCCACCAGCCTTAAATTAACTTTGTTATATAAATAGCTTTAAAAAAAGCTAAAGGCTAATAATAATTTTTAAACGAAAATGAAGCAATCCATATGTACATATTTGACAGATCATGTTTGAGATATGACCCTCTATTTCGAATTTTATTTAGTTTTTCCAAATGCATAAAAAAAAATCACACACACATTCTCGACACTAACTGCTTAAAACTGAGATTTGTGGTAAAACCATACACAAATACTTATGATTACAAAAAAAAACAGCAACAAATTCCTCCGATTTATCTATATTCAAACCCACCCCTACCACGCAATAATCACCACATAGCTCACAATAACTCTCTCCGATGTTCACTAAGAACACAAGACAAGTACGTCATCCAACACTTTAACCCCAACCCCCAAAATATGCACCAAACGGGACAAGGCCCCCCGCCAGAATTTTTCCATAAAACATACATGGCTAGTGACTTTCTGCTAACAAGTACGGAAACAAGCCACGTAATAAATAATAAAAACAAAATAAACACGAAAAGAGCACGAGGCAAAACACTCTCCTAGCATTCATATCTCCTCTTCCTGACAACTCTGGAAAAGATGGATGCAACTAGAAATAAAGACATCACTATTTTCTTCTTGAGTTTGCTATGCTCCAGCGCTGTCGCTCCCTTCCAGTATAAACAGGTCTGTGCTGGATGCAAACACATGGAGATGATTATTGGAGACGTCATACGAAGTTTCAAATTTGCTGGATTGCTGGATGTTTTTGCTTGACTGTTTTAGATGGTTGGTGGAGGTTTATGCTGGGGTTGGAAAAGCAGTTGTAAATTACCTGGACGCATGCTTTGCGACTTGGGATGAAATGTTTTTGTTAAAAGTAGAGATTAGAAATGCTGCTTTTTGAAATAACAGTTGTGGGAGGTTGTGTTTTAAATGTGTTCATTGGAGTTCCTTTAGATTAATTCTGAAATTAGTTGAATATTCTGTAATTAAGGGACGTATTACAATACATTCCATACCGGTAAAAATATTCCATTCTTTTTTTTCCCCCTAACTATATGCTTTCATGAAAATATTTAATGAATATAAATCCTTCCATTTGACATTGAAATTAATAGTTATCCTATTGAAATGTACAAAGATTATTTTCTTATGACCATGTTAACCTGTTTGATGACTAACAAAGAATTAACATATGGCATACGAATTTAAATAAAGTGGGATTTGCCTGTTTAAAAACTAACATGGGTACTAAGATTACTTTCTTCTCATGACCATCATAACCTTCCTGGTGACTAACAAGAAATTAACGTGACATGAAATACGAATTTGAAGCAAAACAAAATCAGAGTAATTCTTAATTTTTCATAAATCTGTAAATAAATAAAAGAAGAAGGAGAAAAATCTGGACTCATTGAAAATAGACATTAGCAAGAGCAAAATAATTTTTTTTTGTTTTTGTTTTTTTTTGTTTTTTGTAATGAAAACTATATAAATACCGATACAGTTTCAATGTGCAAAAATATTTTATTTTACATAATTTCAGTTGCACAAAGTTTGTAAAAGGGTTCATAAAATGAAGAAAAAAAAAATTTAAAAATAGTGGCAAGCGTAATTTGCCTTGAGTTCTGATTATTATTATTTTTTTTTCCAAGGTAGTGCCTAAGTGGTTGACACACGTTTCTTATCACTACAGCATATTTACAAAATAAAATTATGCTGTTCTTGTACAAAAAAAAAATTCTCTTACGTAAACATGTGATTAAAAAATGCACGGAGTAAATGAAAAGTTAAAAACATAACAGCAAGTTGAAGCGATATATTTTTGTTCTTGATCCTGTCCACTATGCTGTTTCTATAAAAACTATATTTCTATAAAAACTTCAAAAGTTTTCATAGAAACATAGTTTTTCATCTATTGACTGGATTTGAATTAATTTCTGAATTTTAATGGAAACTTTAAAAAATTTAATTGACAAAAAATTAGGCGAATCATTTCATGCAATTTATATAATTTTTTTAAGAATTTGTAATTCCCAATTATCTTCATTAAAAAATATTGTCGTATTATTTCAAACTCTTCTTTTCTTACCTATCTCAGAAATAGCTAATTCTTCAAAATTTTATTCAAATATATTTAAGAGGTATACGATTGGGACGTTTAGAACACGATATTAATGAATTTTTTTGTAAATAAAATTGCTCATTATACTGAAATGCACAACTTCCTTAACTTAAAAACAATCGTGTTTTAATAATTAGCACTCCATTCTCTTCAAAACAATTTTTATCACATTTCATCTCAAATAACTCTTCGAGGAAAATAACTGAAGCTAAATCTCGATATTCCTGTCCACACATATCGCAACCCGTTCACGTAATACCTCGTAATCAAACCTTAATATCTGCTGAGCAGTTATGTTATTAACGCACAAACCGTGGCGTGCCTCTTTTTTTATTATTATTTTATCTACAACAAGCGCGGACGTCCATAAGCACTGATATCTGATTTATCCTGTAGCCTCAGCAGTGAGGGCCTCAAATTAATGCTAACGAATTATGAACTCTTAGATCCGTGTAAAAATAAAGTAAACAAACCCTGGATAAATAATAAAAATAGCAATACAAAAATCCTAGTTCTAATTCATGCCCGTGCATTTACCCACACCTTTCTTCATGTGCTTATCAAGACTCGGATTTTTTTTTAACACGAGGTCATTTTCTTTAAACTCTTAGAAAACGAGGCGTAAAAAACCGCACTTGATAATTGCTGCTGATACCTGAAGACACTTAAGTAGTGCATTTAAAATTGCCTTAATTGGAGTTGCACCACACGCATGTGTTCATTCATGTCAGACGATAATCCACAGGTCGAAAGTCAATCAGTTTTAAATGTGTTCCCATGTACAGTATGCGTGATTTGTAGATGCATACCGTTGCCAAATTAAAGTTGCTAATACACGTTTTTGTAATTGTAGGGTTTGTATTAAAATTAGAAGCAAAAACAATATGATTTTAGATATAGCTATTGTTTAGTAGAAAACTTTAATATTTAGAATAGCCAGTTTTAAGGCGTGTATGGTAAAGGTAGATGACACAGTAGACAGCAAACTTCTATTTTTATTTAATTTAAAACAAATTCTACAATTAAAGAAAGAACGTCATTTAGAAGAAAAGCTAACATTTCAGCAAATTTCAGTTCATAATTTTTCAACTAAATAGATTTTTCATTTGTATTAACAGAGTTTCATTTGTATTAATTTTGTTGTATTAACAGAGTTTTATTTGTATTAATTTCATTGTATTAACAGAGTTTTATTTGTATTAATTTCATTGTAGTAACAGAGAAACACATTGCTTCTCGACAGAAAGGAAAAGATGGGGACTTACAACATTTTAACATTTTATTTTAGTAAACATGTAACATTTTAGCGAGCGAAACAAGCTTATGCTTAAGAAGCCACGAATCTTTTAGTGTGTGAAGAGAAGCCTGGTTATCGAAGTGTCAAAAACTGAGACCTATACACAATGACGGGTCTCCGCGATGCGGGGTCACATAGCTAATATTTAATAACTTGTTTTTTACTTTAATAATACTATAGTAATGAAAACGTTAAAAAGTAAAGTATTAAAGATGAAAGCATTAAAGATGACAGTACTTTTCTTCCTTAAATAATTTTTATCTGCGTTTTCAACCAGTTATTATAGGTCTGAATAATCTGTATGGACTATCTTAACAGTGACAACCTCTCACTTTTTTTTAATTTCTAAAGATTTTTAAGTATCGTATTAATTCGGTATTATAAAAAAAAAATCCGAATGGCTATTCAACTGTGTTTTATTTTACCTCTTTTGACATGACAAGTTTAAAAATATAAAATTGCAATAAACTTTAGTGGAAAAAAAACCAGAAGCACCTAACTTTTATGAGAGGGTTTGTAGATAACAAATATCTTATATTTGTATTTTGTCATTGCTTTTCTTCTTATCAAAAATTTAAAAACTGAAGGTCAAATTTTATTGTTATAAGGATGTAACTTTGTCTAACTGCTATTTTAAAACCTAAATAGTCGGCAAAATTATTTTTGGATAGTGTTGCCATTACTAAGAGTAAATAATAGCCTATATGCAGACATAAGGTATTTAATGAAATACTTTTAAAAAATCAGTATTCATAGGTACATTCTTTAATTTGTATTCAAACAAAATATAAATTAAGGAAAATATGCACAAATTACCTATTAAATTGGAAAGAAACAAAAAAAAAAAAAATTCTAAAAATAATTTTCCTCGTCTTTCTTTCAGAAACAATGATTTTAGTATTAAGTTTGAAAGGAAAATAACAAATCCTTTCTCATTAAGTTTTTAGGAAAAGTAAATTAGTATGTATTTGGTTCTTAGATATGAATCTCTATAATCACAAATCGTCACAACCGATCAAAATTTGGACTAAAAATTTATATCGATTATTTTACAATAGTCGAACATCCAACTTCAGAATTTTAATGTTTGAATTGATACCCATGCATTTACTCTGCCTATTATGTTTTCGCCTCTTTTATATTTTATTTTATTTTATTTTATTTTATTTTATTTTATTTTATTTTATTTTATTTTATTTTATTTTATTTTATTTTATTTTATTTTATTTTATTTTATTTTATTTTATTTTATTTTATTTTATTTTATTTTATTTTATTTTATTTTATTTTATTTGTTTAATTTTATTTTATTTTATTTGTTTTATTTTATTTTATTTTATTTTAAATTAAATTAAAACATGCCTCTGACACGTTTCTCGCTGTGTGTTTGTGTTTAGTCAGACTAAAATTATTATTTTACCTCTTAGAAACAAGTAAGCAAAGTAAACCCAATTTACCAACGATTTACGTGATAGCCATTTCCAAACAAAAATAAATATTATAATAATAAATAAACCCTGAATTTAAAAATCAAAACAAATAGTTCGAGACACTCTACATTACATCACCAATTAACGAAAATCGTCTAGATTTACTTTAGTGTGTCCCATAGATGAAAATATCTATGCTTTATACAAATTTGAATTACCCCATTTCATTACCCATTCACAATACACATTTTTTCCCCCCACGAACATAACAGTTGACTGTGACGTAGCCATACAAAACTCTTTTAGATTTTATATATAAACACTAATTTAAAGTTGACCGTTGCCGAAAATTTCCAAACTTAATTTTTTAAATACAGTATAATTAAATCAAAAGTTAATTGAAACAATTAGAATTTCTCTGATCAAGTTTCGTACGATTTTATTAAATAATTAGGGTTAAATTTTCAACTACAGCTTTTCAAATTTTTACATCCTGTTTAATTTTAATATCTATTCCAAAATAGAAACATTATCTTTTAAAAGTTTAATATTTTTAAACATTATCTTTTCTAATATTTAACATTTTGAATGGTGGAATGATATTGTTTTATTTCCACGTTCTTTTAAATGTTCATTGAATTAAAAGCAAAATCATTTGGTAGAGAAAAATTAATAAAAACAATTGGAATAATTTTAACTTTTTTAGAATTAGTATTAACTATAAATAAAGTAGTTACTTAAAGTAAGTTTATTTTATTCAGAGTTTTAACTTATTGAGAAGTGATTAATTAATATGCTCAACAAATTTGAATTCTAATTTTACACTAAATTGAATTTAACTAAACCTTTCAACAAAAATTTGATCGACATATTAAATAAGAATAAATTTGAATACAAAGAAAAGGAATGTTGATTTGGTAATTTAATAATACAATTCTATTAGTTTTTGCTTTCGAGAATTAAATTGTTTGTTTCATGTATATGATTGGTAATTGGCCCTGTTATTAATTTTATAATTTGTCTGCGTCATCTAATTCATACTCAAATGAATTTAAAACTGGTTTCTACCCCAGTAAAAAATGTATAGACTCTTGACTCATTGAAATAAGATACTTACATATGTATAATAAATATTAATTTAATATTATATTAGCATGTTCACTATAATTGATTTTTTTTTTTTTTTTAATTTGATTCTTGATATTACTTTTATGTCCTTAATAATCTAACACTTTTACATGCTTCAGTTCAAATCCCAAATCTAAATCGACTTTTTCCTATTTAGTAAAATATTGTGTATCTTATATAGTAAAAATATATGTAGCCTTGTTTAACATGGACATTTCTCCAACGAAATATGATAATTCTTTAATTATCAAATAATTCTTTAACTATCAAATAATTCTTTAACTACTAAATAATGAATACTAAATATTGGTATACTTACCAAATAATAAACACTATATATTGATATAATTACCAAATAATAAATATATATCTTATTTTTAAGTCAAAGTTTACTAAAAGAAACATCTCTAATATTAAAAACCACCAATGCAAAATTATTCAGTTTTAATAAAGAGAAAATTTCATTTCAATTTACCTATTTCCCACAATAAATTGCGATATTTGAAATAACTCGAGAAATAATGACTTCAATTACTTTAGTTATCCTGAATGCCACAAAAAAATTTAAGCAGTATTTTGCATAACATAATTTGACTTTTTTTTTTTTTTTTTTTTTTAAAGTATAGGTGGGTTTTTTTCCCTCCAAAGTTACAAACTTTAGTATTTTTGCTGTTCTTTTTGCAATGCATAGCGGTCTAAAATTTTATATTAGTACATTTAGTACACTATTTTGTGTTTTAAATAAAAAATGAAACAACAAAACCTCATATGTTCTGCCACAATGGTTTTTGTATTTCTGTTACTTATGCACAAATATTATTCTGACATTGTTTTATAACAAAATTAGATGGCTTTATTGAGAAAAAAAAATTGTTCGATGAAAATACATTTCACCACAAATGAAATTTTACCTGTCAAAATCTTAAAAGCAATGTGTAGACTTGTAGTTTTAAAACTTCGTTTAACATTTTTTTTTTTTTTTTTTTTTTTTTTTTTTTGGCTCGACCTTGTCGGGATAGTTAACAATGCCTTTCGAATACGCAATTTGATCATTTCAACATCCATTTTCAATAAAAATTCATTTCATTTTCTATCTATAAATATTTTTTTTTTTTTTTTTTTTTTAATTTCCATATGCATGGTTGTATTACAAATTTTCTGAACAACAATTTTTGTCGCATAATAAAAACGCTACATTACATGTGTCCCTCTGTTTACCAATACTCAGGTCTTACGTAATACCACAATAGCTAATACAAGTTCATTGGAATATTTGCAACCCTTGTATTTTCAAGGACAAAATTAAGAAGAATTAAATCAACTAATGATTTTCTGAAGCAAACATACAATCACAAAGCGGAAGCAAAACATTACAAACGATAATAGTTACTATTAGTTAGAGTAAAAAAAGTTCCATTTTTATTTTGCCAATTATCACTAATGTTGATTTCATCCTCATTCATCCATTGGTGGTTTGGCTGGTTTATTTGTGGTTACTTTTGCTGGTATACGAGTCCGATGGCATTTGCAAGTTGTTGACGTGTTTATAATAATTAGATTTGTTTTATTATGTCAGGGCATGCAATGTAGTTAACTAACATAACGCAACTCTAACTAAAACCAAAATAATCCTCCTAAATGTGCTGCGTAAATGGGTTGTCCGAATCTTTTTTCTAAGAAGTGCAAACTAATTATAGAGGAAACCAAATTAGTGATCACGGAAATGGCGGGAAATACTAGTCATCGGGGTACAAACATCGATCTTGTTTTATTACTTTTATTACTTTTTGTTTTTAATTTTGCTCTAATTGTAACTTCATTTAACTCGTTCATATTTTATGTACTGGATAATAATCTGAATATGTGGAGAATATAAATTTTACACATGGGGGGGGGGGAGGGGGGGGGCTTCGATTTCAATTCTTAAGTACTGCTCTATGATAAACTCTGGTTCTTTGAGTGTCAAATTGTGTGGTTACATTTTCGGGTTGTTTTTCTATGCAATACGAAAAGTGCGTAGTTAAGAAGGCAATCTTCTGTCAGAACTGCATTTCAAAAACATTAAAAATCGGATAACATAGATCCATTTAAATGCTTTGAATAATAATTTAGAAAATTAAAAAATTACAACTTTTCATTAACAAGTTTCCAAGCATTGTTTTTTAATCTGGAAAAAAGTAATTATTTCTAAATATTTGTTGCTGGGTACCCATTAAAAATCAACGCTAAAAGGATTTATAAAAATACGACATTTGTGGTGGTTGCGGGAAATAGAAAACTTAACATTCCTTAAATATACTTACTGCCACTCTAGTTGAACATTACGTTCTGAAATAACGATGAATGAACGAATAATTTTAAACATCTAATGTTTTAATTACAGAATACTTTATTTTCAATATGCTGCACTTGGAAAGTTGTATAAAGATTTATTTTATTATACATAACACATAAATATAACTTTGTTTAGTGATATTTCTCACTATATATTTCTCATACAATTCCGTAATTCAATTTAACTTTTTGTTCTTTAAAAATAAAAATTCAATTCTTTGAAAGCAAGTTTTTATTTTGTTACAAACTTTGAAGCAATCAAAATAATAAATTCTGTAACACACCAGGAAAGAACTTCGCCTAGCCAATTTCGTTCACATTCATATCAAGCACTAAAAAAATAATCCTCTCGAAGTCGAATAACTTTGACTCTTTGACTTTGGAAAAAAACTTTGGCTCTTTATAAACTTTTCGTCACAAATAATAGCAATAATCCCCGAAATACAGTATCACTCTCTTACATTTTCAGCAGAAGAAAACTTCCAAGACAGAAATATTCCGCATATCCGATATACAGCTTCCACAGCAGCAATTCAATATAAAATAATAATAAAAAAAAATCATTGGACCCCATACTTTCAAATCAAACCTCCAAATAACAATTCTACGAAGTTTTCCTGAAACAAAACAGTAAATTAAACTGAAAATACTATTATATGCTCTCGGAGCGGTCAAATACCACCATCTTCAATTTTACACCATAAGAAACATATACGGTGTCCAGATGGAGTAAAAGATACTTTTAACAAATAAAATGAAGTGAAATAAAATAAAACATTCGGTTTCTTTGTGTGGGGGGATTGGCAGAGGTGTTGCGGAGGTGTGAACCCAGCATAGGGTGGGTAGTAACAGCCAATTTTAGGGATTGTCCTGAGCTCCCTCTAGTCCAACACCGGCTGAATTCCGTTTTCAGCTTCTGGAATTTTATTCCTTTTGAGCGCTGATGGTGTAAGAATACCGTAAAACGAAAATGTGTTTGAAGAAATACTTTCTATTGTGCAAAAGTCTACCGCTTCCATCATTAGAAATTAGGACAGTTCGCTTAACCAAATATTACGCAAGAAACAGGAATTTTAAATGTAGATTTATATTGGGGGGCCATAAGAAATAGAAATTTAACATGGCAATAAATTCGAAAGTACGTCTTTGGTAAATATTTCCGATCTTCTTCAAAAAACCCAGTTCCCAGTTGGTTATCTGTTTGTCTTTCACCTATACATTTCATTTTTGTTCCTAATTGAATTTGTAACTAAAGACGAAATTGATGGATTTTTATTCTTAACTTATCTTTAAAGGGAGAACCTTTAAAACTGAATAGAGTAAAATATTAAAATCATATATTTACGATTTACAATACATTTTGCACATAGTACCACAATATATTTTTTAATATTGAAATTACACGTACATTGACCTCTATAAGAAAATTTTGCTATGTCTTTAAAAGAAAAAAAAAGCGTTTTTAAAGTTAAGAGTATTGAAAAAGATGTTAATAATTGAAGTGTATTATAATTTTGCATTATCATTTATATAACTAAGTTTTGCCCTATTTAAGGAACTTAGAATCAAATACTTTTTTCATGGGAGAGAAATTAACGATGTTCTTTCTCTGACTCAATATTTTTAACCCACTGGTATTTCTAATTTAGTATTAAATCCCTTTACAGCCCCGGTTCTTATTTCACCAAAATACAAAGTTACAAAATCCTTCAACGTCGCGCTAAAACTCTTAAACATCATCTCGATCAAAAATAAAAGTTAAAAACCCCACTTGATAAACTAAAACTCAAAATTTACACCACTATCACTTTAAAGTTCCTCTTCCTCCCTTCCCCTGCCTCTCCCACCCCAAATACACAATCCGGGAACTCAATGTTCACGCAATTGTAAAAGAGGGTTTCAAAATTACTCCCACCCTTTGCTCAGAGTAATCTGAGCCGACCCCCGCCTACTCGCACCAACCCCTATAAAACCTTTGATCTGACCCGACAACACCCCCCCCCCCCCTCTCCCTACAAAACTCAATAGCGCCACACACACAATGGTATTATTAGAATTTTAATACCACTATTCTTTTTCTTTTTTTTTACTATACTCCCGGTCGGTTTTATAAAATAAATTTTGTGAGCTTGTAACCAGGGAGAGACCAGAAATAGGGGGGTCAGGTTTTCATTACTGGTCGCGTGTGGCTTTGCTGACCCCCCCCCCCCCCCCAGTGAAAGTTTTCCGCCCCCTCCTTTAAAGCCGCCCCCTCCGTGTTATTACCTTTTCGCTACTTGCTGCGAGTCCGAGCGACCGCTATGAAGTTACGTAAGCCGGGGCTTATTTGAAATGCGTTCTTTTTGGCTCGGTGTAATCTATCGCGAAAAGGGAAAAGATTAACATATAATGAAGTGAGAACATTGAAACGCCCGCTGATCTGATAATCTGCCTCTTCCTAGTTGGAGGATGTGAAAGAGAGATGGGGGGGGGGGTAGAACCCTTTAGTGTGTTTGCTGTCTCTTTCTGGTTTTATACTGACTTCCAAAGATGACGAGTAGAGGTTCTCCATTTTAGGAAGTCTGGTGGAATGAAATAAGATTAAAGCATGGTGGGAATAAGGCTGTATTTTTCTTCAATCATAATAATCATTCTCATGATTAAATTAACGACTATACAATAATAAAAATAATGTGTAATAATGATGATAATAATAATTTAATTGATTATAAAATAATAATAATTAGTGATTAATTGATTAACAGCTGCAATTATAATAATAAAGATGATGATATGATAAGACGAAGAATGATGATAACGAGAGTAGCATAATGCTGATGATAAAAATAATAACTATAATTATAATTAATGGTAACAATAATAATGATGATAATAATAATAAAATGAATGACAAGAACGATAACTAACAACAATTATATAATCGAAATAATAAAATTTTAATTGCGTAAGTTTTATTTTCCAGTATACACGCTATTTTACTTATGCAGATTGCTGTAATGCAGTAAAGTCAAAATTGGACAAAACTAACAATAAGTGTACTTACACTGTTAAAATTTTTTTACCACCTTTCACGAAAAAAAGGTTCCCATTTAGCTGCAACCAAAATTTGGTGCTTAGTTTCACGATATAATGATGCTTACTGTTGGAAGTGGCATCATTAATTCTTGAAATTAAGCACCAAATGTTGGTTGCAGCTAAATGGGATCCAATTTTTCGTGCAAAGTGGATCCAAATTTTCAACAATGTAGGTAAGCTGATATCTTAGACAATATTCTCTGATTCCCTTTTCTGAAATTTACAGTTTTAAATAAGTTTAGAACCATTTCTAACACCAGTTTTATCTTAGTTACAAACTTAACGTGTGTACTCCGTACCTAAAATGGTTGGAAATGTTGAAATGTTATCATATTTTGGCCAGTACAATTCTAGTTCTTTCTTAAAATGAGGAAAAAAGTTGCACATTTTTTTTTTTTTTTTTTTTTTTTTTTTAATTTTTTTTTTTTTTAAAGAAAACCATCTCAGCACTCATTCAATTTTCAGTGCCCAATCGTCACTTTGAAAAGTTTCCGATTAAGATGATGTATCGCATCCTAGCATCGCTCGTCTTAAATATCTGGTGGGTGTCACTTAATACCCAGCTATCGACAAGTGATTAACGCGTTTTCCCGCCAAATGACATCCTTCCACGGAGTTGCGAATTAAGGGCGGGCTATATATCTTCCGCTATTTACAGACATTGAATCCCGCCAATTACTAATGCACTATTTGTCAAGTTTGGGTAATTATTGCCAAAGCAACAGGGGGAAGAAAAAAGACACACAAAAAAAAGACCCTATTGGACAAATGATAGCCATCGTGCGATTAATTTATATACGCCAGGTATACGTAAATGAAGAGTGTTATACATCATTTTTAATAACAATGTGCCAGATGAGACATTTTTTCGGACATACCAAGAACAGGTTTCCATTCCCAAAAAGTTCGTGATCGGGTTCAGTAAAAGCCCATAGATCACAGGGGCACAGAAGATCAAGATTGGATGCCAAAAAAGTATCCAATACGAAAATTGGTTTGTGGGAACTTGGCGTGTGGAAAACGAAGGCAATTATCTCACTTTCGCACGTTGGAGAAATGTTATGCTGGAATATGATTATACCGCTTCGTCTTCTTTTCTATGTTTTATTTCTTCATCTCTTAGGGTCATGCCTTGATAGTTTGAACAATAAGAAATGTTTTGTTTGTAAAGTAAGTAAAATGGTAGGTTTTTTTTTTTTTTTTTTTTTTTTTTTAAATATGACGGATAGAACGATATTATGATGTATTGTGGCAGTAAGTCCCTTCTCTTTATTCGGTAGTATTGCGGAGAAATTTTTCTTAACATCTAGTAATTGCGAGGGAGTCGACTTGGAATATGCATTGAAGCTAAATAGAAAAATGAGCTTGAGCAAAGATAGAGTGAATTACCAAACATTTTTTATAGTATAATTTTTAAATAATTTGAGTGAATTGCATCAAGTTTTAACTATATTTTCCAAATATATATATAAATATTTGACAGTCCGAAATAAAAAGTACCAAACTTAAAAAAAATCGCAGAAAATAAGTATTAGGTGTAAAAAAATATAATTTTTAATTATATTTTAATAGTGTTGATTAAAAAACTTATTAATCTATTCATTGTATTATGAAAGAAGACTGCGCACCACTCACAACCGCATGTTGTGTATGTTCGATTCAGCAGTATTTGAGTCCTCCCTTATAAATTTGAACACGAATTTGTCTATTACTGTAAATAAACTAGGAGTGTGGAACAAAGCGCAAACTTTTAATTGCACTCTAATATTGGTCACTACATTTAAATTTGACGTGGAATAGTGTTATTACCATTTTTATGATCTCATTCATTTGAAAAAATTGGCAGTTTGGTAATAATACTTACAGGGGCAAGGAAAAAAAATCGCCAAAATTTTGAATTTGGTGATAAACTTTTCGATAATTCTTATATTAATCTTTCTTGTAAGTGCAACAGAGGCAATGGTGGATCCAGCCAGGGGGCGCGGGGGGCGCGCGCCCCTCCCTCAGCTTGAGCCTATATATATTTTTTTAAATAAGTTCACACGATAAACATATTTCGACCTTCATCTAATTTCCGGAAAAAAAAAGAGCTTATTTTTTGATCAAGGTTCTTTTTATAGCCTTCTCCCATCTCATTCAAACGGACGTTGAAAGACTGCACAAGCATTCAAACCTCAACCACCTTGATCTTGAAGACATCTTCACGGCACTTCAAAACACATCCCTTTCTGTTAAAAGTATCCTGGGATCGAATTATCAATAAATATTCTTCCCGTCCTCCAGGAACAAAGATACCTTTTTCTGTCGGCTGGGAGGAAGAGATGTTGTTGACTATCACATGCGTAATGTTCCACTCCAACCAGGGGGGGGGGGGGGGAATAATGAGAGGTTGACTATTTGGGTTACCCTCCCTCCTTGGAAATTGCCACCTTCATTCAGCTGGACATAGTAATTGGCTAAACTTTAAAGTTTTGATAGAAAGGAGGAGGAAGGTTGTTTATAAACTGCATAAGAACTCGTCCAGCTCTAGCTCGTGCTTGTGTTTCGGCTTGTAAATAAGCGCCATGTTTGAATTCAGATTAAAAATCCTCCACAGTGGAAAGGTATAAGGTATGCCAATTTTTTACAACAAATAGACTTACAAACAGTTTTGTAAAAAGTATTATCTGTGTAAAGTAGCAGTACTCGGTGGGTGCCCACGGGAAGCAGGAAGATCTACTTTTTTTAGTGATTATTTCAGGGGAGGGGGAGGTCTTGTTTTACAATATTATATAATGTCAAATTTTATCACTGGACTTTTTCATTTAATTTCATCATTATACTTTTTTATGTGTAAGTATAACTATTGGCAATAAAGACTTCGAAACTGGAATTTGTTTTGTAATAACTGATCAATAATTAAATTGTATTTGTTTCTATTGCCTTATTAAAAATATTACTTATAATTATTCGTAAAACATTCTCTTTGGAAAACAATTTTTCCCTACATACTTTAGATTACTCGAGTAGCTATGGATTATCCAGTAAAACTACGTATTTTTACTTATTAAGCTCACTGCATTAATATTTTATGAATATGTTAAATTTTGATGTACAATTACTGATTTCTCAAGTTGATGTAAGTATAATGTAAGGTTTATATATGGTTAGTCAATTTTTGCACAAATAAAAGTAGCAAGTTCCCGCTTTCATTGGAATTTCTTCAGTATAATCGATACCTCCGGAAATGTAGCTTGCTAAAATGTTCAATATGTACGGTACATTTTGAATACAATTTTTTTACTAAATAAAATAGTAAATGAAAAAACAAAAGGACAGTGTTAACCACCCTACGCTAAGCTATCAAGTCGGAGATGTGACGAATGAGATGGGGGGAAGGGGTCAATCAATGGATATGGATGATCTTGAAGCATATTTTTTGAACACTGCTTAGATTTTGATAATTTTTTTTTTTTTTTACTTTCTTTAAATATTTAATTTTGTCCTGACTAGGGCACGGCAAATTGTTGCGCCCCTCCCTCAGGAAAATCCTGGATCCGCCACTGAACAGAGGAGTGGAGAAAAACGATCGTTGATGAGCGATACTCAAAGGAAGAGAACTCTATGTTAAAGGCATGATAAATTTCAGTCAGAATTTATGTATAAGCTACTTTAAATTGAGAATAATTTTACAAACAAACTAATTGTAAAGTTATATTTGGGCTCTGTTATATTGGTTGTCTATACTTTTACTGATCCAAATTGGAAGTAGACAAGAAATTATCAGAAAACTTGCAAATTAAGAGATAATCGTAAAACTTTTTATACTTATAACTGATACCATGTAAATATTATACTTGAAAAATAAAAATTTAAATAATAGAAAAGAATCAAAAAATACTTCAAATTTTCGCGAATGTCACACTTGACTGATATTCATAGATTTATCGTATTGTTTCTTTTTGGACTAAGACATCATTCACAAATTCCTCATTAAGGTTACTTCCGTATAAGCTTTTGAAGTACAATATTTTCGACTGCCTATGAAATTCTGACCTGATATCTATATTTCCTTCAGAAAATTTTCACATGGTCTAAATAGTAAATCTACCCAACTTTTATGCGGTATGAACATTAGAATAGATTCTAAGCAGATCCAGTTTTATTATAGTCTCAAATTACTTCAGTGTTAAATTTCCACGCATAACAAAATTAATTTTGTTTTCATTAACTTACTCTCTAGCTTTTAACTAAATGCATGCCCGTGACTCTTAGATAAAGATTATATTCGAGGCAGGATTCGTCTTGAATACCCACAAGAAACAATTTCAGAAAACATTAGATTCGTTTAAAACTATACATTTGTATTAAGATTTCACAAAAAGTATAATGAAATTCGTGGAATTAGAAAATTCTTTCACAATTTGTCAATGCGAAAACACCTACCAAAACGCAGGGGGTCCCTTGTCCGATAATGTTATAAGAAATTATGTTCTTTAGTCATTTGGAACATGAATTAAGATTTCAGTGGAAATTTTGAGAGGCAAAGTTTGTAGATCACAATCGCACCAAAAATGAAACTTTTTTTATATATTTGCAATTTTATGAAACATTTAATGGACCCACCCGTTAAACGTCTATTGTGATAATCAATGTTTACTACGATACGAACAAATACTCAAGCATATCATCTACATTTTGACATTAACTCCCCAGAATTTTTCTTTTGATAACTAAAAATTTAAGACATTTTTTCCTAAAAGTTTGAAATAAATTTTAAATTCTAAAAGTGTTTTTTCTTGGTGAAAAAGAAAACAAGTTAGATTTATGTCAGTCACTGTCACTAAAAAGATGCTTTTGCACATGTTTCTACTGTGATATATCAGGTCCGGATGCTGTGTGGAGAAATTTATGACTTAAGCATCCACTGTTTAGGTTTACAACAAACCCTGCCAATTTGGAGGCAAGTTGATGACAAACAAATGTCAACATCCAGTTCAAGATCTCTTTCTACATAGAGTTACTTTAGTTTGCTGTTGAAAACAATGCAAGAACTAATCACATGGAGACTTTCAAACTGATATCTGCCAGTTGTATTTAGCATAATTACAGTTTAGGTTTACAAATTAACATCCAGTAGACATTTACGATTTTATTTTTAAATAGAAATCAACGAGATCTTTCATTTGACATATCACATGTGTCTATAGCATTTGTAGTTTTGTCTGAGAATATTGACCTAGTACAGGCATAGCCTTTGTGTAAGCATATATCTACACTAATGTATTGTAAATGCTAAAACTTCAATGTCTGTTTTGTGTTTAAGAAATTTACGTGGCTCAAACTTTCTTCCAATCAACATGAAGGGAAATAATAATTTAGAAAACAATCAAATATTTAGGCTATTTTAGCATTCGTGACCAAAGTATCAGAAAGTAGATATCTATTCGCATTATCTAATGTACTTAATAATCTATTAATAAAATTGTTCCTTCAAAAAATCACAATAAAATATGCAGTTTCACAAGAATAAATTAAATGGTTTGAATTTCCTTGCAAAATTACCCGTAATCATGGTTATAACATAATAGTGTATTATTGTCTTTTGTTATGATAATTACACTGTAAAGGATATTGCATAAACTAAATTATACGCATCGCATTTTTTGAAATTCTAGGATTTTTCTACCAATCAAGTGTAATAGCGAAATTTTATTCTTAATTTTATGTTTGTGTAGATTGAATCGAATCATATTTTAGTAATAGTACAATTTTCTAAAATTTCAGCTGAGCCGAGCATAAATGAATAATAATTTCCAAATGCTTTACTTTCCAAAAAAATACTGTTTGAAAAGAAAGATTTTTTCTACATGTCTCAAAACCTATATGTATATCTATGATTTATCATAACTAGGAGATTTTCTGAATACCTCATCCCATAGAATTAAAGTAATAGTATTTAGATAAAAAAAAACAGGTGAAATAGTTTCTTAACATTGCATTTGGAGGTAAAAATAAAATATGTATTAAATTCAAGTCAGTAAACGAGATATTCTACATATTTGAACAGATTTTTATTCACATCATATTTTAACAATACACAAATGTACATTCGTACCATAGTTTTCGAGAGTCCATATAGGATCCAATTATATTTTAAATCAGATAATTTCAGTTGGATGCATTGATTGGTATTTTTACAGTTCGAAAAGGGTTTCAACCAATGCACAAAAAGTATACCATTAATCAATTTTTGTAGGATATCAACTAAAATAATGTACAGAATAAAAGATATATTCTCCTTTTTAATATTGTACAAAACTGGTTTCTATTTGTATTAGAAAACTGAATACTTCCCTTTTTGGAACACAGTTAATTAGATTGACAAAATAATGATAAAAAGAAAACTTTACAACTAGAATCATACATAGGAAAACAATGCGCGACATCATCAATCACAGTTTTATACAATCAACACCATCAGCATATTCTATACAAATCCTTAAAAATACATTCAATTCCTTCATAAGACATTTTTCTCCATGCCCTGTATCAAATCAATCCCAGTTCGCTTTGTAACCAATAGGACATCGCTTTCTAAATGACGTCACGCAAAGCTAATTTGTCACTCAACTGGCGTCTTTGAATCTTTGGGAACAAAAAAATTTGAGACGTGTTCTTTCTGAAATGCGAGGAACTTTCTGTATCGTTATTTTTGAGATGTGTGGTTGATAATTAACCAAACAAGCGATAAAACCGATCCCTGTCCTAAATCACCTTGTTAATCGAACATAACAAAAGTTCGACGAAGAAAAGCACACACCAATGAGACCAATCGTAGGGGGGGATAGGAAATATATTCTAGAATGTTCTAGAAATCGCTGCAACCACACATCACTAAAACGGGACCACTATTGTTCTCTGCGCATCAACAGAAAGAACACGTCTCAGATTCTTTTGTTCGTAATAGGTCTCAAAGGTGTGCGTTTATTGGCTGCCTCTACATGTATTCATACCAAATACAATTAGTAAAATATATGTTTTTGAGCAAAAAGAAAATAGTTATAAATATATTTTTTTTAATCCCCATAATTTGAAAAGTAAACATTTTAAATGTTTTCATGAGGTCTTTCCAAATTATTACTTTTTACACTCACTTGAGGGTTTTTTCGTTTTCATTTTTTTTTTTTTAGGGAAACTTCAACGAATGAAAACTAAAAATATATTTTTCCGACTGAAATTAGATTCTTAAAGACATAAAATAGACGTCTTTAAATTTATTTATAAAAAAAAACTTATAAACTTACATTTTAATGAGTTTTTTTATTTAGATTATTTCATAAAGTCAAAGATTATCTCTGTAAGTGAAGAATGACTTATAACTTCGAATTTTGAGAAGTATCCCATTTTTTAAAGTAATCTAAAAAATTCACTTTTGGTATAAATTAACATTTGTTTTTATCTTGATTTTGTCAAATGAGTGTAAAAATTTACTACATAAATGTTTCTATAGTATATCAAATCCTTAATTTTCTCATGGAATATTGAGAGAACAATGCCATTGGTAAATTAGACCGGAGATAATTTGTGTCAGAAATATTTGAAACACTTAATTGTTTTGTGTACATTGACAGTTGTCCTTCACTCTTGAACAAGTTCTTTGGTTTATAACCATGCAGAGTGGTATCTTGAATTGAGAAGGTTTTCACTTAGTTCTCCCCTCAATGTCAAATGACAAAAACGAATTTTAAAAAATTACGTTTGACATGCACGTACACATCAAAGAGTTCCTACTTTTGGCAGAGCAGGGATTTCAAAAGCTTCACATGTACACACACACACACATTTACGTACACAATATACACAATGTACTATGACAATCTCCAGAAGCGTTTCCTGTTAACTTTTCAACTATCATGACTTGTCTCCAAGTTTTGCAGGTTCAGGTTTTGCAGCTCTCTAGTTGCCAGAGGATGGGTATTTAAACAAAACTGACTCATCCGAAATTGCTATTGTTTGAATGAAGAGTTATGTTATATTAAGATTAACTTCTAGTGGCTGTTTTGAACTATCTGCTGCAACTGTAATATGTAGATATGTTAATAATGTGTTTAAACTACTCCTTAATAAAAGAAGCATACGGTAATTAGATGACGTTTCCCCATTATATTTAGGATTAAGGTTGAAGTTTTAAGATGCATGGAATATCGGATGCAGTATGTTTACTAAGTAGATGATTTTGATTTTTTTTTAATTCTTGATAGGATTTTGTCTAATAATAATTTTGTTTCTTAATTTATGTGTCCAGTGTTGAACATACCTAAACAAGGCTATTTATGCCATCTTAGGATATAAATGTATATATTTTTATTTCTAAACAAAAATCTTAGCATTCTGCATTGAAATTGACTTGATAGTATGGCTCAATGACAAGAAATTTTAACGAATTGAATAATCAAAAGACAGAGTTAAATTTTTTTATTTCGACCTTGTTAGGATGTTTGAAGATTTTAAGGTGTGGTTCGTGTTCTTGAAGAGAGCAGTTTCGAAATAAGCCAAGACTAGCTCGTTACTAAAAAACTTATTTTAATTACGCAGACTAGTTTGATAAAATCAATTCAGTCTTTTGTACACGTACGGTTTAAAAAATTCTAAAAACAGAAGTCTTTATTCACCGAGATCTGGAGACGATCATGGAAAAACCATATATTCACGAGGTGACATCATAGTACTTTTGGCCACTTCAAACATGTGAGGATTCGACAATATACATTGCAGCATAATAAAAAAAGACGAAAAAAAGAAATTGAACAAAAAGGGAGAAAAGCTCTAGGAGGTTAGAAAGGGGGGGGTATGTTTTCGAGTTTTCTTTTTTCATCGTTTAAAGTCTTTAGCAGCGGCGTTGCTGAAGTTCACTTCGCAGTCACTTCGGGACCCATGGATCCGTTGGGCGGTGTGGCCACGGGCGAGTTGACGTGCTGGCTGTCTGAATCGCAGTCGCTGCCGCTCTCGGAACCCCCCTTCTTCTCTGTGCCGTTGCCGGTATGGGTCTTGACGTGCTTGCTGAGGTGATCGGAGCGCATGAACCGCTTGTTGCAGACGGGGCACGCGAACCGCTTCTCGCCGGTATGGGTCCGCAAGTGCCGCTGCAACTCGTCGGACCGCGTGAAACGCTTGCCGCAAAACAGCCAGTTGCACACGAAGGGCCTCTCGCCCGTGTGCCACCTGAGGTGGGCCTTCAGGTGGGACGTTTTACCGTAGACTTTGCCGCAGCCCGGGATGTGGCAGCTGTGGATGTTCTTCTTGCGGAGGTGGGCACCCGCTGGGCCTAGTCGCTCCGCCTCCTGACAATTTGGGCAATCGCAGGTGGCACGGCCGGAATAGCGACGCTGGGAACGCGGAGGCGACGCCGACATGTGCGGCGGCATCGGCGGGGGCTGCAGAGAGGCGAAGGGAGGACCCCCTTGTGCGGGCAGCATCGACTTGTATGTGTCCTGCAGCGACAGATGAGGCCCCGTAGACAGCAGGTGTGGGTTGGAGGCGGCCAGACCCGGCCCGAGTCCGTATTCGGAGGCGGGGTAGTTGGCGGGCAGTTGCGAGTGAGACATGTCCAGCCAGGAGCCCGCTTGGGAAGCTGCAGCAGTGTGCATGTCCCACCACGTTGGCGTGTTCAAACTGTTGACCGATGACACCTCAGTCTTGATAGGTGGACCGCCGGACATGTTAAAAGGCCAGCTCTCGTAAGCGTGTGATGCTACCCGGGAGTACATGGATCCTAGATGCGATGAGGAGTCTCCGTGAACTTTGCCAATGAGCTGGTCTTCCTGTGGGCTGGAAGTGACCGCCGCCCCAGGGTAGAAGAGGTTTTCACCTCCGTACGTAGTTGAGGAACAGGCGGATGTGACCGCGGGTCGCTGATAGGGATGTGTAGTTCGGTTGGCGTGGGAGGTCACCCTCTGAGCAGGCGTTAGTGGGTGCGGTGATGGGGATGAGGTGGCGGGCTGTCCGCTACCCTTCTTCCAGGGGTGGAACCCTTTGCCCACGGCGGCGTCAGCGAGAGGGGGAGGGCTCTTACTCGCGAGTTTATTGCATTGGGCGGCGAGCATAGCAAGTGGCGTGCCTCCTAGTCGGGGATGTTCCTAAGAGGAAAGAAAGACAGATGTTAAAATCTGGAAAAGTGTATCTAAGAATTCACAAAAGTCTTATGGTATAATAAATTTGTGGGAAACGAATTGGTTTTCCATAAGAACCCTATCTCGAAGTGCGACGGTGACGTTCTGTACTTAGCAAATTTTTTACAGAACACCAGAAAGTATGGGAAGAACTGATTATGAGCAATGTTGACCTTATTTTATTACCTTTCTGTCATGGTGGAGTAATTGTGGATCACAGTCAAACTTGGCCGAAGAGAAATTCATGAATCTTTAACCTAAAAATTTCGGTTTTGACCATAAAAATTAACTATTTTTTAACACTAGAATATGCTGCAAATTAGACGCTAATAATTTCTTTTTTTATCAACCAAACCTAGCTTCCAGATTGAATCAATAATAATCATGTTCATCTAAATACGATTGATTTTTAGTAGGACTTTTATTTAATTACGAAGGCTAAGTAAATTAACGGAGGGAATCGATGACTCCCATTCAAGTGTTCCGAAGGCATGGAACATTAGTTTTTAATTTGTGAAATTAGCAATATTATACACAACAAACAACTCCTTAATTTTATCCAAAGGATTATAAACACTTTATATATGATGTACCTGAAACATGACCAGTTCAATAATATCCAATAGAGAATAGGTCCCTATTAAAAGATATCTACTTTACTAAGCAGCTCTTATTAGCGATGTTCGTATTCAGCACACAGACCACACGCTGTCGTTATTAAATTCACTGGTGTAACTTAAACTTACAATGTGGTCTAAATACAAGCCACCAAACTTCTTCCTCTTTATTCTCCTCACATGAATCTCAGAAGAGATTACCAAATTACTAAATTGCACGCCTTGTTTATCATTAATGCAATAATTGCAGCCCTTCGGTAATCTTTACATCCTTCCAAATACCCGACATGCCCTCTGGTCATCATCGCACACACAAAGCAAATTATAAAAAAAAAGAAAAAAAGAAGGATTTACAAGTTACGGCTACTGGCACTTGCTTTTTAACCAAGTTTTAAAAGTGACTTATATTCGTTAAATCAATTAGATTTCTTTAATTGAAACTAATAATAACTTTTTCAAACTATTTGCTTTAGCATCGTTTACTTACAAGTGAACATCGTAGAAAACTTCACTCTCAAATATTAATATCAGTAATCTCTTTTCAAATTGTTACTAATTTCATTGGGTATTTGTACTAGAAAAATTATGAAATCTCCAGTTGTATGAATAAACATTTTTATTACTAAAAAATACCATATTTAACACTAAAATATTAAGAGATTACTTTTATTTTTCTTCAGTTTTGAGCTTTGGTTGATAATGGTTTATATTAGTGTTTCTAGGCTAAGCATTTACCTTTTATCTAAGAATGTTAATTAAAAATAAATTCATTTTTTTAATAATTTTAGATCTAACACCATAAAATAAAAGCATATTATGAAAACCACTTGCAAGTGATCTATTTGAACATTAACTCTTTTTCAAGGTGATGAATTTGTATTCATTTTTTATTTCAATCCGGAAAAGAAATAAACATGTTTGTGCATAAATATAAACTGTTATGAACAGTTTGTTTTTATTGAAGTAATATATGTGTGTGAAAATATGTAGAAAGCTATCTGTATTATTTATTTACCGATAAAAACGAATAAAACGGAAAGTTACTAAGCAAGAAAAAAAAATTATGGGTGGAGGGGGGGGGGGTGATAGAAGCAAAATCCTGAGTCTAAAAAATTCCTTGTAAAAAAAAAGACGAAATTTCCCTAATAAAAATTATTTCAGTCCCCAGCATCTGCCTCAGAGAAAGATCGGAATTAAGATTGGGCAAACAGCTGCCTGAAATCAGTAAGTTCTTTTTCGTACGTCAGAAGAATACAAAAGGAAACTTTCTTCTCTGGAACAAGTTCAACCAGCGGTAGTAGTATTCAGCTCTGCTAGGTAATAGATTATAATGATGTCTAACCCTTATCAGTTGCAGGCTATAATTATGATTTTGGGGCATAATGTATGTCCTTTTGAACGATTAGTCGGTGAAAGTGTTGTTTCGGGCTGTTATTTATGTTTCAATTTTGAAACGATAATTACCTTTCTCCTGTTGCTTTATTAGCTGTTGTCGAATCTATTCTTCAAGAGGAATTCGAATGCGAAGAATAGATTGCTTCTTGTTTTAAAAACAAAAGGAGGACGTTACCAGAGTTATGTTTTATTTAAAAGTTTGTTGATAATTTGCGTTCGTATTCATCGTAATTGATAAAAAAATTTTATCGGTATTTCTAAAGTACTTTTAATGAACAAAAGATATTTGTCATTTATAAAATTATGTAATAAGTAATGCACAAACTGATATTTTATATATTTTAGATTTTTCATTTTATTAACGAAAACATATTCTTTAATTTTAGTTTGACCAAAAAGGAGAGAATGAAATAAATATAAATTATGGAAGAACATATAGCATTATATTTTTCTATAAAATAAAAGTAATTCTGCGAATCAGTCGCACAGATGTTTTCAAGTGATATTTTATTCTCTTAGTACATCTTTAAATTTTCATTTATAATTCCGTAAACGACATTTCCTCTGCTTAATTTAACATATAGAAATTATTGAGCTATATGAAGAACGATTATTACTTAGATTGATTACACAGTTAAGTTGGATAAAAAATAGTTTTTCCAATTAAGGTTGTGTCCATTGCGAATTAGAAATAGTTACACTTATACTTAATGAGATTTCTAACAGAGGACTCCGTCATATCCCAACCATACATACGAAAAGCATCTTGACAACTAAAGCTGCTTTACGAAAGAGAATGACAATTAATCATTCTGACAAAATATTATACAAACAAAACCACACCGTCTGAAACCTTAATTAACCAAATGACATACACAACGTATCCAAAAGCCTGCCCTGCCTAGCCCACCGAAACATTGGTAACTCAATTTGGGGTCCAGCAGCAAATGGACAACCAGCCTTATAAAAAGCTTTTCCGCAAATTGGCGCGGCGGTCCCCATTCCATCGATAAACCAAAATACAATTACTCATTAAAACATTAAAAAAACACCAGCTCGCACGAAAATTGCAGCACAAATTCCTCCATATGCCCGATTAATATCTCTCCCCCCCTCCCCCCATTATTTTAGCAGCAGACATAGATGGACGATGCCGAGGTGGGTCAAGCATCATTATCAATGGGCGTGGATTTATCTATCGGATCGCCCCCATTAACTGCAGGGAGGGGTGTCGGGTATTACAAGATGCCTTTGGAAGGCATCAACCACGATAACGATCGGAAAGTTCATGTTTTATGCATTTCGAATTATCATATCAGTGATCGCTAGTGAAAAATTATTTTCTTTGCTTTTACGACGGATACTTCTAGGATGGGATTCAACTTGAGGTATGTG
Source organism: Linyphia triangularis (assembly GCA_963978545.1). NCBI lineage: Eukaryota > Metazoa > Arthropoda > Arachnida > Araneae > Linyphiidae > Linyphia > Linyphia triangularis. The sequence continues at coordinate 72,506,117 of OZ021726.1, forward strand.
AACTATTGTCAGTACGGTACAGAGAAAAAACCTAAAATCTCCATTGCTACTATTTTTAAGTTACATTTTGGTGCAATTTTAAAAAAATAGTAAAGTATTAAATTTAGTATCTGGTCTGTATACATGTGTAAGTAATAAATGCTTACATTTAGTAATAAATGCTAAATGTAAGTATTTAAGGCTAGTAAGTAATTTTTTTTTTTTTTTTTTTTTTTTTTTTTTGGTATTATAATTAGAATTCTTGAAGTATTGTACTGAAAAGATGACTTTTAAATAGTGACTACTTTGTATAAAAAAATTATTTAAGTCATAAAAGTCACTTGCAATCAAAAAAGAAAGTTTTTAATCACTTAATAGAATCCTAACATGCTTTTTAACCCTATATTTAAATCAGAGGTTGCTGTTGAAGTCTGTGACAAAAGGTGGTTAATATGTAGCCACCGTTATTTCATTTTGCATTCGAAAATAAAGGCCACAAAGCTTCAAGAAACGTGAGAAATTCTGTTCGTTGTATATAGTGGATTTTTTGTCACCTGCTCAGTTGCAATAAAGTGAAGCATGACACTTGGACCACTTTTTGATGGAAGTCCCTACAAAAAGTTCCCTAAACTATGGCATTTTTATTTGAACCGTAAAAGTTCAAAATCTCAGGCTGCTCAGTTTAAAATATTCACCGAGGACTATCACTCTTGTCTGGCACAATGAAAGATGGGCTAATTGCATTGTCATATTGCAGAATATTACAGAGTAAATTACGAGGGCAGCAATTATCCAGGGACCAGAGGTGGCAGAACAAGTGGGTTTGCTTAATTTCGGTAATTTGTGCTCGAATTATCGCGGATAAAGTAGCCAAAAATCCCCTTCGGAGATACTACACAATGGCACGTGTTCAACATACCAAAATGAGTTTGGGAAAAGATTGCTTAAAATTTTATCCAACGGATATTTAATCGATTATAACTTCTTTTTTTTTCAGTCGCTTCTTTTATCTATAAGTGTGGGAAATTGGTATTTAGCCAAGAGAAGGCATTAATTAATTATATTATAGGGAAAAAAATATTTTCAAATGCAAGAATGTGTTCGTTAGTACTAGGAGTTACAATTTGAGGAATTAATCAATTCTGAAATTGCATACCTAATCCATGTCGTAAAGTGAAGAAAAATAGGGAAAGTGAAGATGTTAATTTTATTATCCAACCGAATTTGGCTGGGCGTTTTGTGCACACAACGACCTTTATTTGTGACAATGACGGCTAATCAGGACGGGACCTACAGTTTAACGTGGATTCTGAGCCACAACAAACTGAACCCCAAACGAACCCAGGATTCGAATCCGGCACCTTTGGCATGCGAAGCCAGAGCGTTAACCACATAGCCATCAGATGAACTGACCGAGTTTGAAATTGTTTCTCTGTACTAAGTGGAATCATTACTGGAACAGATAGTGTGTCAGGACCGATTCCACAACAAAATATATAGAAATTAACCTCAAGAAATGCACACGAAAAATTGCAGATTGTTAAAATTAACTTTACAAAAATATGTATTATATGTACTACAACTACATAAGGATTAGACTTAAAATAAAATTATTCAATCCCTATTTTGCTTGAAACAGAACAGTAGGTAATTTTTTTTATTAAAATTGGAAGCAATTTTAAAACAAAAATCAACCTTTGGTTAGTCATGTGGTCGACAAATGTCCCTCACAATCAATTTCTCAGTAGATGACAGCCCATGATCAAACTCTTACAGTTTTTTTTCGATTCTTTTTTGAAATATTTTTTAATTTTTACTTTATTCTATTCCATAATGTTGTGTTTTTAATTAAAATACCCACTTTCTTTGATATTTGGTCACGAATTTAAGGGTATGCTCGAACATTTGTCCCCCACGCGACTAAACGCAAAACAAAAAGTCATGCGCTTAACCAATGGTTAATATATTGCTAAATAAAAATTCAGCATCGAGCTCAACAATGAGAAATTTAATTTCATGAAGTTAAATAGACTATGAAAAATACTATGAATCGCAATCTTATACAAGATATCATATCAATATTAGTTATTCAAGTGATACGGATTTTTAAAAATAACTTGAAACTATACTATAAAACTTGAAATCAAGACAATTGAACCATATTGTGGTTAGTGTAAACAAGATCTCTTGGATAATTTGTTTAGTCCAAATTGAAAGAAATCGGATTTTAAAAAATACTCGTATTGGAATATATTTCGTTTTACGATTTCAAAAGTAAAACAGAAACCAAAACATTGGGATAAGAATGGACAGCATAAACATTTACTGTTTGAAAAAGAATATGATGCTAAATCTAAAGAGAAAGGACTCTTTTTAGCCATCACTTACCACAATGGGCGAATTCATGATTGGATTCTCGGGATCGTCACGGGAAAGAGAAATGTCCCAAAGTGGTCAAAGGTAGTTAAAAATGCAATTGCAGGCCAATCTCCCCCAGAGTCCAGCAACTGGGTCAATAAACCAAGAATTACTTCAATACCCAAGACCAGTAAACATTAATCTATACTTATATAGAAAAAAATCCAATGTCCAATTTTTAGTTGCGGGCAAATTGTAAATATTTGGACGCAACTTAAAATGTGGGCTTCCTAATAACATTAGCACTTTTTACACTAAAGTATAAAAATACATTAACGTTTTTCAAAGAGTGAAATTCAATATACTAATTTCTACTATCTTTTCAAATAGAAGTTTGTAAAACAATTTTGAAAGATAAACGATTTGAGTTGTTTGACTTTGTCAAAGATCAAAACATAGACCGTTTGGATAATCTTTGTAGGTACGAATTGATTGAGTTAACAAGTTAATGACAGTTAATTTGAATATTTACTTAAGATAAAATAAACCACTACATACACTGAGTACCAATAATGTGTAGGCTGTATTCGATCGTCTTGAAGTCGGAAAAAGTGCAATTGATGCAACTCAGTCGAGTTAAAGTCAAGTTATGTTGTACTGCTCGACTCAAAAGCTTCATGATCGCAAAAGTTACGGTTGATTCGTGAAAGAAAGATTGGGTTGAAACTGTAATTTTACATAATATTTGCTTCATGACATTGCTTCTCTCCGAAATTTCTCCAAGTATACATTTTAGCAATTAAAAAATTGCTATATATTTAAAGCGTCTCAACTCTTAGAGGTTAATAATACAGGCAGAAGTAGCTTTGTAGCTTTATCCTACTTCGAAAGAAATCTTGATATGTCAAAGACTATTTATCTTTAACTGTAACTTTTGGATAGATGTTAAGTAGTTTCTTCGTTGCGCAAGCAGATGAAACCAATTTCATTGTCACCATACTGTTTTCCATTGGCTACAGTACTTGGCTTATCAACAGTTGCTAACTAGTTTGGAAGATAGTTACAAATATAAATCCGTCTGTTGATTGTTAAGCCTGCTTCGGCTACAAATAAATGACAAAATACACGCTATTCACAAGTTGCAGTTAAATTATTAGTGATAAATATAGTTAATTATAAGGTATGATGTCTAATATATATTTAAAATTAACAAAAATATGGAAAATTTCAAGATAAATAATTACATAAAATATAAATAATGTAAATTTAAGTTTACTTATTTAAAAAATAATGGAAAAACTCAAATTTAATATCTACATAAAATATAAATTATGTAAAATTTTGTTTAGTTAATTTTAATATATACGGTCACACCTGCCACCATAGACGATTTATTACCATTTAGAGGATCTAAATTACGTTAGGAGAGGATCTGATGCTTTATGGAAGATTTTAGTCTACTTATTTAATGTGAAAATCAATCCTTTCGGTAATAAGCTCTATTTTGTAGAATACAAACTCTGTAGTCATTTGCCATTGGACTCTATTATCAACAGTGAATGTGAAAATGAAAGAATAATTGCCGAAATGAGTTAAAAATGTACACAAATTGCTAACGTTTAAAATAATAAATAAAATAAAATTTTAAGTCATAAATTATTAAATGATAGTTCTCACCGTTATGAATTATGGAAATCATTTCTCTTCCTATCTCAATGTAATAAACCCATATGCTCCCGATAAATGCCAATTTATAATGCCTATTTTATAAAAAGTTTGCAAGATACAAACGGGTTTTGCTGTATCCTGAAGAAATTTAATTTTCTTCGTTTGTGAAAATGACGCCACATTTATTGTAGCCTGCCATAAGAGATAACTAATAAATGAATTTCACAAATGGTACATCATAAATTGCAGTGATTTATTTTTACTCTGAATGATAAGACAACATCGTTAATAGTAATTGTTGCAAATTTTATTGCTCAATTTGTCCATTCAAAATCAAATTCATGTGTTTATTTTTATCTTTCAAGCCTTAACTGTATAATGAAAGCAATTGCAAAATATTTTTAATGCAAAAAAGACTATCTGTCTTTACCTAAAACATAAATTACTCGTTTCTCATATATCTTAAGGTTATATATTTAAGCACACAAATAATCCCATTGTAAAATTCAAAACTGTCAATGTTTTAGTGGTATAAGTACTCAAAAGAAAACATAAAAAATCTCTCTTTTTTTGAATGCTAACGATCAAGAATAATTTTTGATAGTGTTCATTATATTGGTAATTTCATCTGTTTTATTCATATTTAGTAATTTTTTTCTATTCTTAAATCAATATTATACTATTATATAATTAAGCATAAGTTAGTTTACATGCAACTACTGACGGCAAGTAATGAAAACATATCAGTTTCAGACACGAAAGTAGACACATAAAGGTGACTCCTAATATTTCAATCTTCATTACGATGCATTTTTAATTTTCCGGATATTGGTCCTAATATTACTGGTATACATCCCATCATAAATCGCTGTGTATAGGCGTATCAAAGTGGCGTATAATTGCGGAGGCATATATGAATAAAAAACAGCCAGCATTTGGCACAATTTGGCAATATATCCAATGGTGGGGCCCTTCTACACCATCTCTCTTTAGGAGTCGCCCATTATTTATGAGCTATCAAATTCCAGGTAAACGCCATAACATAAATCACGACTCTTTCATTTTTCACAAGCGGAAGAGAGAGCAAAGTGATAGCGATACTCGATGATTTAGTATCGATAATAAATAATCGATGCGGCGTCTTCGTTGGAGGGCACAGTAAGAACAAGTGAGATGGCCTTTATTTGTGATGTTAAATAGCGGTTATCACTCTGGATAACATGCTGGTAAATATTATCTTTTTTAATCTTACCTTGATTAAAGCGGATTACTTTGATCTCCTTAGAACAAATCAGATGAAAATCCCTGTAAATTTATTTTGTTTATAAGATGATAGTTTAAGTAGCCTGATGATCAACACAGTCTTGTCTAATTTCGTTGTTCTAATAGTCTTTAAAATATAAATAATCTTTTTTACTTTTAAAAATAAAAATATATTTTAGAAATAAAAAAAATATTTGTTTTGATAAATTGTGATGACGATTGCAAAATAATCTACATTTAGTCTGACAAATAAGACAATTCGCAATTTTTTTATTTATTTTTTTCCTTTCTTTTCTTTTTAAATATCTTAGTCCGTTTTCTTATTCCAACATTTAATTTTGTATATAAAGTTTAAAAAAGGTAAAATTAGAAGTCCACCAAAAGAATATTCTTATAAACTTTCAAACTGGTGCAGATAATTAACTAGCTTTTATGAAGCTTATTACATAAACAGACGTTTAACTGGATTAAAAACCACAATATAAACTAAAATTGCTATTTCACTACTTCATATAATTATATATTCATGCGTTTGTTTGTAGTTTAAAAGATTACTATTGCTTTTGCATATGTTAGTAAAAATGTATTAAAACTTTTATGTAGAAAATATTAAGTATAAAGAAAGGGCTATTACTTTTAAAAACATCAAAATATATACATATATTAAAATAACTTGTTAACATTTTATATCCTGACTCTGGTGCTCGTGACTAGCTTTTATGAAACTAAATTCAAACTAGTTAATTTTTTATCTTCGATAAACACAGTACAGTTTTTTTACAGTTAGTATCCTTGCATTATAGAGAAGATTTCAGGCTCTTTTAAATTGTAACTAAAGTAATATGACATAATAAACCACATACATTAAAAATATATGTGCTTCCTCATCCATAATTTACATACTTATTTACTATTTTTATAATAGAAACATCAGTCAAAGTCTAATATCCCTTTCACACTTTAAGTTAAAGAAACAATACATTCTTAAACGAGCAAGTAATAAAAATAAAAGCCTCTTGTTTACGTATCTAACCAACGTGTACCCTTCCCCGCCTCCAAACAATCACCGTGCTTTTAAAGCACAGCATTTCATTATAAAGAAGTCTTTTTACACAACCTGACTGTAATTTCGTGGCAATTTAGGCACATTTCTGCGCTAGTAATAAGTCCCGGCTATTATACACAACCCGCACATAAATCTCGGACCGTTCCAGAGCTAGGTTTTTTTTTTATTATTATTATTATTATTATCATGAAAGGGCACTTAAAAAATATTAAAATAAAATCAAGGAGGAAGAAAAAGCCGCGTAAGAAAAAAATATTAATAATAATAAATAATAAATGTATAAGAGCGCTGTTACTTCTGGCGAGTAGAAGAACTAAAAAAAAAAAAAAATCTCGCCAGACCGGTCCTCAGCACATGTTAAACGTTCGCCGTTGCTTCTTTGTTTGGTGGGCTTTTCGTGCTAACGTGTGTCTCGTGAAAGTTATTTTCTTATTGAGACTGATAAGAGACAGAATGGCAAACATGATAATTCGGGAAAGATTGTGGAGGAGAGGCACAATTGAAAAATAGACTCTCAGACTCTATTTTGGTCAATTACCAGAAAAAAAAATATTGCTCGGAGGATCTGCTCGCTTGTGCCGATTGATATTGATTTATGAATTGAACAGAAGCATGTCTATGTAATTGTACATCTTCCCATTGTGAAAATCTAGAGCTTGCATGGTCATGGGTAATTTTGTCATTTTCTCTCTCCAGAAAATTGTTCTTCCCATAGATTCGACAGTTCTTAAAAGTGGTTGATCACCACAGAACGAAAGCAGATGACGTCATTTCTTTATATTTTGAAAAGAATTCATCTAATTCGAAGTTGGAATTGACTAATTTGTTAGTTTATTTTTTCCCCCTTGCAATTTGTATTACCGGGGTAGATCTGCGTTGAATCATCAGCATATGATAAATCAAAATCTAGTGGGAATTTTCTATCAAAATTTAAAAGAGCCTATAAAATAAATCGGATTTTCGTATCTAAAAAAAAATCTTATTTCAAACACTATTTAAAGATTCTATTATTAATATATAAACAAAATTAAATTAATAAAGCATTCTATTAAGATACTTTTTGCCGAAAAAATATCCCATCGATGTATTAAAATTCTTTGCAATAATAATAAAAAATTTAAAACTGTAGACTTAACTTTGGAAATAGATAGTTAAAAATATGCAATCACGTATATTTGTTTAGGCTAATTGAATTCATTGGAAAGTTTGGTAGCTTGACTTCTCCTGGACATTAAATTTTTTTTTACTTTTCTTGCAACCCTGACATTTTAAGCAATTCAATTCCTCCGCACCAAGTTAAAGATCTTCTGAGTGTGGAAAATCCTGCTTAACGTATAATATTGCAATTAAAATACTAGTTTTTTCAATTCCATAATAATACGAACTGGATGTAATTTTCTTCCCGTCAAGGACAATCGGATTGTAATGCCTTATTTCACATGAATTCACCTAATTAAATTAAATTTACATACAAGTGCTTTCTGAATAGGTTTTCCTACTAACGTAAGCAGTATTTCTGTAGTTCGATGCAATCTTTCCTTCTTACCACACAGTACAATAATGCTGGGTAAGAACCATCATGTGTTAGTTTTATGGAGTGGGTTAAAATGTATTTATACGTACTAAATAATAGGCTCCAAAGTGGGATCCTATTTTCGGTTCGTCGTATCCACGATGGATGTAATCATTCATTGTCGGAAACTGGCAACCGGTTGGGAACCAGAACCTGAGGGAATTATATTCATCATTGGCATCATGCATATTATATCAATATGGTTATGCAATGACTATTTAATAACTAAAAATGTACAGAAAAGTGCTAGTTTTTACTTAATGTGAATACTATTAACTAAAAATCAATTATACAAGGCGAACAGAAAATCTTGCACGGATTTGGAAAATTTTATTCCACTTTTACACTAATAGATACTGTTTTTTTCCGTAGGGAATGGTAGATGCAACATTTAAGGTTTTTTTTTAACAATTACCTCTGTTAAATTCAACGTGTACCTTTTTTGTTATTTGAAATATGTTAAGTATGTAATTCAGTCCTCGCTCCGGGTCAACTAGAAATTGATTTGAAGGTCAGGAAAACAAATTCTGCATCAAATATTACAGATACAAATGCCGAAAAACACGTTCCAACTGAACTGATACTAAATGGATTGTCAACTTAACACATTTCAAGTTACAAGGGGGATCACTTCGAATTTGATTAATATAATAATTGTTCATAAAAAAACTTAAATACCCCTTCTACAATTTCCAAAAAACGATGCATCAATCAATATTATATTAGCTCTCACACAATATATATATATAAATTCCTACACGACTTACTGCTTATCATGTTTACTGATTTTATTTCAGAAAACTTAAACTAATTAAATAATTTAACTAAAGTATAACTTCCGGTAAAAATTAACTTTTATCGATTTTTTCTGGTGATTATTCATGAGAAGGTAGAGTTATTATGGCCGTCACTAGATTAACAGATACATGATATATTGCGATATTTTTAAGGTCGTCATCCCAACACCCACTATCATTTCAACATTTTCGAATCTATTTTAAAACTACTCAAATCCTAAACAACGAAGAACAATAAAAGCTCAAAACACGTTCTAAATTTAAAAACTTCTTAATTGTCAAATTCTGATCCCCCCCCCCCTCCCCTCCCCTCTAAAGATTTAATTCATAATACAAAATTGCTTTGCAGTTTATAAATATCTAAAAAAAATCATTTAAAATATTTTTGATTATCAGAAATAGTAATATTTATATTTATCTGGTCACCAGATAACTTTTATTAGAAAATTTAAAAAGAAATATAGACTTAGCTAACACTTGCATATTTTAAAAGTTTTCAACCCATAGAAACCTTTTTATTTGATCTTGGTGATAGAATTTTGTAGTATTGTTTTTTGTCATTCATAAAAAAAAAAAAAGAAGAGTTATTTACAAAAATATTACTATATACCAATAATTAAATACCAGTTTACCAACCCTTAATTAAATATTAGTACATTATACTAAATCACTCAAAAATTTATTTTATTTCATAAATATCAAGCTTAAAATAATCGTGTGATACAAAGCGACTGTCTACAACAGGCGAGACAGAATGTAATTATAATCGAACGTATGCATACAACAAAAACATACACCTCTCCCCCTTCCCATCGCCGCTGAAGCGTGTCGGCGCCGGGCTTCGGATCATCCAAGTCTCCGACGCGTCAAAATCGTTTGGCGTTTCCTCGTACACCCCCTTATGCCACCCCTAACCCCATCTCTCTCCGGCGAAAACCCTTCCACACTGAAGGAAAAATAACAATGGCACCGCTTTGAAGACGGAACACAAATATAGTAATGTTTTAAAATGTGTGAAATCGATATCAATGGTTGGGGAAATGTTGTTTTGAAATTTCAATTTATAAGATATTGCTGCTCAACGAAACAGAGATAAAATAATCATTCAGTTCAGTCGAGTTTATTATATAACTGTAATGCTCTTTAGAATCACTGTAACGTAAGTTGACTTAGGGAAAATCTAATAAGTCATATAACTACACCATGATAAAAACCTTTATTGAAAACCACATCAATGTATTTACTTTTGAAGAAAAAAAAAGGGCAGAGAAAACTGCTTTTATAATTTACGTATGATGTTGTTTTAATACTAAAATCTTAAATAAAGAGCCTTAGTTCTTCCTATCTCAAGGTACGGATATATGAGTGCAAGACAGTTAATATTCAACAAATATAAAAACTTTCTAATTAAATATATAATTAGAACACACGCTTTCTAAAACGTGTTAACACCCCTCAGCGTAAAAATATTTACAGAAAACATTGACTAGCAAAACTTTCTTTCAAAATATATATTTATTGGACCTAAAAACAGCGATGCCTTTGACTATAGCAATAATTCAATGGCAATTTAATTTTTGAACTAAAAAAAAAATTAAATGACAATTTTTTTTATTCCAAATTATTTATTCAATTTTTTTATTTTATTATTATAGTAAGAATAAACTTTTCATTGTCTTTTGAAATGTCTTTAATTTGGCTTCTACTGTTGTTCTTGTATGGGATACAAAATGTCTATCGAATCCATGTTGCAGTAAATCACTGACGAACACTTCCAACCTCAATATTTTAGTCTTTTTTTTTTTCAACTTCAACCCCAATTATTCAAGCATTTCTACTCTATTCAAAAACCTCCTGGGATGTTGTCCCATGTGAAGAATCCGAAGCGAATCCTTCTGTTCCACTTCTGGAAGACGGTAGCCTAATCGAGGTGGAAAAGGTCCGTGACACCCCACGAATAAGAGAATCTTTTGAAAAGGGTCCCAGCGTGACAATCCTCCAGTGAAAGCCTCCCTCTGATCTCCAGTGGATTTGTTAGAGGAAAAAGGACTGGAAGTTCAATATTATTCCGATTTGCGAGCAGCAGCAAAAAAATATTTGTGTTGAACAGATGTTTGATCAGAGAAGCTATGGTAGCAAGAATTTGGATTACACCTTGGGCACTTAGCTCGATGTAACGTTCATGTTACTTCTTGTAATAGAAGCAGAGGAAATTATTTATGATTATTTTGTAATTATTTTGAAATTTTATTTTCCAAGTGTAAGCATTGTAAATCAAGCGCAGCTAAATAAAAGAAAACCTATCTTAAGAAACTTTAGTTTTAAATCAAAACATTCAATTTTCTTCATCTATTAATTCATTGTTTAATTATCACCTTTGAATTCTATTTCAATGAATGTTTACATTATCAATCTTTACTTAGTGCACGAAACAGACCAACTCTACACTAAAATCTTCTATTATACATTTTATTAATAGCCTCATAAATAAGTTATATAAATATAGCCACGAAATCCAGAAAGGGTTGTGCGCATCTTCATGACCATATGTAATCACGTTGCAACAATGAAATCTGCAATGTGGAAAACTTGTCATTTCAATCCAAATATCCAGAACCCCTTTCTAGATCAGTAGAAATACCGCTTCAAGTACCCGAAGAAGCCCAAAACGATTTCCTATTGATACCAAAACTACCATCAAATAAATAATAAAAAAATAAAAAAGCCGGAAAATCCCAACGCTGACTCTTTCCATAATCGCATTACACTACCATACCGCACTCCGAGTCTGGAAAATCTACCGTTTTAACCCCATTTATCCTACAGAAATAACAAATCCCTGCCTCCAAGAAACGAGGCGGTGCTTATCAGAAAGGCGACAAAAAGCCACGCCGCGAAAAGCCAGAAAGCTACTCGATAATCATCAAGGAGGCATGATGTCCTGTCACCGGCCATATGTGAGGCGAGGCTTTGCAACAAGATGGTATCGGCCAGGCATCGGCCACCCGTCAACCTTGAAGGAGGAAGATGGTTGATGACATTGAGACTGTGGAAATCATGTTATACTTCCGTCACTTGCCCGATATCGTGTATTTAGATAAGATTTTTGTCAAAATAGGAATCTGAAAAACTCTACTGAAGAAGTATACGAGCTTATCTTTCTTTTTCAGGTGCTATTTGAGAGATCGATGATGCAGTGAAATCTGACTCTGTTTGTGATTTGGAATTGATACCGTTTTAATATAGAATCCTATTGATAAAATATGTTAATTAGGTTTCTGGAAACAAGCAAGGTGCTTTATTATACCCCATAAAGAAGAGTTATTTCAAGTATAATTCAAAAGACTGGTTTTATTTTGTTTCTATGAAAGTATAAACCCAGAAACAATTTATATATGAAATTAAACTAAACTTCCGAATAATCTCACTTTGATTCCTGCTATTTTTTTTTTTTTTTTTATTTTTTTTTTAAATGTCATTCCACATTATTGTCATACGTATAAATGCCTATTAAGTTTGAACTGAATTATTACTTATGAATATATTTTCCAAAAAACTAACTAAGCAAGTGTGCTTAGGAATTGCCATACTTTATTTAAGTTATAGAATGAAATACAGTTAATCGTTTTTGTATCATTTAAGGTTATTAAGTCCATAACGGAGTGAATAATCTGAGGATGTTCAGATAATGTAGGAACATATTTCGAACTACAATTTTTATTATACTTGTGGATTTTGGACAGAATTCAGAAACCGTTTCTCTGAAGTACACGCCCTTGCACATACGCAATGCTCAGGTGAGTGCGATGTTCGTGATTTTGTTTGCACCCCCTCCCGCTGTTCGTACGTCAGTTAGAAAATGACAAATGGCTTTCGGCTACTACATGACATGTTACAGCTGTCCACGAACGCCTATTTAAGCTGTACAAGATTAAATTGGAATAGCCGTAAAGAATTTGTTGAAAGAGGGGATTTTATAGAAACAATATTACAGTATCATTTTTTTGTTTAGGCAGCAATGCTCATGGGATTTGTTTAGATTGGCTCAGGGTATTTTCATGTTATGTTTTACAATAATTTTCTATTAGAATTTATATTAAGTAATCAAAATATAAAATTGACACATTTAAAGAAGTCAATATAATTACATTTTCCAAGTAATTACATTTAGAATAATTATGTTTAACTATCTATTATCTTCCCAAAGAAATTGATAGTTAAACATTTATTGTTTGCATTGTGACTGCCGAAATTGTATTGAAATGCAAATACTAAAATATAAGAAAACATCACAACAAAGTAACTGATGCGAGGCTTGCTAGCAAGGCATATCTAAACCTCTTGGCTTCCTGTTGTTGTAATTGTTAATAGAAATAATTGAATCACTAAACGATTTCTGTTCCAAAACTTTCCATCGACAAAAAAAAATCCGGAACTATAGAGACAGAAAACAGGATGCGTGAAACCAACAAACACACAAAACAAGTCCATTTCCAAACTATATAAACCAAGCTTTCCCATTACCGTCGACGACAAAATAATAATAATAATAAAGAAACTCATCTAATGCATTTATTCATCGACTTTCACTAAGTAACGACTTGTTAAACAATTAATGAAAAACGCCACATTGACACCAATTGCGCTCCTTCTCCATAAACCATCAGGTGAGAAGAGAAGAAGAAAAAAAAGCCCGAAAAGAAAAGGAAATGAAATAAATTCTAGGTAATAGCCCACAAGAATCATTTACAAGCATCATTAGTGAGTTGGGATAAGTCGAACTGACAACAACTGCTCGTTCCCAATACCATTCTCAAACAGTGCTCAGAACTAGTAAATTAGGATTATTGTCTTTGCAGCACGACTTAGGAACTATGAAGTGTCTCGTAAGTTACCAGATTATGAAAGGTAAGCAATGATTACAAAGGAGGTTTTTGTGAACAAGCGAAGTTATGGTTAAAAAGTGACTGCACAAAAGTGAAACAATGATGTAATGTGTGGCCAGATAACGCACCACTCTATTGTAAATTTAATATAAAGCTACTTTTTCTTAAAAGTAGTATTGAAAATTGTATCAGTTAACGGTACAATTAAGCGGATTGTCAGAGTGTATCTTGCCCTTTAAATTTTTGTGCCACAATAACGGCCGAAGAGCTTTAAAACATGAGCAATATTTTAACAGATACAAAAACAGAAACGCTCTTTAAAAATGGATGTCAAACTAACTGGTGTTTTGAGTATAAATATAATCATTTTTAAGTTTTTATAAGTGCTAAATTAGTAAGCTAAATTAGAAAAACTTTTTAAAGTCTACTGAAATAAAAACCCAGTTATTTTTTCTTCAAATTTTGTTAATAAGCTTTTGAAATGATTTTTATACCTGACGAAAAAAAAACTCCCATGTATTAAAGAAATACTGTAGCCAGAGTTCATCCTAGAAATGAAAAAGGGCAGGGTGCTATTTTCCAAAAAAAGGGCACTTCCTGTTAACGAGGGCACTTTTATAGCAAATTGCAGAAATACGCGTTTTCTGGTACAATTTCAATATTGTTACACTTTTCTACCACGATAAATAATTTTCAATATTCTGAAAAAAAAATTATAATGCAAAAATCCGTGAATCAAAAACTCGCTCAGAAATTTAAAAGATATCAAAATACTGATAAAATGCTTCAGTCCTAATTCTGCTGGAATGACACTGAGAAAATTATTAAAATTAAAATACAATTTAAACAGTAAAATTTTCATCAAATAGTAATTTTTATAAAAATATTAATTTATAATACAGTAAAATTAAGATAAGAATGTTTTAGTATAATGAAAATGTGTGAAGATAAGAACTTTTCATTCTTTCAAAATTTTCTAAAGTTTGAATGAATCAACCTTAAACTTCATCTCTTAGGTTTGCCATTGTCAGATAGAGAATAGAGTTTCTCCAAATTTAACATTATCCATTGTGGGATATCACAAGGAATATTCTGACTAAAGAACTTGAACTATGTCCTGAAATTTGTGCATTTTTTTATTTTCCAAATCGGATCAAATTTAGCGTCAAAACGGCGATATTTTTGCTGAGCATGCCGCTATTATGTAAGATGTAATAGAAGTTTTTTTTTTTTTAAATCGGAAATAATCTGGGATTTCGATTGCATCCCTGTTATGTTTAATTCTAAATATGAAACAGATGTTTAGAAATTAATTGGTAACAGGCAAATTACCAAAAACACCCCCTAAATTTAACAGGAGGACATCGCGATTACCCGTGTCCAAACGGAAATATTCTTTTTAAATTCTTAGTGTAAAGACATCTACTCAATGGTTTCAGTCCCTGATATATACGTTGCGCGTTTGAACATGAATGCGCATGCGCGACAGCCGATCTCAGTAGGGGTGATCCACATATTGCATACTGTTGGGAGGGGGAAAAACGAAAGTTTTTCGAATTCTTTCAGGGTGAAATTTTTTCTGAAAATGGGCAGGAAGGGCGCTATTTTTACAGAAAAAGGGCAAGAAGGGCGCTATTTTTATAGAAAAAGGGCAGGCAGGGCGCGCCGCCCCTCGAAAAATGCCTAGGATGAACTCTGCTGTAGCCATATATTGTTTCCCCAAAGGCTAAATATTATTCCATTAGGCAAAACAAGCTGGCGATCTAAAGACATTCACGTTTTGAGTTAGTATACAAAATAAATACGTAGACTTTAAAGTATCAATTTTCTCACCACAAAATATATGTAGATGTATGATATTTTTTTGTATTTTAATCGTTCAATTTTTATGAAGTTCAATAAATTACACGGGATTGTAAGGTTTAAAAATTTAATTTTGTAACACTGAAATATCAGACATGAATGTTTGCTTTTATGAGAAATAATATATTTTATTTCACGTTCTGTAATGAGTGGGTCAATATTTATTTTAACAACAAATTAATTCTTCTACTCGTAATTGTGAGACCTAATCTTTTACTTAAGAGATACGTTTGTAAGTAAAACCAAATATTTAATACATATGTCCTTAAAATTTATTCGGTGTTATGTTCAATATGAAATTGTTCAATTCATAAATATATATATATATATATATATATATATATATATATATATATATATATATATATATATATATATATATATATATATATATATATATATATATATATATATATATATATCTTAAAATAAAAGATTAAAAATAGAAAGTATGTATTTCTCATTAACTCTCTTAAGTGGCTTAATAGGATATTGTGAGTTAAGTAACCGGATATATTTTCAAAGTGTTTCTTTATTACTTATGCAATGAACTTGAAAAATATATATTACACAGGACATTTTCAGGCAAAATATCAGCAAAAAGTAAATAATAACTCAAATTAGCATGACCACAAAACACACCAAGCTCAGTCTAATAAAAGAGTCGAAATAAAGAGTTCATTAACGTAGCTAGACTAAAGTTATTCTTTGGTGGAAAAATTAAATAAAATTTTACCACAACCTCAAAGTTTTCCAAACAGAAAAAAAGTCCGGTATGATATGAAAAACCATTCATCACAACGCAGTTTTCAAACATAACGAGAGCACGTGGTAAACCCTCTCCCCATACAAAATGTCCGACGTTAATGATCATAATATGCATATCAAAATCTTATCGCGTAGACAAGGTAATTTATTATTTCATGCATGCCTGGGATTTCGAAAGTGGGAGAACTTGACAGTGAAAGATGAAGAAGCGAAATTGTCATTTAGCAAAGGGTTGAGGTTTATCGATTGATTACATCTAAACAAGCGATTTAGTTACAATCAAGGTCAGTTGGATGATATTATTGGTTAAGAATTTATCTTTATGTAGTTAATTCGAAATAGCGTTGATATAAAAATTTCGTTATCGTTACTTCTTTTGTGTCATCACTTAACGTCTGCGAAGCGAGCGTTTGAATGAGACTTTTCTACTAAAATAATTTGCAATTATAAATGCTCTAAGTTCCAGATAATCTTTTTTTTAAAAATAGCAACAACCATAACCACTGTTTAATATTATGTTGCTAAAATGAATTGTAAAATTGTTTTAAGGGGAAAATAAAAAATGTATTTCTATGCAAATTACAAAAAGAAAATTACAAATTTGACTGAATTGAATAAAATAAAGATTTTAAACAAGTGTAACTACATTATATTTGTCTTTTTATGTATTTGAAAACAAAATATTTCTCACTAAAAGTAGTGAAGTTTACAAAACTCTACAGAGATACGTACATATAATAATAAAAACTCATGTTTGATGAGAAAAAAATATGTCTAAAAAAATCTTGATTAAAATAAATTAGAATAATTTTTTAAAGCACGTTTCATAAATCTATATTACAATCACGATTTACGCTGTCACTTATAGATCTACACAAATAAGCAGAGTTCGCTCAGAATGAAGCAATTCCTTCTACAAAAAAGCGTTAACAACTCTATTAACTCCACAAAATTAATGACCATTGGTTTCATACAATTAAAAATCCACAATGCCTCCTATCCAACAGAGTAGAACTGGAAGGTTTTTTTTGGCTCAATAGACTGCCTCTTAATTAACACGTTCTTTCAACGCAAGCTGAAAAACCCCTCAACTCTTTACAACGATAAGTCTAAAAAGTGCATTCACTTTTTAAGGCAATTTATTATGTCGTTTTTAAGACGCACATAAGAGAATGCATGTAGGTGTCTACAGTCTGTTATTAATGGAGCAAAAACACTCTTGGCCTTTTGGGGTCTTAATTAATGCGATCTCCCATTTGGTGAGAATGACCGTTCATTAATCAAGTCAAGTTCAAGGAAAATACCTTTTTACTTGAGGTTCAAATTGATGAGAAAAGCAACTTATGTAAATATACAATTTACGGATATAACAACCCACAACCTCTTTTGTTTGGGTGAGCACTGACAACTACTTTATCGAAAATTAGACTGTGAGCAGGTACGACTTAATCAGATTGCAACTTGAGTGGAACTTGAATTATCATGCAAATAGATTCAGGTAGATAATTGGCTTGGAGTTATAAAGACTTTTAAATGTGCAATTTGTTTTGAGAGACAAGAAAACACTTCCGCTATGGTAAGTATTGTAAACGCTTGTCCTACGCACAGTGACAGGATGCTTTTCGAGTTGAAAATTAAACCTTTTGTTCATCATAAAGGGTTTCTGTGCATGAATCAGGTATTTAAAACAATGAAATGCTTATGCTATGTACTTCAGTTGTGCAACATTATTTTTCAGTGTTAAAAAAATTGGCTCACATCAATATTGCGTAGCAGTAAGAGAATTTCATATTCCACAACTTTGTTGCATTCAGATTCATGAACAATGAAGTAAATTGTCCAACATTGTTCGGTAAAGGGAGAGGGAATTGTTGCATAATTGTATTTTCACCAATATATAAAAGAACGGGACTTCAAAAAAGCATGATCAAAAACATCATTTGTTTACACAATAAAAATATGTAGTTACGTCTTAAAGTCACACAGAAATAATTTAAAATCATTGCAAGTTACAACTACCTTATGCAAGAGGAGCAAGGAGCAAATTGGATCTCGAAAAAATAGATGGTTATAAATAAAGTAAAGATACTGGGAAGACAAACAAATGCATTCATTGTGACTCTGAATTGTTATACAATAAATTCTTTACCATTTTTTCAGTCATCCAAGCTATACAAATTTAAATCATGAATGATCATACATGAAATTAATTTAATTAATACAAATTAAATTAAATTCATGTATGATTAATTGCAGAACCAAAGTCATAAACGGTTGATAAATTTAATGATAAAACATTTATAAAGAATTTGCATAATACGACACAAGAAGAAATTAGTCTTTACATTTTCTTCTACAATCCAAGATAATTACGAGATTGATACTCAACACGTCTTCCTAAGCCATGCCAAAGACTACAATATTACAAACACTGGATAAATACACAAATCACCATCATCAAAAGACATATTACTCCCAACCCCCCAAAAAAAAAGAAAACGCACATACCCATGGTGGTAAAACAACATACGCTGGATCGAAGACCATTATACGAGAAAGTAATTCCACTTCTAAGAAATGGCCGAATAACAACTGAATGTCCAGTGGAAAGCGACACTATGCCAAAGTAAAAGATGGACAAAACCTAGACTGCCTCTCACACGAAGTATAGAATGAGTACTTCTCACACTTTCTTGTTACTGCCTCCTTCTCGAAAAGTCGTTAAAACTGAAGATACCCTGCTGACAAGAGGGGGTCTTGGGGGAGTCGAAGAAAAATGACCATGATTCGCTATGGGGCAGGGGTTTAGGCAAAACTTGACCAAACGTCTCTACTAGAAAACGACTCCTTTCATTAGCAGTTTGGGACAAACTAAAACTCGACCTCCCGTCAGAACCCCACATGATGTCGAGGTGTCTTTTATTGTGACAACTTATTTAGTTTCAGGGGAGGGTTTAGGAGGTGATTTCTGTTCGCTTTTAGATCGGGTCCAGTTTGACGTCAGGTTATAGTTTAGGTGGACATTCAAAAAGAATTTTAAAGTTATATAAACTTTTTCAATTTACCTTTACTCGGGAGGTATATTTGCATGCAGTTTTCATAATTTTACTTCCCTTAACTTAAATTCTATCACTTGTTATTATCTCAAACAATTGCATTTAAAAAGAAATATGTATTGATAAAAGCATTTATTGACTATTTTAATAGTCACAATGTTCGGAGATAAATTTGTAATGAAAAATATACATATATTGATTGCTACCTTGGTGGTAATCTAAATCATCAAGAACGATATACATTGCTTTAAAGCATTAAAGTATGCTTTATCTCTAATTGAATTGACTCTTGTAAATATAGTTCAACTCTGAAAGACAAGGAATATGACAAAAGAACTATATTTTGATGTAAAAACAAAACTCGATCTCTTATCCACTATGAAACAAAACATAATTTCTCATAACAAAGTACTTTGCATCAGAAATAAAAGAATTATTTAAGAACATAACAAAAGTTTTCGAAGTAGAAATTTTGCTTTAATTGAATTGACTCTTGTAAATATAGTTCAACTCTGAAAGACAAGGAATATGACAAAAGAACTATATTTTGATGTAAAAACAAAACTCGATCTCTTATCCACTATGAAACAAAACATAATTTCTCATAACAAAGTACTTTGCATCAGAAATAAAAGAATTATTTAAGAACATAACAAAAGTTTTCGAAGTAGAAATTTTGCCCAGCAATTTTCTGAGTGGAGCTCTTTCCCCAATATCCGATTAAATTAAGCAATTTTTTTTATATAAAAAAAACATGAAATATTTATGAACTTAAAACAAAAATAATTCAACTGAAGAAGACATCCTTTCAATGATCTACTTACACCTTGGCAACATTATCCATAGAAATAAGACAAATTCATCACCTTGACACTTTTTATAACCAACCCAAAGCTCCATTACTGATTTAGAAATAAATATCCATAAAACAGCGTCCGATTCAATGTTAACTGCTGTACTCGATCATTTCCTTAACCGAAATTTCAACCTCAACACTCTAGTCTTGATAGCTGTTAATAAATGTACTGTCACTCTACTCTTTTATGGTACAGGGACCATACGTTACGCTTTGGGGCACAAGATCTCCAACGCGTCCCCTAATGGACAGCTGGACAACAAGGCCCAAAGGAAATTTATGGCTTTCCTCAAGTTGTATTGTGCAGAAGTGCTCATTAGCCTGTACAAAAGGAGAGGGAAGGTGTCAGATTTGTGGTTCTGTAAGTAATGGACAAATAATGGACTATCTCAGTAAAAGTCCCATCTGACCAAGGATTGTATGACCCGATCAGCTGTTTGAAATTCTACAGAAAGTTATTTCGGTATGGCAGAAGCTCTGGTTGTCCAATATCAGAAGATAGTGCTGAATGGTTTGCCATTCCTTTCAAAACTTTGTGGATGGGTTACGTTACTTTAAAATTGAAATATTTTTTTAATTGTGCATGCTTGTTATAATTTTCAAAAACAAATTGAATATGCTTTTAAAATTATGTATGATACTTTTATTATAATTAGATCTTAAACGTCTTATCATTCCATCCATAAAAAAACAAAATTTCCGATGGATTTGACAAGTTTACACGACAATTGCTAGTTCTAAGGATGGATAAATGTTTAATATGGGAAAAAAGTTACTGTTCTAGATTTTGGAGTCTTTAACGAAAGTTTAAGAAAACTGGTTTAGCTTTTCCAAATCGGGTAAGGCACCTAAAAGAGCATTGGTTTTACTTTTTTAGATAAGAGACACCCCGGTAAGAGATCTTTAAAAAATAAGACGATTAAGTATCCTTTAATAGCGAGATAATTACTTTCTTCAGTTAAATTAAAAGTTTAAAATATAAAGGATAGATTAAGCGACTACACCCTGTTGTTGGTAATAGTGTAAAAACACTATTTAAATGTCCTATGTATAAATATTACAACTGATCTCTAAAATAAAGATTTTCTAATGTTTTACAAGTAAATTGAATTTTTCTCTGAAACAGTCTTTCTTATCATTACCATCTTGACAAAATTGAATTTTCTCAGAAAATTTTCCATTTTCATATTTGTTCATAACATTTTCACATTCATACAATTTCATACAATTTTCACTTTGTTCTGTATGATGCCCTTGCAACAAAATCCAAAATCTTTTTATGTGTATCAAAAGATGGCGCCACGGCGTGCAATGCGTAGTGTAAATATATCCAATAAAATATATCTAAAAAGTACGTAACAATAGAGAAAGGGCTTAGCATTTTTTCCCCCTCGCTTACTTAGAACCAAAAATTGGTCCTAATTACTTCGGGGAGCTCCCAACTTGACGATGAACTTAATTTCTGTCGTAATTATGGTTTAGTGGGGGGGGGGGGGGACAGTGAGAAGAGGGGAGTGCAGAGCTCCAACTTTTATATGTAGAGAAAGATGGTATGATGGAATTTTTCCATCGTTCCATTTAGAGTTCTTTCTTGATCGACCGGAATTTTCTTCTTGCGTTCCTGTCTAGCGGTTTCCTTTTGTCATTATTTTATTTTAATGCTTCACTGTGCTGATGGGACACATTGTCAAGCGTGTGACGCGCTTGTCACTTAAAGTTGTATGAGATATGTCAAGTATGGATTAAAAATGTTGGGTTGTAAACTGTGTTCACCGTCTTCTAATGGAAGGTGTGATTGGTAAAGTTTGTCTTGGAAAATGTGAATCGTTATCATTAACATGGGAAAATGTGGCCACTTCTTTCTGAAGTTACTAAATTCCGTATAATTATATTATCTAAAATTGTGCAATTAACAAATGCAGTGAAAATAAAATATTGTAAGAGAATTTTTAATGTCTCCAAATGGCTACAAAATGAACAAACACAAATCCTGATACCTCAAATAGTGCTTAAAAATAAAATAATAAAAAAACAGGTATAGGTACCAACAAACATTAGGCTACATAATATAATACGCATCGTATTTTACCTGGATAAACAGCTATCCTTTAAAGAAAACTTTCCTTTCACTCAGCAGCATGAATAAATGAAAATAACCAGAAGTGATATATGTAAATGTTTCCAAACATTTTAATCGTTGACCATTTGTACTTGAAGTACTTTACTTAAAGAGGGCAATTTGAAAATATCCTTAGGACAGAAAACATTTTGAATTGACAAGTAACAGAAAGAGTCAATGGCAAATAATTCAAATATGGGAAGTTTTCCCCTAAGGGGACAAGGGAACTTTTCTTAATTGGGTGGTCCAGGTACCAAAAGGGTTGACTTGGGTGGTTTTGTAAACAAGACGGTGTTTTCTTTGAATAACTGCTGAAGGGCACGAAAATGTGTGGTCTGGTGGACCACAGGAAGAGAATCCTAGAAAAGGTATTGCCACACACAGGAAGGAAATGCCACCCATTGTACTACAAGTAGTACACATTTTCAATGCAAAAAAGCTATGGACAATAATCATCAATATACAGAGATAGAAAATAGATGCTTCTCAAACCTTATAAGTTTGTCCCTCATCTCATTTTTTACTAACAATGACTATTTATCATTCGAAATTAATATTTTTTTATTTAAAAGTGGGCAATAAGCCATTACTAAAGTGATGTTTAAGCTCCCAAAATAAAATTTGTCAAATTGATATCCACAGTATACATACAGGTCAAACAAACAGTTATCTCTCATACAAACAGTTATCTCTACCCGTTTTATATTCGGCAAAAAAAAAAGCTTTTAAATAATTCTAATTGCTAGGCTGCCACAATGAATGTCTATTCTTGATACATTATTTCAATTTATAAAAATTTTTGAGAATGAGATAGATAATGCTCTGAAGTACTATGATTACTTTATTAGAAAAGGAATATATCCAGATCAGCCCTTACTACCGAACTTAGCATAATCATGCAAATAAGACCACGTTCCGTTCTCGAAACTTCTAAGAACGTATTCCGAAAGTCCCTCCATTAAAGAACGAAGCATGTTTGTACAACCCCACAATAGCCTACTTGATTCATAAATCCATAACCAAACCCAGAACCTTCTTTATTATCCCTCTCATCCAGTATCATGCTAATATGTTATCCTCTATTAAGCGCTTATCTGAAAACATCTCCTTTGGAAAGCTTTTAAACATTTTGGAGACACACAAGGGGGCTTTACCCTAGGATACAGATGATTCTCTTTGGGGAGGGGAACATAAGTGTCTATAAAAAAAGCAGCAGGCATTATCACGTCTCCCGCTTGAAAAATTTCGTACGTAGTAAATGCTTTTGGTCCGGGTACTCACGATTCTGCCCCCCCCCCCCCCCACCTCTCCCTATTTTGGCACGGAATTTGTTTTGCCAGAAAGAATACCCATTGCCTTGCTGGTTCAAAGGCATAGGGTTGCCTTAAAAAGTAATTGTTGAAGTCGCCAAAAATGATATAATTTAGCCAAAAGATGATCATTAGATCAAATATACCCAATCTAGTCCATCAGAATTAAGGTATTATTATTATTTGAACAGTTATTTGTTTAACCCATAAGTGTGATGATGAGGAGATAAGACGTTACCGTGTATGTTACGAGCAGCAAGTGCAATTATGTTTTAATAATATCCATATAATGCAGGCCAAAAGACAACAGGCGTATCTTTGAAGGTGTTATAAGTAAATGTAGAAAATTTGATTGCATATAGCGAAAAACTATTTTTTTTTCCCCCTTCAAAAATTTAGTTTTGTGCATAGCAAATCTACATAGTTTAGATTGAAGGGTATGAAGTTTTTCATGTCGCATGAAAAAATTTCCAAAACTAATGAGAAATTCTTTTTAAGCCATCAATTTAGATTCCATATACACCGTTAACATATCTTGCATAATTGTAGATTTTTTTCGTTTTTAGGGTTTGTTCATGAAATATAGTCAACAAAATATATTGGCGAAATATCTCTGTTTAATCGTTTTCTTACTATGTACACAATTTTGAAAATAACGTATTTTACAATGAAATAAGCATTACGAAAAATCAGCCATTTTTTAAATATCCGTCTATTTGTATACTTTTAGAGGATTTAGATTTATATACTTTGCTCAAATTTGTGATTATAACTTTTTTTATTATCATGTCAAGCTTATTACGAGACTTATGTCAGATACACTCTTGTCTTGTAGCCACATTTTTAGGGGAGAAGGGGGGGGGGGGGTGATACATTTATTTTTAAACAATTAGATGAAGGCCATTTTTTTTTTTTTTTCAATTTAACTCTTCACCTTTATCTAATAATTACAAAATAAACTAAAGTAATAAACAGCAAACAAACAAAAATCCCCAAATAAAGCGAGAACACATCATCACTAGTCAACCCACCTCCGTACCTCGACGTCACCCTTAAATATATGGTGGTACGCTAACAAACCGCCGTTCA